>VUYV01000001.1:9665877-9735715 GCA_008711295.1 Anarhynchus alexandrinus
TTTTTTTTTTTTTGGTACATATAAAGGTTGGCTTGCATACCTCAAGCTTTTGTTGGATTTTTTGTTATTTTTTGTTTTGTTTTGCTGCACTCCCACCAGTGTTTTCTATGATAGAGTTAAGATTTAACAGATTTGGGTCTGTTCCCCCAAATCAGTTATGTTCATATCTATTGGTTTCATCTAAGCCTGTCTGTTTATCTGTAGCCATTTGTTTATTTGCTATTATTAAGGAAAACCTCAAATAAATGAAAGAGAAAAGAAAATTTGTGAAGTACAGTAGCACAAAACATTTGATACATTTTCTAGTTCGTTTAACAAATTATGTTTCAGGCGTCTCATTGTAATTATTATAATCATCATTAATCATCAACTTCCAGATCAAATTGAAACACAGAACAACGAAAAGGTCAAAGCAATGGAGAATACTACTATCTTTCAGAGACACTATGTGGTATTAACATTCTACCACCTTACGTGACAAAAACAGAACATGGCAAAATATTAATCTCCACTTGTAATGAGGATCATTATGGGAAACACATCAGACAAATTAACGCATTCTTGTTGTGGTCATAACAGTAACAATACTGTATGTCATAGTTGCAGAAAGTCAGCTTGAGTCATAAAGCACCATATGAAATTAATTTAAGCAATCCAAGTGTTAATAGTTTAAAGCACAAAGTTAGATTGGTCCAAACTGTACAACATTCATGGTGTCCTGGTTTTTGTGGAATTGTTGCTAAAGTCAGGAAGAAGGAGGTACTGTAACTTCCTTGTACCTTGAGGTACCTCAAAAATCTAGTTCCAGGTACTCAACTCAGTAATAGCATTGCTATTAGGTCCCTAATTTATGGTCCGGAAATTCAGTCTGGATGATGGTATGCTCAGTAAAAATGTGCTTCACCAAAGCGCAATCTCACTAAGCCGAATTTACATGTAGCAGTAGAAGATGAAAATGCCTAACAAATCAAAATCAACCACTAGCTTATTAATCCATACCCTGACAGAAAATAAAGAGGTACTGAGTTAGACATGGTAAAGTTCAGCACCTGAAAGTTAGGACACATTATTATAAAAAAAGGGGGGGGGAAAAGCCCCCTACGCTCCAAAAATGTCCACTAATCTCAGAAAGTAAGGAGGAGAAACTACGCAAAGAGGCTGAGTTTGTATCTTTCTCTTCCAAGGAAAAAGAAGAATTGAGACCTAGATCTGGAATGGTGGAATTTCTGCTAGAAACTGGATCTTCACAAACCCACAAACATAACAAAGTTTTGGATATATTTAATGTTTATTGTAAAGCAAGAGACATCCTTCGCATGTGACTTTTTATATCTAAGGCAAGAAAATGCTATTTCAGTACAAAACGTATAAACAGTTTCAAAGTTCATCAATAGTGAATGTTTAAATACCCCATAACCAACCCTGTGTATGTTATTTTATTAACTTCTGTAAAGTGGAATCTTTGAAACAAGTAGTAAAATTCTATGTGTGGGACACTTGATGAGCAAGATCTGTGTGCTGACCTGGTGGATTTACAATCATTATCTGTAAGTCCTGTCAGAATGTGAAAGAGCAATGGGAAAGCTAAAAGCTCTATGACAGTTGTGTGTATAAACATATGAAGAAAATTCTTACATCTGAGGTACAAGCCACAGCAGTTGCAAGATATGCCACAAATGTAACACACCAGTTGTATTCTGGCTTTACAGGTAATCTATGGCCTGTAGAAATATTTTCAATTCATCCTCGGTCTCTGCTGAACAACTTGTTTACTTTTGCTACACAGCAGGGAAAGGATTTGGCCCTCCAAGTACAAGTAACTCCAGTTATACTGCCACAACAAATTTTCATCCAGCTCAAATAAAAAAGCGCAAAATCATAGAATCATAGAATGGTTTGGGTTGGAAGGGACCTTGAAGATCATCGAGTTCCAACCCCCCTGCCATAGGCAGGGACACCTCCCAGTAGACTACCATAATTATACTACTCTTCCCATTTAGACTAATCTGCTTTAATATGCAAAACACAAACACAATCAAAAAAACCCTTCATTTCCCACACTTGTAACGAAGTCCAACAGCATGCGTTACAGTAGGAAGTAATCATCACATTGCTTCAGGCAGTGATCTGCTTTGTTTATTTCTGTTCTCAGTTATAGGTCATATTTTCAGATTACTTGTACTGGAGTGTTTTAATTGGTGTTCCTGTAGTCCTTTTAACAGGATTTGATTGTTCAAATATAGAAAAGCTGTCTTCACGTTGTCAGGCAGTGTGAAAGGCTTGCCCTTAACCTTACAGCCTGCTAAGCAATGGAACGGGAGTTAAATAAAAATGGGGCTTGAACCAGGTTTCTTTTACTCTTAATATCAAGGGTCAATTAGCTGTATCATCCACCTGCAGATGGTTCTGTTCTTTTGCACAATCAGTAAATGACTTTTTCCAGGACATTATGTCAACTGTCAGGAGTAACCACCTCCAATTTTAGTCTCACTAAGAACTTTTGTAGTTATTGCAAAGGATTAAATTGACTCCTTTTTGGACAGTTTTAACAGAAAGAAAGGATTTTTGCACCAAATTCTGTGGAGGTTTCCTGCATTTCATGTACCAACCCTCTTTATTTTTTGTCTCCCTGGTAATAAAAAACACTGTGCTGTTTTTCCTCTTTATAAAACCTGAACACCAAAGGTATTCATTTGCATGAGGAGGATTGTTTCAACAGCAATAAGTCTTAGCGTCCTTGGAGAGAAGGGTCTTATTCAGCATTCAGCAGAGGAGCTTGAACTGCCTGAATCTGTCTCATTATATAGGCCATATGCAGTAAGCCACGGCACCTAACAGCTGCTGGTGTTAGGATTAAGGGGAAAATATTTAATTGATGCAGAAGCACGTGAGTCGTGATTTCCGTGGTAGCTTCTACCTGCTCCCTAGGGTGCATGCTGGATATATAGCATAGCACTGAAATCATTTAATTGTGTCAACAAAATATGGTGATGTTTGTTTAAAATAAAAATTAGTTTTGCAATAAAATTGATTAGTTGATGGTTACTTGACTGTCACTGTGGCTGGTAGATACAAAGACAAAATGATTTTCTTTAATCTTGGGGGAGGGTGGAGAATTCTGGTGAGACCAGAGCAAATATACAGAACATAAAGTTGAATTAGTCTTTCTGTTTAGTAAATCAATAAAACAACAGGGAAGTGTGAAGAATAACCCAGATCATCTATCAAAATGGGTTTGTGCTCCTAGTCTCACTGCCTCATAAACAAGTGCCTTTAGCATTCGAGTGCCCAGAAGCATCCAAGACAAAAGGACAGAAACAGCTTTCAGTTTGCAGATGTACTGCCAATGACAAAAACAAGGGAAGATGAGAATTGAGCAAGCTGCTTCCCAGAATCTTTAAACTAAATCGTTCTAAAATTCCCAGGTGACAGCTTATGTATATGAAGATAAATCTTTGCTATCTGCAGTAATGAAGAGTATATTTTATGCAGAATGCTAATAAAATGACATAAGGAAGAAGGTATATCTTAGATTTGAAAAAGGTGGCAAATAAAATCAGGGAAGAAAACATAATTATGTCAATAATGGAAGGTATCCAGGAAGCTTGCTTCTCTCTATCAGGAATCAGATGAGGAATCATAGACACAGCACAGTGAGAAAATCTGAATCTGATCATAAAACTGAATGAGTGGATTTGTAATATTTTCAAATCCATAAGTGTTGAGTTGCAATTAGTTAGATAAAGTGGATTCTGAAAAAGAACGTAATCTGCTGAAACAAATCAAATTACTATTGCATTTTATTCCTTTGGGTGTAAGTTATGCACTTGTTCCCTTTCAAGCAATACACTAGCAGTAAAATAAAGTGTGTAACAAGGGTGAAAAAAAGCTTAGAAGAGCAAGGGGAACAGCAAGTACTACATTGATAAGAAAGAAAATGCTGCTCAGAAGCATAAATTGCTTCTATTGCTTCCTTGAGCAGCCAAGTGTCTACGTGACTTTTTCCTTGCTACAGATTAGGTAATGTACACTTCTTCGGTATTGAGGGCGCGCACTATTTTTCATTACAACACCCTGATAAAAAGTGATAGGTGATGGTATTGCACGTGACAATGAAGAGTGAAGATTTGTGACAATGCAGCTGTTAGGGAGTAAAGGTAGGCTTAAGAAATGAATGACACATTGCCTATATGCGGGGAAGTCATCAGCTGCTCCATTCCTGCTTTTAATCCAGCAAGGCTGACAAGGACCAAAAATAATTGCCAAATTAAGATGTTCAGTAGTCTGCATGTACTGAATTACTGTTTTAATTCCAATTCCTTGTGGACAGATTACCCATATTATATCTTTTGCCCTTGCTAGTGGATTACCACTGCTCTGCCAAACTGTCGGAGAGTCTCTCCAAGCTGCATTTAAAGTGTGTAACTTATGCATTTTAAGGAAAACTGTGAAGATAACATGCAAAGATACTTCGGTCCAGAGCATATGAAAACATCATGAAGAGAACTGCTTTCTTTTTGTGGTGCTTAAGAACATCTTTTATGGGTTTTTTTTCCACTTCTTCTTCCCCCTCTTCCCTTCCACCTATGAAACCAAATCAGTCACTTTCCTTTCTGTGCAAGCTGCCAAGAGATCTCCAAGTAGCAAATATAGTATATGTGCTCAGCATGGTATTATTATACCCTATACACGTTGTCAGCAGACACACAGAAAAACTTTTCTTCAGCTGTTCCTTTTGCAGTGCTTTGTTTAAGTTCCAATTTTGCTTAAAGTTGTTTCAAAAAATGCAGTTGCTACAGTAACTTGAATAAAGAGGGGAGGGAATAAAGTAAATATAAATGTTAAATGGGAGAGGGAAAGACAGAAAGCCCCTTGCTGCTGAAGCACAGATTATAAATTAGTGCTGCTATGCTGCAGAACAGAACAATTTGGTGGAAGATCATTTTTGCCAGAAATAAAAGCTTAGCCAAGCAATATTTTGAAACATGCCATTACCCTCAGGGTGGAGTCTGGCAAATGAGTCAAGTTGTTTTGCATGTTACCTTTGAAACTGTGTGTTTTTAAATCTTCGCTTGTGCTTTATTGAGATGCAGTTCCAAGCACACATGAAGGCATACTGTTAAAACAGCCATAAATGGTTATTTTATTTACTGTTTGATCACCTCCCCTGTAACCACTGATTTCTTTCTAACTATTATAACTGTAGTTCCTTGCATTCAAAGTGGTTCCCCAAGGACAACAAAGAGAGCCAATAAATTCAAAGGCAATAGTGTGAAATGAAATATAAGTTTGGCCTTTTATATGCAGCAGCCAGCTATACAAAATTTATGCTTTAAGCTGTCAATTAAATAAGCAGCAAGAACTTTTTCTTAGTGACTAAATAACATCCTAAGACTGTCCAGTGTTTGGTGACACAGCTCTAATAGGCCACAGTGGTGCAATAAGGATGACTAACAACTGATTGTGGGTTATTTGATTACCACACAAGCGATGTGGACTGAGCCCCACATGTGAATGAAACAACCACACTGGCAATTTGTAAAACTCACAAAAGAAGTGAATTTTAGCATTATTTATTGACACTTCAGAAGAGAAAGTAGGATTAGGATAGTCTTCATATATTACTTACTGTTTGCTTGTGCTTCTCTCTGCCCTCCTCCATTTCCTTTGTTCCCACCATGCCTCAAATTTCTTGTGTAGGTTATTACACTATCAGGTGATCGCAGATTCTTTTTGCACATGTGTTTTACTGCTGCAGCCACACATTTATTCAAGCTTGTAACCTTGTGATGGATATTATCTTAACATGGGCCAATTAATGGCTCTTGCCCAAAAGAGATTCATCCTGATAATATGAGAATTTCAGAAAAGGATCTCATTTTTAATTTTAAATAAATAACCTGTTTTTCCAAGACATTTGAATTGGTGTTGTCTTTAAACTTCAAGTGTTGGTGGAATGTCTGAAGTCTCTGAAGTTAACAAATAATCATTTTTTAACATCAGATCCCTGAGATGAGAAGCTTCAAGATAAGCTTACTTGAGAGCTGGGGGATACAAATAATTTTAGAAAATTAAGATATTGATGTTTGTTAAAATGAATGAAAGCCTACAGTATTTAACTGTCTGAAACAGTAATGTAATATGAAAATATAAGATATACTGCACATGTCCTACGTTAATTATAGTTACATATTCTGATTTTCATCAGCATTCTAGCATGCCGATGTAAAAAATTTCTTCATCACAACTCTTTATGAGCAAAGTTCTAACAAAGGAACACAACACAATGCAGATGGAAAGATATGTAGATAATGCTCATGAATAAGATAAAAAAATGTCGGAGCGATCACACCAGTGTAGTTAAACTAGCAGAATTTCTGAGCACAGATACATCAAGCAATACAGGGATTGTGTATGCAGTAACACTGATAGTAGAGGTGTTAGTTTCTGTAAGAAAAAGGAGCAAACACTGTTTTAATGACTCCTACATGAACTGCTTTACTAGTAGAGCTTGTTTCTCTTATTACATAGAAATACGGATACCATTTTAAGGTACTCTTACTCCAACCTAAGATTTTTCCAGTAAATTATTCAGATTTTAGTCATATCATTTAATGGTCAAGGTGCAGATTCAGCAAAATGGCATAGTCACAGAGTAATTTTTTAAAGGTGTCACTAATATTGTCCGTTAAACATTTCCATACTGAATCAGTGCTGTGCCTTAGAAAGTGAAAACTATACTGTCCCTGACAACATTACTCTCAATAAATAATCTTTTTTTTCACCCATATCAGTCCATAAAATATTTTTTAGAACTACTGGTACCTAATTTTGATGGAGGTGTTTTTTTCATGAAACCAAACATTTAAAAAAATTACATGCTTATTATATGTAGAAGCCCATTATGATACATATAGCATACACCTGACTAAATCAAAGTTATTTATAAAGAAATGACCATAGGAGAACCCCCCAAAATAAAAACATTTTAAAGCATTTTTTGTTTTAAATTCTTTCATGAGCTTTAGAGAAAAATAACACTTTTACATTTAAAATAAAAAAAAATAAGTAAAATAAAAATTTTAAAATTTTTAATACAATTTTTACAGCATTTCTGAAGTGTTCCCTTCCCCTCCCCTCATGGACACATTTCAAAGTATCGTTTTTTTGACATAGAAACAAATTACAGTTTGACTGAGAAGTACTGAGTCCTGCTTTGGTTAGCAATTACAGACCTCATTGTTGCTGGATGTGATAGCCTTTCCTATTCAGGAAATTTTGACCTGGGTAATCAAAAAAAAAACACTGCAAAAGGACTGGTGAAGCACTTCAGCACAGACCCTGTCCATGCTTCAGTGAGCCACAGAGTAACTCTCAGACTTTCACAGGCTTGTGCCATCATCCTTTGACTAAAATAGGCTTTTCCACCCTACCGTGATGTACTCAGTATCTGCTTTTTGTCACCCACTCTCCAGGCTGAAAGCAACATTAGATGTTATTAAAATTTCTGGGGGGAAGGGAACAGAATAGGGCTAGGGTGGCTTCTAAGTAACATTTGTATGCATCAGTGATTATAATAAAGATTTCCTTTTGACTTTCTAGCTGCAAAAGTTACAGATTACTGGCTCATCCAAAGCCTCAGCTAATGTTTAAAAAGAAGAAGCTGTTGAGTAATTTGCAACAACAAAAATATATTCCTAATGAACCTTGAAATGAGCCTTCTTACCGAAGCTGTTCTCATACCTGAAAAGAAGCTCCAGTAGTTCACACATCACTGCCTATTGTATATGGAACATAAACCAATAAAATCCCTGACTAATATATCCTAGAAAAAGCCTAGGGTAAATGGATTTTCAAAATGAGATTGTAAAGTTGATCTTAATCATAATATCTCAATGAAGTTATTATTGTGTTGTGGGCTTTTAAGATACCATGCTGCATATTGTATGGATGTCATTCTTTATCATAGGGAAAGACATAAGGGTCTCAGATTTAGCCCAATTCACTAACCTTATCCACCTTCAGCAATACGTTGTTATAAATTCATATACTTAATAAATTCATATAATTTCAAATAACTAACAGTTTTAAGCATAGTAACCGGGTTATGGAACATAGTAATATTAGTGGGGCAAGACACTAGCTAAGATGGAACTAGATAAGTTAAAGAAAGGGATTAGATTATGTGGTTGCCTATGATACTGGGGGCCTGGGCTTGATAACACAGGAGATCATTTCTAGTCCTATCTGCTGGAGAAAAAGAAAGATACAGATCACTCGGATTAGTGAAGCAACCTTACCTTAGCAAAAGACTAAGAGCTAGATTCTATCTCGAAGTCATAGCAGGTATGGTACAGGAAGATTGACAGAAAAGAGGTACCTAAGCTGTGGCATAGAGTAAGCTCTCCCATCTTTAAACAGTACCGTATTCCTCATGTGTCTGAATGTTTTGCTGTTCGCTCCTTCCTTAACTAAAATGAAGGAAGAAACAACAGCTGAGTCAAACTGATTTTTTCTTAGTAAAATCTTAATTTGGATCTGAACATTAACCCCAGTGTTCATAAAAAAAAAAAATTGTGTCTATCTACCACTGAGTCAAAAGGCTTAAGTATTAGATTGATCTATCTCATGTTTCTTTCCCATTGAGCTGCTTAAATGCTGCAAAGGACAGAACATCTGTTTGCACAGCGGGGTGGGAAAACAGAGGAGCCACATATAACAGTAGCTCAGCTGTCTTATGCAACCCACGTCTGGTTCCTGGTGGACGTTACACAATGAAATTGTTGGTGACTGGATTTGGTACATCTTCTGTGACAAAGACTAGATACTGAAAATAATACAGTGCCTTAATGTGAGTGGCGTATTAGTTACTTTGACAAAAGCACCAGCTGCCATTGTGTCCAACCTCTGAAGAAAAGTTGGAGATTTTCTTCAAAAATTAGCTATTAAGTCTTATTTTAATAGGATATCAGAATCTCCGTAGCTTTTTTACTAAACATAGGCCAGAGATCAGGTTACCTACAGTGCTAACAGAGAACAAACACAGAATGAGAAAGCACAGTGTATTGCCAAAACAAAGGGACTTGGGATCTACAATAAATGCTTCACTATAGACACAATTAACACTAGAAACAGATTTGTTTCCAGTTTTTCTTCTGGAACAGTCCCAGACAAACCTGGGCTGTATGGTGATTGTTGAATTGAGACCCTGGACTTCAAATGTCCCAGAGCTAGTGTGGTGGTTTAACCCCAGCTGGCAACTAAGCACCACGCAGCCGCTAACTCACTCCCCCCAAGGTGGGATGGGGAAAACAGAGAAAACTTGTGGGTTGAGATAAAGACAGCTTAATAAATAAAGCAAAAGCTGCACACACAAGCAAAGCAAAACAGAGAATTCATTCACTGCTTCCCATGGGCAGGCAGGTGTTCAGCCATCTCCAGGAAAGCAGGGCTCCATCACACCTAACGGTTACTTGGGAAGACAAAATGCCATAACTCCAAACATCCCCCCCTTCCTTCTTCTTCCCCCAGCTTTATATGCTGAGTATGTTGTCATATGGTATGGAACATCCCTTTGGTCAGTGGGGGTCAGCTGTCCCGCTGTGTCCCCTCCCAACTTTTTGTGCACGTCCAGGCTACTCACTGGTGGGGTGGGGTGAGAAGCAGAAAAGGCCCTGACCCTGTCCAAGCACTGCTCATCCGTAACTAAAATGTCCCTGTGTTATCAACACTGTTTTCAGCACAAATCCAAAACATAGCCACATAGTATCTACTATGAAGAAAATTAACACTATCCCAGTCAAAAACAGCACAGCCAGTTGCTCTTCAAGCTAGCAGTTCAAAGGCTTTTTGTAAGCTTTGATGATTACTTTTTGCGTGCTTGTCCAATGTAGGTATTATATCACAATATCTTTGGAGGTGATGCTTCTGGCTTATCTTAGGACTGTGTCCATTTTTTTTTCTCAGATATTTAATGTGCTTCAAGCAGGAATTCTAAAGTTTGTTTGCAGGATAACAGGTTTAAAAAGCCCTGCTTGGTCAGACCAATGATCCATCTAGTCCAACATTCTGACTCCTCCATGAGCAAAACACAAGCCTGACCACTTTCTCTCAGCCTTTGCCCTCCTGAAATCTCTGCATCCATATTGCTGCGTAAGGAACATTAGAGGGCACATCTCCATCTGGAACAGTAGTCTACATTTTGAACCTGAATGCCTGAATTTGCCTCATTCCCTTTTGAAATAACAGATACTGTCTGCTTTCAGAACTTCCTGTAACAAAAGTTTCAGAAGTTCACTTGTAATTGCCTGTTCCACAAAGAATTGTTTTCCTTTATCTATTTTGCCTCCTACGACCTTCATTGAGTGTCCAGTGGGTCTTGTTTTGTGTGATTTGGTGAATGCTTTCTTCGTGCATTTTATGAACCTCAATAATATCTTCCCTCAACATTCTCCTCACTAAACTGAAGATTTCCAGCCTTTCAGAAAATTGCATCCAATCCTATCGATTTATTGACAAGACTTTCAGCAAATATAATCTATTTCTAGTGATTTACCAACACCTAACTTGGTTGTTTATCCTCAAACTCGCTATATACTTGCATCAAATTTTTCTAGCCTCTCTGACTTACCTGATACAAATAATGCCAACATTTCTCCAAATATCTTCAGCAGTAGAAACTAATACAGAACAGATCATTTTGCTTCTCTACTTTATCTTTATCATCCTTGAGTGCCCCTTTCACACTTTTGTCATCAAATAATCCCACTGATTCCCTAGCTGGCTTCTTGCTTTTGATATGAAAGGTTTTTAAGATCAATTTGAACATTTTTTCTTCACATTTCAAATCCTTTTTCAGCCTTTCTAATTTATTCTCTTGTTCTCGTTCAGGCAAGCCTTCCATTTCCTAAAAGTCAGCCTTTTTCTTCTGACAGTTTCCTTAACTTTCTCAATATGTTGTTGTTGTAAGGGAACAGAGTGTTTGGACCATTTTGTTTTCGTCTTCAATTGTAGCACAGATTTTACCTGGGATTTTGATATAAAAAATTTTAACAGCCTTCAATCTGTTAGTAAATTTCACACTTTTTTTTACTGTTCTTTTTATGCTTTTACCCCCAACTTTATGTATTTCCCTCTCATGAATTTGAATATTCATATGCTAGAATTACTTTAATTATTGCTGTAGCACTTATTACATCCTTCCTGACCCTGTTCCTGTTCCTAGAGGCACGCTGAACACAAGCCACTTCCAACTTGCAGTTGCATCACTCTAAGCCAGGTACCCTTTTGCATATCTTAGCTTTCTCCCAGGTTCTCCCATCTCATTGTTAAAGATATCAATCTACAATACTTTCAATTTTCATTACCTGTCTTCATTATGAATGTTTCAGTCCATGCTACCTGTGCAGATTCCTCCTTCAGAGAAATTCTTCAGTTCCTAAAATACCTGCAACCCTCCTATCTACAACATTGCTTCATTCACACATTTAGGCTTCAAATCTCTACCTACTCCTCAGGTCTTGAACAAAGAGCTGGCAGGATTTCAAAGAATGCTATCATTGAGGTCTTAGTCTTTGCTCACCTACCTAGTGGTCAGAATTTAGCTTCCAAAAGCTAAGAGTCAAAAAGCACTTCATTTTTCCATGCTTATTCATTCCTTGATCTCCCAGCTGAATCTACCAGTAAAGACACCAGTTGCCTGCATCAGTAACATACAGGTTAGAGCAGTAAGTTTTGTGATGTTGAACACTTCGTGTAGGAACCAAGAATCAAAGAAACGGCAACCACTAATGAACCACATAATGAGGTCCAACTAACTCAGATCTTCATTTCATCTTAACATAGACCATTAGCGATTGTTTTGGTTGGAGTATGAGCTGTTGAGATAGATATATACCTTGCTATTTGACTTTATATGGCCCTTATTACGTAGGATATTAGACTGACTGATCATAAAGGTCACTTCTGACTTCAAGAACTGCAGTTCTAGGAATTATTGTAGGTGATGATGACATACAGCAATTGCCATTCTAGATCACATAGAACCAATAAATCTGAAGTTAGGAGGTCTGATATTGCATTACAAGTATAAGTAATCCAACATAGCATAAAATGTGGATTTAAATGAGTGACAATTAATTGAAAGAAACAATAAATCTGCCACCTTTTAAAGATCAAAGAGTAGCTGTTCAATTTTTTTTTTTACCTCAGTCTGCTCTCCTCCCGCTCCGTCTCTCTTTTACACAGCATATTAACACAACTCAAACTGAAAGGAGAGACACCTCGTAAAAAGGGTAGGACTGCTTTGGAAGAAAGAAGTAACTTCTCAGGAAAGGCTTAAATTTTATAGGTACTCAGGAAACAATATGATCCTACAAAACCTGGAAAACTCAGAAATGCGTTAAGGAAAGTGAGGTCAACTGTGTCTATATACCCAATGGAAAATAGGTCAATTGTGTCTACTCATTGGGCATGGACTGACAAAAGAGAAGCAAGAAAATTAGATGAAACTGTGCAGATTTACATCTCAGAAATGTTCCATATATTTTTAAATGCTTAATCAGTGTTGACAATTTTATCATTTACCATCTGATTGTCATCAATAGTCTTCAAACTTCTGGAAATTGTAGGAAAACATATTTTATATAACCTCAGCAGTTTTAGGACATAAGTGAGCATATATTAAAGGGCTATAGACTCAGAGGAGAAATAGGTGTGAATCATTTTACCTCTAGTTCACTCATCATTTATTGCTATTGTTTNTCCTAACCTTAAATAAAATCAATGCAGACTATAAAACCACCAAACCAGTCAGTATTGGAGATACCAGGTTCACCCACACAGAGCAGCGGGTAGTCGATACTTCTGATTTACTTACGTAACAGGTGTGATTTTATACTCAAACCACACACATCATGTACCAATAGAGCTGCTTTGTGAAGCCAAATTCAGGATTTAAATGGCTTGTGCTATCACAAGCTGTAAAGAAAAATGTCTAAATTGACATTTAGACAAAAAAGTTATTAAAATTGACATTTAGACAAAACCTATTTTGACTCAAAAGTATGCTCCAACTTACTTGTCTTCTTTGCTGCCTTCCTTCATAGGTCTAGATTCCCTGATGGCTTCTTACTGCATTCATGGCCTTTCTTATGCATTAGATGAATAGTTTGTTTTCCATAAAGCTCCAGGCTACTATGAGTTCCTTCAGATACTATTTAAAGACAGTGGAATGAATCCTGGACATAATCACATCTGATGTCAACCACATTGGTGTTTAGTTGTATGTGTGGGCTCCGTACCTTCAGTAACTAATTTATATCATAAGGTGAAGAAGATCTCACCCTATAAAAATAAGAGATGAGCAAGTTCTCATGAGCACAAAGCAAGAAGCAGCTGCATATAGTGGCAGGCTGGGGCTCCCTGAAACAAAATTTCTCCAATTTTTGTTTGTGTGCTAATTATTCAGTATTTATAAGTATTTGCTGTGACAGATGGGAAGATGTGTCTGTGTCAAACTGTTTTTGACACATTTTGCTTTGTTAATGTGTTTCTGTAATTGCCTTCAGATATTATGTATTCTATTCTGTTTGACACTGGAGACTGTTTATACATATATACCTGGGTCAGATGGCAGAGTTCATTTGGAATGTGGTATGTGTGTCCCGTATTTTAAATAAACTAAAAATTTATTGTCTTATAATCAACTCTCAAGAGTCATTCAGAACTTGTTCTTCCAAAAAAAATGGCTCGCGCTTTTTTTTAAGAAGTTGTCTTTTACACAACTCTCAACTCCTTGACCAGTCAAAACTATTATCTCACTTATTTTTTCCTGTCCACCAATATAACACCTTCATCTTTCATTTATTAAGAACCCTTTCAAATAAGAGATTAAATCCCAATTTGCCTTAGTTACAAGAATTCCTTTCCTTTTTAAAGAAGATTTTTCTATTTTGAAAATTTTATCTGGTCAAAATACGTCCTTGGGGACACAGGGGTTATATTCAGATAATAAAATTTCCACTTTTTTCCCTCTTAAGGTGTCTTCACCAACAATATGATTTTATGCCCATGTTGCTCTCAAATATTTCCATCGCTGATCTGTAAATGAGTTTCTTGTAGCAGAACAACAGTAAACTTGTCTTCTTCACTGATTGTAGAACCCTCTTAATTTTGATAGGCCTGCTCAGCCCTTTAACACTTATAGAAATAATTATTGTTGGTTTACACTTATCAACATAGTTTGTCAGACTTAGTTTTGTTTTCACGACAGAATTCCTCACCTGTCAGCATAAGCCTTGTTGATATTTTTTATTAACTGTGAACATCTCTGGATGACATAACAAAAACACTGACTAAAATTACCTTTATGTCTTTATGGCAATGTCCAGATTATTTTTGATGTTTCTTAAAATGACTGAAAAATTTTTTTGGTTCTTATGTCTTCTTTTTTTTCCTACTCTAGACCCGAAATATTTTCACAATCTTTAAAGATGTTATTATTTAAAGTTTGCATTTGTTTCTGTCTCACTTACCTAATTTACCTTAATCCTTTTAATTAATCTTTCTTTCTTGCGTGAACACCAAACTGCTTTTGGGGACTTTCAAATGCAGCCTTCAGTGATGTGTGGGCACTAAACCTTCTTCATCAGAGATAGGTAACTGAGATAGCTGTTCAGAACTATGCATCCATACCCCCCATACTTTTTTCAGTATCACACAGTATTTTCTTTCTCCTCTGACTTTTTTATTAATCTTAGATCATGTCATTTCTTTCTTATTATTATTCCTGGCATATTTGTTTCTTTCAGGTTTTTTTTCCATCTTCCCCACCCCCTAAACTTCATTATGATACCAAAATTTGCTGACAAGAAATATTGAATAATTAATATAAACTACAGAAACGCTTTCAAAGTTGAAAGTAATTAATAAACCCTTGAAACAAATATTTTCATATTTCACAAACAGGTACATGCAGTTCCAGTTTCTCATACAAGAGTATAGATAATTGTTCTCTTTTGACTTATTAAATAAGTTATTAGGAGATACTCCACACAATTGAAACAATTTCCAAAGCAGGACTCAATTTACCTAATTTTCTCTTTCTAAGAGCTGACCATTCCATTTAGGCTATCCACTGGGACTTTTCTACAGTAAATAGAGAGAGTCCAGTACCTCCAGGGGACAATTCATCTCAATAAATGTAAACGTCTAAGGCAGATGGAACAACTCTTTCACTGGCGGCACTTCCTGTGTGCTTGAATCACTATAATAATCAGCTTGAAAGTTTTCCCAATTGTTGTGACATTTTGATCTGCAAGAATAATGTCCAAATAGTGTGGACCGATGCCATAATGTCACTTTCTTATTTGTTTTTCTTTGTCTGCTGGCTCTAGATCTTGGTATTTTACAAAACTTACTCTAAGGGCATGTTCCATATCACAAGACTTCAGAGAGTTTCAGATTTGCAATTAGGAGTGCCAGACTACCGTTTTTGGGGTGTGAGTCTCCTGAGCTTTGACATTATTTTTTTTGACAGATCAGACACTTGACGAAATGTTCCTTTCAGTGTCACGCTACCAAGCTGAAGTCCATAGGTGAACTGTTTTTCAAGGAGTAGAGAGAAAGAATTCTGTGAAAACTACTTACAGTCACATAACCTTTTCTCTTCAAGCAGTGTTTTAAGAATGTTACTAAAAAGACAATTAATGTGAAAAATGAATGTTTTATAGACTAAGAAGTGAGAGCCTTTTTGAATATCAGCCTCAATAAATTCTCATTATTTACAGATGAAGTAGTTTGAATTATCATTGTAATTTTTTTCTGCTTTTCTATTTCTTCCATTATTCTTATCAGCAACATTTTTGTCATTTTAAGTGCCCAAATTTATATTGAATATTTAATTATCTTGACATTTGATAATAAAATATGTGCTAAATAGGAAGTAAGTTGAATTATTTGAATAATTTCCTGAATTGCAGCAGGAAAAGAATTAAAGTTAAACAAAACCTTCTAAATGAAACTAGGGAAGTAGAATTCCAAAGACAGAAATATATTGGTTTTCAATCCAGTCACAACAGAATTAAGGTCTGATCCAAAGCCGCTGAAATCAATAGGAGCATTTCCACTGAGCTGGCCTTGGATCAAGCTCCTGATGCAGAAAGCAAGAAATCGAAGCTCCTTTATCTGTACTCATTGCACATGCAAAAATAAAGGAGCCCCATCCTGTACCCAAGTGAAAACAAAGAATCTTGACCTTGAATAAGCTACTATAAGTTCTGTTCACACAGAATCCCGCTAAATCTAATAAAAAGAAAATTGAAAAATTTTTCAAAGTTTTCACTCCTAACAGTTCAAAACCAATTTTCTTAAAATACTTCTAATCCATTGTCCACTAACAACAGAATCACTAGTCACTCAATTCAGACTCTCCTTTATTCAAGTACCTTTTTAATGTATATGTTGTGTAGTGTTAAAAATCAAGAAAGCCACCAAGTTACCACAATAAAATTGTTATACTCCACATATGGAAAATATAATACGTCTGAATTATTAGAAAATAAATATAATTTTAAAATTTTATTTGGTGAACAATTAATACAATCCATGATTGCAGTATGCAAAGAAACCACAAAGGAAATATTGCACAATAAGGAGTTTTCAGGTAGATATTGGAAATTTCTTTCTGAACTAGTAAAAATGTAACTATCACTAATACAAAAAATTAAGAACCAGCTTAATGATTTTTAAAAAGATTTCTTTAATTAGAACATGAAATAAAATACACACCAAATTAACATCAGAATCTAGAACTTAAAGTAAGTTACATTAGTCCAAAATTGTGTTGATCTGGTGATTTATAGGATATAAAAGCATACCCTCAAAAACTTACTCTCTAAAAAGCCAAAACAAACAGAAGCAACAAAAAAAGCAGCAGCATAGCAGTAGAAAGAGAAACAAGAAATAAAGAGCACAGTCAAGTAAACCTGGCCTCATTCTAATCATGATGAATTCCAATGTTACGTTGCTGAATTAGCCCTGATTTATATTTTGAAGGTATCAAATGAGGGGTCCAAGACTAAGGCAGAGTAGTCTTGTGTGGCAAAACAGAATAAGATTTCAAGATGAACCTGAAAATAAAAATCTAAAAGTTAAAACTAATATTTAAATAGCTTTAGTAGTAAAAATACCTCTTGTTTTTGGATCTTTCTTTAACCCTTTGACTTCAATAACTGACAAAGACAGTTACCGTCTTTTCATGTAATTAAGACTTCAATTATCATTCATAGGCTATAATTACAGGACTTTTTTAAGGATTAGATTATTATGCTCTTCCATGTTTCGCAGATTAACTGAGCCTTCCATGAAGAACACTCTCCTTTCAAAACAGCTTGTCTTTCCACTCTTGATTCTTAGTGGGATCAAGGCAGCACATTGGAAAAACTATTAATTGATTATTAAAAAAACCCGCACTGTTTGCAGTGAATAATTTGTGATCACAACACTGTAATTTTCACTCATTGTGTCGTTAGGTCCCAAAGTGCTATTTACTCTGAATGTAAGCCACTAAGGTAAACTGCCAGTAAACCGTGGAGTCTCCAGACCCATAATATTTAACAGTTACAGCACTTGAGGGATTTGCTGCAAAGAGAAAAAAAAAAAAAAAACACAACAGCTATTTGAAATTTTATCTCTATTATCAAAATATGACTTTAGAAAAAAACAAAACTCTAATATGCAAAGTTAATTATTTTTCAACTTTCATATGAATTGCATGCACCTTCAGATATTGGTTGACTTTATACATGACATAGTGGAAGTAGAAGAGCAAGCACCCTCGTACAGGTCTCATAGGAGTAGGTGTACATTGATTAATGGAGCTGATTAATTTTATAACCTGAGGGCCAGAGCAAATTTAGCACAGCACAATGACACTGGTGCAATGTTTTGACACTCAAGGTGGCATTTGTGCATCTTATAGGAATAACATCTTCCTTTACACTGCATTTTACTATAATAACATTTCCACAGATCCCTAAGGTTAAACGATGAGTCTGTTGGCAGTTTTAACAAATGTTGTGTCTCTTCCTTAGAGTTACTAACTTTATGCCTTTAACAATACACACCCAAATTCTTCTAAACCTTAATTTTTTGTGACTAGTATATAATTTCTGATACATTTAATTCTAAAATTTCTCCTGGAATTTTTCCAATTAGTTATTGCTCCAGTGATTAGTCATTTAAACCTCACTGTATTGTGTCCCCTGACACAAAAATCACAGGAAGAGAACACTGGGTAGGAAAGAATTAATTGTTTGGGCTCTTCATTTCCTGCTTCCTTCCAGAACATCTTTCAAGCCCACAAAAGCTATGATGCACAGTCATAAATAACGCTTACTCACGTGATTCAGAGGGGCACTATACCATGTTCACAAATCTATCCTCAGCCTCGTGGGACTAAATTCCCTAGTCCTCTTTGGTCTCTGAAAGTAGAGAAGTGCCTTTGGTAGCATTTTAACACCTGCCTAGGCCAATGAGCTTAGGCCTATCTCTGTATCAAAAATGCTCCAAAGAAAATTCCTGTTGTTGAATACGGATTCACACCCTTTCTTTTTCCTCTCTCTGTTTAGAAGAAAAATTAGGAGAAGGTGTGCTACAGATTGCAGGGAAAGTTTCAAAGACAGTAAGTGCATAGAGCTCTGTCACAAAAGTCTCCTATTGCACTAGAGACTGATGGCTCTTTTTAAAGCTGATGGGCCAGTTTTCAAGTCAAATTAATTCATTCTGTTACAGAATAATACATGTGTGACCGTAAATTATCTTCTTCCAAATACTTGAGTGATGAAACTTCATTCAAATACATGTGAAAAAAATATTCTATATTTTGAAGCAAAACAAATTGAAGAACGTACAGTCAGATCAAAGACATTTTACAATTCTAAAAATTATTGTGACATACTTTCTAGCTGTATCCTCCAGGAACCACATCTCAAAGATGCAGCTGAAAAATCTTCAGAAGTGGAAATACTGTTTTATAGAAAAAGAAGTTTATGTGGTTAAGAATTTCTATTTTACTTCAACAGTGATGGTCTTAAAAAACTTTTTCACTCTCTGTATTTTAGCTATCTGTTTCCCAGTTGACTACTAACCCTACCTGGAATATTTTATGTGGTAAAGGCCATAGATTTTAAGAGGCTGTTTGAAAGTTGGAGAGTTCAGGAACTGAAGAACATTATAGCTAGACAATTTTTTTCCAAAAGACAAATGAGGTTTCATTGATCAGAAAAGCTGAGAGTTAACTTAATTGCAGTGTATACAAGGGAGAATATACACAAACAGGTAGCAGGTCTTACCTTAAAGGCAGAAGCAGCAGATGTAACCGGAAGCAGAATCTAGCTGAGTACAAATTAGAAGGAAGGAACAGGGTGGTGAGAAGAGGACAACTTAACAGGATACTTATGGAGCTAGGTATGAAGTGACAGATGAAGATTGATAGATTTGGATAAAAACTGGAGAATTTTAGGAACTACTGTCTGCACAGAATCCAATTAAGAGAGGTCTATTCTAGGCAAAATAGGTGAAATAAAGTTGCTAGTGTTACACAAGTGAGACTGTACAATTAAGTAGTATCTCCTTTCTTAGCCCTGTGGCTCAATCACAGAACCCTTTATTTAGATAATTTATTTGAAAAACTATTGTGATGACATTAAGAATTATAGCTTTGGAGAAGAATCGTGCAACAAACCAATAAAACTCCTCATTGCAAATGCCCAGCACTACAAAAACAATGGAAACATATGGATAGAAAGTATATAAGATATACTGTACTTATATATACACAGAAGAGTTTTCTAAATCAAGTGTGTGTCCAGAGCTTTGTCAGTTCTTTAAATACAGACATTACTACTGCAGCATTCCGTACTGCTCTGTAAAGGTTGTTATGGGCTGCTTGGAGACATCTTAATCTGCAGATCACAAGTCATATAAGCTTTAATATCTCCTTCAGAAATGTTTGCATTTATAAATCCTTCTTGGAAAAGTTCAGTCAGATTTTGGAGTCATTTAGACTTTTGGAGTAATTCAGTCAGACTTTGGAGTTAGACTTTGGACCCAAACCTATTTACAGAGGGCTCTAATTAACATATTTGTGACACAGGTGATTTAAATTTTTCTCTGAGTCTTGAAAGCTGTGACACAAACCTGCATATTTCATTGTCTTATGAAGTAAATTCTGTCACCATTCAGAGTTACAGAATCACTGATCAGTTGGAAGGGACCTCTAGAGATCGTCTTGTCCACCCCGCCCTGCTGAGTGCATCAACTAGAGCAGGTTGCCCAGGTCTGGATCTAGTCAGCTTTTGAGTATCTCTGTGGAAGGAGATTCCACAGTGTCTCTAGACAACCGATTCCAGTGCGTGATCACCCAGACCACAAAGAAAGGTTTTTCTTGTGTTTAAGTGGGATATTCTGTATTTCAGCTTGTGCCCAGTGCCCCTTTTCCTTTCCTTGGGCACCACAGAACCAGGCTTTTATACACATTGATAAGATTTCTCCAAAGCTGGAATAAGCATTACCGTATTCACAATTAAAAAAAGATGAAACTTTCTAAGGAGCCAGAATTGGGGACAGAGGGAGCTATATCAATAGCAAATCCAACAAAATATATCTAAAGGTAAATGCTGGTGAGATGAATGGGGGCAGAACTAAATCACTGTTCAAAACTATAGATCTAAAATAGAATAGCATAAACCCAAAGAATTTTATATTAAATATTTACTTTTATTAGCAGCTTACTCTCTTCTTTATATGTAAACTAACAGTAATGATGCTTTGATTCTACAGAATGTGTACAAAAACCATTTTATTTCTGACTTCATGGTGACTGTGCAGTAGCTGTTAGGCTATAAGATCAACTAAATGTTATCGTTGATGCATTTTTATTTGATTTTAGCTGTAAATGTGACATCACACACTAATAGTTTTTGAAATCTAAGGAAATATGCCAAGATTAAAGATATGCATGTTAAAACATTGTAATGCCTAAGGATAGTAAACATTTAAGATGGGAAACTTTTTTAAGAGGAGTCTGACAGGCAGATTTCAGTTTTTCCCATACCATCGCTCAAATTCGCGTTATGTAGAAGTCAAGTCTTGGAGGTGCCTGAGGGTATGGCAACATTGATTTATTTGCCCGTTGCCTCTGATGCCCAGGGTGGCCATGAGTATAGTATTTGTTGTGAATCCCACCTTGATTTTACTTTGCTGTTGGATGGCAGTATTGTCAATATGTTCCTAAATAACCTGACCCAAGCTTTGGAAGTGTGACCCAAATCTGTGTTAGGAAAGTGGAATTACTGGTGCAGAGTGGAGGTCACCAAACACTACAATATCTTGTGTAAAGCAAAGTAGGAGTGAATATGCCTGTGTCAACAAATTATTTTCTCTGTTCTTGGCTGCAGTGGAAACTATGCGTTCCTGGATTCTCCTCAGGTTTTTCAGAGAAGCCCACAGCCTGGAGGATACAGAATCAACAGCCTGCCCACTAACAACAGCGCCAAAAGAAAGGAGCCAATTTTTCAGAAACATTAGGATACCGGAATGAGAAATTGAGAGGTTTGGCAGTGGTGATTATGCTTTTGATGTGGCATTCCCTTAAGTGATAGCCAGGTTTAGCTTAGCTTTTGACCTTTATTCATAAAATTGACATAAAATATTTTCCTCTTGCCTTAGTACAGGTACTAAGAATACTTTTCTAACACCATATATTTGTAAGATTAAATATCAGGCTGTGTCTATTCTATACTTCTATATATGGTATACATTTGTCTGTGATGTTTTAAATAAAATTATTTGAATCAGGGATTTATATCTGGAAATAAAGAGCATGACTATCATAAATATATAGTTATACATTTCCATGGAGCAGTGTCATGTTGAGTGGATATGACCACATAGCTCTTCTGATTCTGCAAACATATTAGACTAAAAGCTTAGAGTTACTCTGTCTGGTCAAGATTAAACATAGCATTTTATATTTTTTTTTACTTTTTACACTGAACTTCAAGCCTGCTTCTAAATAAGTGCTTGATGGCAGTTCAGTAGGGAAAGCTGAGAAAAGTCCCAAATTAGGAAAAATATACTAACTGAGTGTTTAATCAGTCTGTTGAAAGAATGGCTGGACAACACGTCTCATGGAGTTTTAATTACCGATTGTCTCTCTCTCTCTCGTTTTTTGGGTTTTTTTAAATCACTATTGTCTCATTAGTCACTTGAAATTTGATCTGATCTTGTTGAAGGTCTCTTCCTGAACTTGGATTACATTTTGAAGGAACTCAGAGATGGGCTTATGTATCAGAATCACGCCAGCCTGTAGTCCTGGCTATGCTTTTGTTTGCTCTCATTTTAACCCAAAACTGTGATTTACAATTTTCTTGCTAAACAAGAGAAATCGGAGAACTCTAGCAGCTGTAGCTTTCATGTCATATTCCTATAACAGCTAGTATCAGTACAGAGTAGTGCAGATATTCTAAGTATTTATAACTCTGTGCACAGAATTTGAACAGATCTTGATTAGATGGGATTAGGAATGCGTGCTTTCACACTGATATGGTCCAGCTGCAAGGACAGGGACACTTCCTGGCCTCTACTGTGATTCTTGTTGTCTGCAGCTGACAGTTTGGCCTTCTACTGCTGTGCTGCATCTTAATCCACGTTGGAACTTCACTTCTTATTGTAGGCATACTTCACTTTCTTTAGTGACCTTCTGTAAGAGAGTCTTTGGTAAAGACTTCTCTTTAAAACCAAGTCAGACAATCCAATTTGTTTCTTTTAGCCTCAACTTGTCAAAATGTTCTAAAATTATTCATAAAATGCAGAAGCTTCAGGTTTTTTGTGTTGATTTTCTCTACCATGCTGTATGTAGCTACTCACACCATTCTACAATCCTCTTCAGATATCATTTCAAGCAATTCTTTTGCACTGCAAGGTTTATTGAACTGTTCTGCCCAGGTTCTAGCATTTTCCTTAAGTTAGTTTACATATTCGCCACCTTCCAGTTTTCTTATCTAGATTATAATGAGACATTATATCATTTTGTGACCTGTTAATAAATTTGTTTTATTTATTTAGAAAGATTTAGTGTATACTGTTGGGTCCTGGTGCTATCTCCCTCTCTGTCTTTCCGAAATATCCTCTTAACACCATCTCTTGGAGTAAAGAGGCAATACATTTCTTGAGCACCTCCGGAATTATCATTAGTTCTCTTTTACTCACTGGCAAACCAACAGGTACTGATATATGCTGAAGAGACTTGCTCCTAAAAGATGCAATTAATGATTGAATTAATTATCAATCATCTACAGTATATATTTGTTTTAAAATAAATTGATAATTTTGTAGATTGTGTTTGAGAAAAATCACAGCAGTTGATTTAACAAGGGCGGGCACCGTCATGAAGAATAAAATGCTCTTGTATGTAGGCAGGAAATGAACTAGATTTAAAAAAAATGTTATGATTCTTGGTGATTCATATCTTTCTTTATAACAAGAAATATATAAGTAGAAGATAGTATAATATGATCAACAGAGAAATAAAAAGAAAAACCTTGATAAATATTCCTACCCTTTTTTGCTTCACCACAAGCTTGTTATGACTAAATATTTGCACTTTTTTTGCTTCTCTGTAAACTTGTTATGATCTAAACCAAACCATTTCCATAATTCTGAACACATAGTTGCAAAATGTTATGCTAGCCTCCAAAAATCACCAGTTTGAGACAGCAATTTTTCATTTACAAATCTGTACAAAACAATGGAGGCGCAAATGTGTATTTTTTAATTTATTGTTGTTTTGCAAGTGAGCCCGAGGTTTTGATGTTTAGTCCAGGGGTCACACCGATACTCATAAACAACTCAAAGCCCTTTCTTAATTTGACATGTTGCAGGAGTCCCTAGAGTGAATTACAACTTTATGTTCTGTCTGCCCACTTGCATTTATAATTATAGTTTGAGATTTTAGTGCATATTTGTTTCAGTGGTTGTCTATTGTAATATAAAGCATACAGTTATGCAGTTTTATGGACTCTGATTTCTCATATAAAAATATAGATGTTGTGTCTCATGCCAATTAAAAACAGTAAAGTGTTTTTTAACTTCTAAAATCCAAAATTGCATACATGACTTATGGAAAATATCTTAAGTATGCACCACTTGTTATGTATCTATATGACATTTTCTATTAAAGATGTCACTTCCATTATTTTTTTATTTTAACTGAGTGGTGATCTTCAGTTCAAGTACCCTGTCTCTGATTATAATGGATGATTGTACTTTAAATGAAAATTTGCTCCTGTCATACAGAAATCTACTATTATTACATTCTATTGAAATAATTTATTAACATCAAGAATATTAAATGAAGACATAGTGGGTATGGAAAACCTGTTTTTTTTTAATTCTAGTTTAAGTTCTTTCTTCAGTTATTCAGAAGTGTCACTAGCTATGCAGGAAAATAGTTAGCTGTTCAAAGCTTCCAGATAAAAGAGATAAGAAACTATTTTATATCTATGTGAATGTTTCACTAAGGTTTCTTTCAGATTTATTTTGGATTGCTATTGGCTTCTTAGAAATGAAAATTATATGTTCCAAATTATTAACAAACTGAGCACACCCCAGACACTAAAACTAACTAAGTCAGCAAAGATTTAAAGTACAATAGTTTTGTAAACAATTTTCTACGCATTATGTTAGACAAACCATACTGCACAAGTCCTTTTTTTTCATATTACAGTTCTTCTACTGGAATTAAATTCTGCATAAGTCCAGCCTCCTGCTCAGTCTCCTCCTCAGATATACTGGCAGGCTGCTGTCAAGTCTCTCTGAAGCCACCTCTTCTTCTGCTGAGGAAGCCCCCTTCCCTCAGACTTTCCTCACAGGGCAGGTACTCCAGACCCCAATCATCTTCGTGGCCCTCTGAAGTCTACCAATGTTTTTCTTGTAAACCGTACCCAAGTTTTCTTGTAAATTGAGACCCAAACTGCACACAGAACCTAAGTGTGGGCTAAGGAGTGCTATGTATAGGGGGATAATAACTTTTCCCAACCTACTGGCTCTGCTCCAGTGAACACAGCCTTGGATGCTGATGACCTTCTCTGCTGCCAGGAAACACTGTTGGCTCATGTTCCGGTCACTGCACTCCCAAGGGCCCCAAGGTCTTTGCCACAGAGCTTCTCCCCAGCTAGTCAGTCCCTTGCCTGTATTGTTTCAAGTGGGTTTTCCCTCCCAGGTGCAGGCCTCTGCATTTGCCCTTGTTCAATTCCAGAAATTTCCTGTCAGCCCATTCCTTCAGCCTCTTGAGGTCCCCCTGCCCTAGTGCCCCTCCAATTTTGGTGTCACTTGTAAACTTAATAAGTGTAACTTGATGACACTCCAAATGTTGATGGATTAAAATGTAATCCAAAAAAGATGTTTTATTCCTCTTTTAAGTAGTGTGGATTTTTATATGCGAGCAAACCATGTTGTGGATTAGGGATGTATTAACCCATCCTAGAGATGTTCCATAAGCTGTGCTCCCAGCTGTTGTATGTTCCTTTGTTCATGTTGCTTCTTCGAACTATATTATTGGACTGTAAAATCTACAAATGTAATTTGGTTTTGTGGCATTTCCGCACAGAAGTGGAGCCATCGGTTTTTAAAATAAATTCTTCTAGAAAAGTTTTCTACTGATTAAAAACCACCAAGTAAAAAGAAAAGTTAGTGATAGTTTTGTTTAGGAACTAAAGCATAATCCAGCCACTCCAGGAGAACTGCTCATACAGGAATCTGGTCCAGAGCGAACAGTCATGGGAGCCTAGAAAGAACTCTGGCTTTCTACTTTTTCAAAGAAATATTATTTCATACTTATTTCCAAATGTCTACAAAGTAGTAGACTTGAAAAATGAGAAGATTGAACATAGCAAATTTCAGATCGATATTTAGAGTTAATTTCTATGCTGTCTCTGCTGAATTGTGCAAGGAAAATGAGTGTGACTTTAAATATAATTTATATCAATGTACATTAGAAATAACTCCACCGAAATCTAGTTATGACAATATTCAGAAAGCAATTGTTGATGAGTCTAATTCCTCACAGATATAAATTATTGCAACTAAGCACTCTACCTAATAATGTTCAGCAATAATAACAAACAGAGAAACTCTTCGTAATTATTAAAATGTATAAATATTTTATATGTATCAAACCTAAGAATTATTCATGTTAATTTCAAAGGAGGGAAAGGAATGTACTAATGATCTCAAAGTAAAATCATACCAAATGACAAATTGGCAGACCTCAGTATCAAGTTACACAACACATGAGGAAAAAAGATCTCATTATGCAGCCACTGTTGTACGAAAAATACTTCTTGTCTCTGAATATATTTACATGAAAAATCATTATCCACACAGAAACCTGCAGAAATAAGAACTTGAGAAAAGTAAAACCACTACAAATAAAAGATTTGTCCTTCAGCAATCCATCTGAAAATTCCAGGAGGACTGAACTGAGTTTAAATAATAACCTAATGAAACTTCTCCATTTTTTTAGAGGAAAAAAAATAGGAATTTTTCTATAGGCAAGCTTTGGTATCATAGTCAATTTGTCAAAATAATCTTCAGTTTTTAGCAGGGGTGGGAGGAGAAAGAAACTGGTGACATTACTCTATTAAAAAACAAATAAAAGGAACTTTCCATTGCTCTCTAAAATTCAGGAAAAAGGAGCATCTGTACTCACTATATGCCGTATTTTTCATTTTCTTCTCTTAACCTGGGCTCATTTTTTATCATGAATAAAAGAAAACATAACAATTAGTGTAGAACATCTGCTCTCAGGAATTAGGAAAGATACCAGATGGAAGAATCTTGAATCTTTAAAAGATTTTTGACTGAGACACCAAATAGAATCAAACAGAAGTTTTAAATTCAGAGTCATCCTCATTCTTTCCCAGTTCCTAATACCCTCTTCAGTTCACAGGTTTGTATTACCCTAACTAATCTTCCACTGTCTCCCATTATCTCACAAACAAAGAAACAAAAATACTGTTTTCTTCCTTTTTTTTTTTTTTTTTAACAAAATTAATATCTGAAACCAATCCAATGTCACAATAAAGTCCCAGTTTGGTAGAGCCCAACACCCCAGTTGGAGTGTTTCCAAAGTATCCGTTCATTTTGTTTCTGTAATCCCTGAATCATAACTTCGTTTTAATTTTCAGAGAGTATGTGTGATTGATTAAAAAATATTTATTTCTCTGGTACATGTTCGGCTTCATCCTAAATCAGGATCTGCTGACACTTCATGTATAATGCCATATCCATCAACCAGCAAATAGTTTTTAGCTTGAATACTGTGGATTTTTTTTTCTTTTGGCTACTGATTGAAGTCCATTTTCTCTTGAGAAGTCTGTTTTTTAAATATACATCAGGGAAAAAGAAGTCTCCCGAGAACCTCACTGGTGACAAAAGTTTTTGGGATATAACCACTTACATTGTAAAGTCATGTAGAGAAACTGAATATCTTATAAGAGGTTGGAAATGACAATAAAAAATCATGTCAATCCATGAGTTTTATTAACGATTAATAATAAATCTTGGAGGCCTGCATGCCACACCTGAGTTTCAGGTGAACACCATGATATCGACTAATATCAATAACAATAAAATTACATTACGCAGATTTTTTCAGCTATTGTAGTAATAATCTTATACTCCTCTCTCATTCTAACTTTTGACCTTCCATGTTAACAAGTTTATGTTTGAAATGTACAGTGCTAGTCAATTCTCTATAATAAGAGGTGAAAGTTGTGTTGTAACTAATACAAATAAAATCTTAGAATCATAGAATGGCTTAGGTTGCAAGGGACCTTAAAGATCATGTAGTTCCAACCCCCCTGCCATGGACAGGGACAGCTCACACTAGACCAGGTTGCTCAAAGCCCCACCCAGCCTGGCCTTGAACACCTCCAGGGATGGGGCTTCCACAACTTCCCTGGGCAACCTGTTCCAGTGTCTCACCACCTTCACAGCTAAGAATTTCTTCTTGATATCCAATCTAAATGTACCCTCTTCCAGTTTGAAGCCATTACCCTTCATCCTATCACTACATGCCCTAGTAAAAAGTCCTTCTCCAGCTTTCTTGTAGGCTTCAGATACTGGAAGGCCTATAATGTCTCCGTGGAACTTTCTCTTCTCCAGGCTGAACAACCCCAAGTCTCTCAGCCTGTCTTCAGAGGAGAGGTGCTCCAGCCCGCTGATCGCCTTCATGGCCCTTCTCCGGACTTGCTCCAATGGGTCCGTGTCCTTTTTTTGGTGAGGACTCCAAAGCTGGAAGCAGTACTCCAGGTGGTGTCTCACAGGAGCAGAGCAGAGGGGGAGAATCACCTTTCTTGACTTGCTGGCCACACTTCCTTTGATGCAGCCCAGGATGTAGTTGGCTTTCTGGGCTGTAAGTGTACACTGCCGGCTCATGTTGAGCTTCTCATCAACCATCACCTTCCAAGTCCTTCTCCTCTGGGCTGTTCTCAATCCATTCTCTGCCCAGCCTGTATTTGTGTTTAGGATTGCCCTGAACCATGTGCAGGAGCTTGCACTTGGCCTTGTTGAACTTCATGAGGTTTGCACAGGCCAGTAGTTTCATTCCAAGTTTAATGGAACATCAGATTAAGCAGAGAGGAATGAAAGACGGGGACAAGGTATGACAGCATTGTTTTACCTTAAATTGGGGTGATGAGCAAAATGATCTTTAATTATGTGCCTTCCATTCTTAATCTTTTATACACAGCTAATTTGTACATTTTCCACACATAACTCCTTGGGGGAAAAAGCAGGTTGACTACTGAGTTTTATTACTCTTGGTGGGAAAGGATCTCTTAAAATTTTGAGTAAAAAAGGAAACGACAGCTAATTCCACCTAAACCAAATTGACTCTTTAGCTTTAGCCTGTAGAAAATAGACAAAATCTCCCTAAGATTGGATTTTGTTTCATGTTGTGGTCAGTACCTCTAAGTATACTATTCCCTAAAGGTTGTTTGCTGCAGATTACTGATTTATGGCATCAGGTGTTTTTTTTTTTTACATTGATAATGAACTATATTAGAAGAAAGGTATGAACTGAGAAAAGTTCTGCAAAGTTCCTCCCATAATCTTTGCCATAGGAATTCTCTTGAGAAAAGGAAAGTAAATAAATCATCCAGAAAGTAAACACTGGGTAATGTACAATACCAAATGACAGTAATTTGGAAAGTACATGAAAGGCCAAACTTCTGATTCCTCCATTGGCTGCGTTTGACAATGAATGCAGTCATGCTGTATTTTTCCCAGCAGAGGTAAACTAGTTGACTTAAACCCAGTCAAGGTAGTTCCTATACCAACCACTTGCATTCTGGGAATAGCATTCACCATTGCAACTACGGAAATGAAGGGAAATTCTCTTTGTTTAGGCAACTCTGAACTAGCTCAATAGTCCCTTTAGTTGCATTTTAAGTTAAAGTCTACATTCTTTACTGCAATGCAGTGTAGAGATAGATACCACTGTCACTGAAAATGTGCCAGCTTGAGTGTTGGAGCAATTTAGTTGCTGTACACTCCACAGCAGTTAATTGAACCTTTCTGTAAAGCAAAATGGCTCATCCAAAACTTTACCCCACCGCAGTTTTACCGTTCCTGGCACTTAGGGCCCGTCATTCAGTATCAATTCAGAAATTTCTCCTCTGGATCACTGCATTCAGCAGAGACACACTCTGCCCAGATTTACACTGGTTCTGGGGCTTTCAGAACATCTACTCTGATATTTCCCAATGTATTCATTAATAGGAAGAATATATAAGAACGAGACATAATCTGCCTTATGTACACAACGCAAAATATTTTGGAAAAAAAGAAAAGTAAGACAGAGAAAAGCCTTAAAAAACACATAGACTGCACTGCTACAAAAAAAAAACAACCAACCAACCAACCAACCAACCAACTCTGCAGTTTAAAGCAAATTTTTAACTGATTTCTGGAATTTTCTTGGTTTGAATTTTAGTTTCTACATCCTATGCATTATCACTCAGGACCTTTTCCTCCTTCATGAAGTGAAGATACATAATTCATCTGCTATATATATATATCACCTCTTAATATCAAACACACTTACCTAAGCAAGTGACAAAGTGGAATAAAGCAATGACACCTTATCTTCTCCTAATGGAATGGAGATTGCTTGGAGTATCCTCATTACTTTGCCTATCCTGTTTCCACATCAGAACACATTCACTTAAATCCTTAATAGATAAGATCCTGAATTCTATTCATTTTATCAAAAGGAGGCTTCAGTGTTAGGTGAGAAACAATAGATGCTACATGGTTTAATTTCACTAATTCTAGCAATATTTTAAAAAAAAAGAAGCATTTATTAAGCAGACCATCAATACAGGCATTTCCTGGCTGCAGTCCAGTTCAGCAGGCCTTGATTGTCTCAACAGAAGACATATTCAAATTAAAACAGAATTAAGTATTCAAAGCTTTTTATTTTAACATATTATGATGCCTTGTCACATCATAGCCCTATTATTTCTGCATTAATATTATCTCATTTGTTATTTTGACCTGACAATTAATCTTATCTCACAGCAGTAATCCAAATTCCTATGTAAAATATACTATACTTGAGTTATTATGAGAGTTCAAGCCACTCCTCAGATACATGAGTCTGCATTGCCACTTGCCTTTTTTAATCTGCTACTGCATTTGAAGTCGTATGCATAAGATAGACAGGCAGTCTGTGCCTGTATCTTCAAAACCAAGAGCAGGTTCTCAGACTATATCAGTATTTCAAAGAGATTATCAGGACCTTATTTACACAGGACTGGACAGGAGTGGAAAATGTGGGGTCTTGAACTCTTTCCCCTTCCTTTCATCTCACTTTCTTCATTCATTTGCAATAATTGAGAAGAGCATGTTTTTTATTTTAGAAATTATTAAAATCATTAGAATGTTTTGCAACATTCAAAAACTGGTTGCCTCACTACTTTGCTTTGTAAAGAAGGTGCTGCTGACTCACTCATATCACATATTAAGTTCACATTAGCTGCAAATAGACTATATTTTATGCTGAATGCTGAAATGGCGCATCATGTCCTACCAGCTGGCACACAGCTATGTGATTTCCTTTTTCTTTGCTTAAGACTGCAAGTTGAAGCGGGTGAAGTTACTAAATCATATCAAAAAAATGAAAATCATTGTTTTCGAACAGGCACTGAATGATATCTGTGATATTTTACAACGGCAGAGAAAAAAAACAAACTCACTCAGCAGCAAGGGGCAGGAGTATATTATTTTTACCAAGATTTAGCACATATTGTTAAGCACTTGCCCAGAAGATACTAAAATGCAATATTGATAAGTGTAAAAAAAAAAATTAATCACAACAGAAAATTCATGTAGAAACTCATACTTTATTGTCCTGTAAAGAAAGCCTTTTCTAGGCACATCTTTCGTGCTGTAATATGGCTTCATCATGGAGGACTGAACTTCAACATCAGTTTCCCTTCCCTATCAGCATTCCTGGATGATACATTCAGGAAGGAATAGTCTAAGTTAATTGTAGTCCTGGAGGATCCAAAAAGTGGTAGTATTCAGCTCCAATATGAGCTGATTTGAATATGAGCTCCAATGATTTAAAATGAGATTTAGTGATTCACTCTACTTCTCTATCTGAGCTAGATAAAAACACTCTGAAAACTATAGAGGAACTGGTCCCATATCCAGTTTACTAACTCAAGTAACTGGAAAGCCATTATAAAGAGCATATTATCCCTCCTGTCCCCTCAGTTAGCTCAGATTTGTTGAAGCATAAACTTGCTCTGAATACAGAGTGGAGATTTTGGTAAGTGGTATCAATATCTTGTTAGATTCACACATTGGTGAAAGTGAAAATGTGTTGGTCATCTTCAGCTATTTAGCAGGCCACATTTTTCTATTAGTATGTTTAGTAATAAACATATTTTAAAATTCACAGGAAAAGCTGGATGAGTTTAAGACATTGTCATAGGATGGTTGTAGCTTGTTGTTAAAAAAACATACAGGGAGAGAGATGCCAAACACCTAATGAAAGTAAATGCTGAGGCACACTGTGAAACGTTGCTGCTAAGAAAGTGTTCTACTGCTGGGATTTAATTTCTGTTGTATCAAATCATGCATGTAGATTTAATAATTTTCACTAATGGATCTTGGTTCAGTAGAAATAAATTGCTTAGTGTAATAGTGTTAAAATGCTGCATTTGGTTTGGTTAAGGAAACAATCTTCTTGTATCATCCAACCAAATAACCTCATAAGAAAGGCTATGTCATCACTGATCAAAGAATTACTGTTATCAGTAAGTAAAATGCAGTTTCTGTGTGAATCAAAAACTGGTTTAGATTTCATTTTTATTCACTTTGAATCTGAACAGCTCTCACTGTACATGGCTCCTATACTGAAATTTCATCCTGCATCAGTGCTTTATTGATTCTGACTGACTTGTAGACCCTTCACATGCGGTGTTGTCCCATGCATATAAGATTCCAGACCACACCAGAAGCCATGTTCAATCTATCAGTCATTGAAACTATGCTAAACTCAAAATATCAGCTCTAAAGCTTTTGGAATTTACAGTTCTTAGACCTATTCTTTTTTATTCCATAACTAATTTAAACCAATTTTAAAAATAATTACATACAAATTGCTACAGAAAGTTAAAAGTTAGATACTTATACATAAGCTAAGTGTTTAAATATGAAATCAAACCAACCTGGGACAACCAGGTACTGTTGGTTGGCTGGTTGTTGGATTTTACTCAATTTAAAAATCACATAAATGACACTTCAGTGTCTGAGAAAATACTACTTCCATTAAAAAAATAAAATGTGACAGATGCAACATGGAACAAAAGAACATTCACTTTTCAAAAAAGTCATTTAATCGTTTACATTTTGTATGGTTTGGAGTAAACCTGGACTTTTTTCTTTTTTTTTTTTTTCCTTTGTTTTAATCTTGGCTTTGATAACAAACACTTCAGTATGTGTTCTCTTCTTCTATCCCTCTACCAACAGATAGCTATTGAGACAGATCAAATGAGCACAGACCAGGAGGAAACATCTTTATAATATCGACAATTACTTTTTGAAAAAGCAGGTCCCTGGTTCTGACACAGATAAGAAAGATCATTACTGATAGGGAAAGGGGAAGGAAAAGTTCCCCGAGAGTAGAAAATCACAAAATAAAAATCACTAAGCTCCAGCATAAGCTTTGTCCTCAGACTGATCTTTCCCTTGGAATAAGGTTTTATCACTGCTGCTATAGCTGAATCAACCCTTCAAATACCCCAGTGAACTAACAGAACAATCTTTTAATTCATTCTCCTGGAATAGTGCGGGTACTTCCTTTGGATTTTTTGGAAGACTGCAGGCAATCACACTTTCCCTAATGAGGAGCTGATCAGTAGACCCCTACAGCATTTTACATTTACTGACAGAATGAGAAGTCAGAGAACTCTAATATGCTTTTCTTACAGATGTGAAAGACAGCTTGTCTGGATCAATGAGGTTGTTCTCTGCCTTCTAAGCAATGTCAGACCTCGGTGGAATGAAGGTGTGGGCAGGAGCAGAGGAACTCGTGCCTTCGTCACTATGCCATCAAGAGCACAGAGATGTCGTTATAGCTGTGAAACCAAGGCGGTGATTTGGCCTAGAGGACAGGTGAGAGGCTAGAGAGGAAAAGGCCTGGAGGACTCCTCATTTTTTTCGCCATTTACATGAATATTGTCATTAACCCTTTTTCCCACTTTTCTTAACAAACCTCTTTCTTCGTGTTTCCTCAGTCTCTCTCTGCTGCAGCTGTAGGTCTTCACACCATCACCCAAACTCTGGACGTAATCTAATCACCTTTTAACAGCGTCATCTGTGCTCCAACCATTGCCCCACCTTTCTCCCACGACAGTAGCTCTGTTCTCCAGCTCTTGAAGCCCTTTAAAGATACTATGGGGGAAGATTCTACAGAAGGAGAGTAGGTTTTTCTCACAGCATTTCTCAGTTCTTCAGAAAGCCTGTGAAAAATAAGTCATGAAGCTGCACAAAGCTTAAGCTACAACTGAACATTAATACCTACAACACCTGGAATTATACAGGTAGTCACAGTAACTGGCAGTAACAATAGTACATAAATATCTTAAGTAATTAAAGTGATGAACAAGAATTATTCAAAGTGCAAGTAGCAACTGAATATTTCATTACAGTATCTGTGCACATACAAATTTCACTTATACTTTTTACATGTGAGAAGAGGAATACTCTGTTTTTCATCCTTTCTCTTTCTATTCTTTTGTCCCTTGATTCTTTCTTTTTATTCTTCCTTTCTTTCTTCCTTCCTTTCCCACTTTCTTTCTAGAGACTTCTGAAACTAGCAAGATTTTATGACTGCACCTGAGCTTTGCACAGTACAATATCATAAATCAATTTCTGTGTTCTCTCCATCATAGATAGCAGGGGGTTTCATTGCATTTACAACTTGCTGCAGTGATTATTACAGTGAAAAGAAAAAAGGAAAGAAGAAAAATATTACATCTGTGACTAGAGCAGGTCTAACAATGGATATCTCATCATTTATTTAATGCATTTTGCAATACCTTTCAAAATATAATCCGATATATATCTTTGCAATTTTTCACTAAGATCTCGGGGTTTGAGAGCTGTTGGAGAGCTAGCAATCACTTCAGTTTCTGGAGAAGTTGTGGAACAACTCAGCCCAGCAAAATAATTCCAGCCAAATACGTCTGACACCTGGGAGTGAAAAAGGAAGCAAACATGATAGTGACAGAATTCACTGCAGGAAGCAACAGTAACAGTGATTCTGGCTCAAGCCAGAGGTGTTTTACTGTAATTGCTGCTAGATTATCTAACGTATACTCTTCTCCTATAATACAGCCTTGGGTAAAGCCTGGCTACCAGCTGGCTGGCTTTAACACCTGAATGCCAAAAAGGTACAATTTTAGAAGTGACATTGCTGATCTATTTGCAGAACACATCACCTGCTACTCACAACAATGCTTGGGAGGGGGATCCATTAGAAAAAGAAGCTTCAGAACAGACATAAGGAGCTTTTCTTTCTGCTCACTGGCCTCTTTTCATCTTCTCTTCTTATGTTTCAGTAGGTATTTTTCCCACTTCTTCTAGGCTTTACGCTATGGCTGTGGTGCTGAATGCTGATGAGGCTCTGCTTAATGCGACTTCGGGCAATGCAGTACTCCTGACAGCAGCCTAAGCTTTCTATAGTCAGAGAGCATTCACCACGGCTTATAAAGAACCTCCAATTAGCGAGCAGCTAGACATAAAAGATAATGGAAGAAAATACTTAATAAGCACTTAGAAAGAGACCTGATGAGGGTAACAAGGCAAAAATACTAAGACGGCATGATCATTTATATGTTTGAGGCATACGTACAGTCTGAAAACTGTATCTAAGGTTCATCTTCTTTCACTTCAATTACAAAATTTCTTTCAGCATCTCTAATCTTACCGTTCTTCTCCCTAAACAATCGTGCTTCATCTATCCTGTGTTTAGCTGGAACCTGCACAGTAAGTCTGTATATTTTAGATTGAAGAATTCAAATTGAATTACCTACTTATCTAGCAGTCCCAAAGCAAATTGTGTGTTCCAGTGCTGTATAGCTCCAAAAACAATTATAGCACCATGCAGACCTTGACAAGCACAAGTGATATTTCAATTATAGATGGGCAGAGTCTGCTGAAGTAAAAATCAAACCTGCTTGAAAAGTCATTTATTAAATATAGATCATATTGGCAGGAACACCATTTTGGAAGTTCTTTTTTTTTCTTTCTTTCTTAAACATTTATAAATATTGATTCCTGCAGACAGTACACTTTCAAAATACAGAATTGATTCTTTACACTATAACTAATATGGAACCAAAATGCAAATCACCTCTGAAATCTTTCAAATTGAAATGCTTAAAAGCATCCAAATATTTTCACATTGGAATACAAATACAGAGCTAAATCTTGAAGCTTAAATTCAGGCGTCTTGAGAATGAAACATCTCTTCATAAGTAAAGAGGTTTTTAGGGACAATTGTTAACAATCCAATAAAGAAATAAAGTTTTGCCTATATAAAACAAAATGAACACAAATCAGAAGGTGACATGCGTTGTATTATGTACATTGCTTCCTAAATAATATTCAGAAAAGATGGGGCTGTTTAAGTAGTGTTTCCAAATAAACTTGAATGATAAACTTTTATCTCAATTCAGATCCAGACTTCCCCAAACTCAAAATGGAAAAAAAATCTTTTTTCAGTGGTATGTATAAGTACAGTTTTCAAGAGGAATCAGAATTTCAGATTTTTCACATCCAATGGCCTCTGTGTAATTGTAGACCTGCAGGAAGACCCCCCAGATGATGCCATTACAGCAGGTGAATCTTCTTTTGATTGAATAGGTCAAAGCCATATACTTCTCGCAGAAACTGCAATCAAGTTTCATTCCCATCTGTTTTAGTATGAAGTAACGCAGACGAGGAATAACACAGTGTTCAGCGTTCTGTGCCTCAGCCCCACTTGTCCTCTCTGACAATCAGAATGGTGTTGGGATTCAGAAAACTTGTTAAAACTTGTCTGGGACTACAAAACTAATTTCAATTGGATTAAAGAAAGATTTAGAAATTAGATCTCAAGGGAAATTTATTTCTTCAGTCCTGATTGTGTGAAGACTTGTACATATGGTCATCTTTACTTGTGCAAATAAACCAGCTGTAGTCAACAGAATAATTCACAAAAAGTGTATTTTAAACATACCCACCACACTTGTCAGGGCAGAAACCTCTGTAAAATAGTGCCAAACAATTCACTTGTTACATAGTTATTACTGCAGGGAAAAAGACATTCTATTCAACTGAATAGATTATTTATGAAAAATGATATGATGGATAGCTGAGAATTCTGCCTAAGTCTATTCCATGGAATAAATCTCACCTGACTTGTTAATGTGGTGACAGCTATGAATCTCATTATTTTAAGTTCTGACTGCTGGACACAAGTTTTATCACAATGGCTGCCATGAGAAATATTAAAAAAAAAAAAAAACCCAGAGAGTTAAAATCAGAAAACCCTACCTTGAGGCGAGCTTACGGCAGTCCTATCTGTTCTTGGTAGAGTCACTCTCAACAGCTACTGTGGGTTTAGAGCACCTCTTTGTGGTATATTAGTGAGATGTTACTTATGAAAAGAAAACATCATAGGAAAATATATTTCTTATATAATTGCAGATAGCAACCTAAATAAAAAAAAAAAGAGAAAAAAGCAAAGAAAAAATGCTAGAAAAATAATAGTATTCATTGTTAAATAAGTGATGGATAAGTAGTAATATGCAGAAAAAAGGGACAGCTCTACAATCCTTCCTGTGTGCTTTTTCTGTAGTTTCTGTTGGCATTCTGTAAAGTGTATCCGAGCACATGAAAATTGCTGTACAACGTGTATCTAATATCTATTGTAAGTATACAATACTTGCATTTTCACTTTAGAAATAATAAAAATGATAAAGGATATTATTGGTTTAAGAAGACTTACTACAACAATCTCAAAAGCTATGGCAAATTACATCTGCTATGATCAGGAGGAAACTTTATCTAAATATTGTCGCATTAAGGTTTTCCTGAAGGCAACTAAATACATAAGTATGGTAACATAAAATTTACATTTACTTAAGCTCATTTCTATCACCGACCCAGGTCTTCACTGGCTATATTGTCTGCACCCATTTCACTCGCAGAGAAAGGCAAAGGCATGTAAGGATGATGCTGGGAAGAGGGAATACGCACCTTGCTTTCTCACAGGGATCATGAATTTCCCAGGGCTTCTCAGCTCACTCTGCAGGTCAGCTTCAAGGCAGCATAATTCTCGGATTTAGAGGGAAGATGTTAAGGTAGAGATGTCTGTTTAGAGAGTACCTCAAGGAGTTTTATTTAGTTATGCTGTACAAAAGCAGCAGCCCTTTATGAATCAGTGACATGTATGAAAAGTGTTCTGTTATGGAAATCAGCATGGAAATCAGATGGAGTTCCAGTGAGCTGCTACAACTGATATTTTAAGAGTGCGGTTTTTCAAGGGAGGAATTCCCTAAACCGAATCACCGTCAAATGTTTCCTTTAAAATAAATGATAGATTATCTTAGGAAAATATAAATCTATTTTAAAGTATTAGTGTTTCAATGTGGAAACTAATCTAACTCAGGTAAGGGGGAGAAAAAAAGGCTAGGGTTTAATCACAGTGTATAAACTGTCACACCTATAGCCAAACTATAGAATTAGTACAAAATATCTCCCTAGTACTGCATTCAGAGAATTGTCACTGGCCATTTCTTTGGCAAGACAAAATTTGGAAGGACGATCAGCCTGCTTAGAGTGATGCACCCATCAAGTATGGATTTGGCCATAAAAAATAGTACCTAATATAAAAAACACTAAAAAAATATTTTTGGACACAGGAACTTTCTGTCCTTGCCCTGGTAGTACCCAGGGGGGACTTCTTTCTTCATATATGCTAGAGAATAAATCAGTCCTCAGAAGAAGGACTTTTATGTGTCATGAAACATTCCCACTGGAAATTCGTGTACATTTTAATATAGATGAGCATTTATCATTTCTAAAGCTTAAAACCCCCATAATTGTCCCCTAACCAGCATTTATGTATAATGCCTTTGTTAGTCTGTCAAGCCAACCTTATGAATTTTTTTCCTATTATTGCGGAGGCCACTCTTGCAAGGATTATAACATATGACAAATATGGAAAGATAAGAGATTTTGGTATTTACTCTAAAGCTTAAGTCAGCTTTCCTGCCCTTTGAAGCGTAAGCCTCTTTTTGAATTGTATCCAAATAGCCAGACATCTTGTGTGAAAAATGTCTTACTATGCAAAGGTCTGTGAGATGACCATAGAATTCAAAGGGTATTCTGTCCATTGGGAACCTTTAGAAAAAAAAGGAGTCTTACTTCAGCTTAGCGTGGTTGTTTGAAATTGGTCTCTAAGCCTTTTGCTAATTTCACTGAAAGTCTTTTTATTTAGAAACAATGCTGCAGTCGTGTTATATATTTTTAGCCTGGCTGAAGCTGCTGAAAGGTAGTCTGCTACAGTGAGAGATAAGACAGTGGGATGGATCCTGAACTTTCTGTCATAAAGACCAGATCATTATCTTGTTTCCTTGCCAGTGTAGGTAACTTTTAGAAGCAGAAATGTTAAGCTATTATCTTCGCTATGCCAAAGAGCACAGTTTTCTGTGCTGTATTAATTCCTCCAGTAGTGTAGGATATGGATGTTAAATGCAACCATTACTAAAGGTATCTTTCAAACACTGGATGCAGCCTTTACTGTGGATGTATCCGAATGTTGCATAATAACATTCAATAACAGATTTCAGATGTGTTAGAAAGAGGAGAAAGTAATCATAACAAATTGGTTCACTGATTTGTTTCGGTTCTTTTTCCATTCAGGAATTATATGTGATTTGACTGCAATTTTCTAGAATTTATCATTATCTGTGGAATAGGGTTTGTGAATTATTCTTGATCTCTAACTCATTCACGAGCAATTAGGTGGAAGAATTATACATTTAAATTCCTTGGTTAAAGATGCGTCTGCTCCCTATGTGGGGGAGCACAACTGCTAAAATTCAAGTAGTGCCAAGAGAATCCCAAACAGGCCCCAGACCAGTTGTACAGCTGCAAGACATACAGCAGAAGACATACATTTGGCTCTGAAGTGTCTATGCGTGCACAAAGTTGCGGTTTGAAAGTCTGTAATCTTTTTGCAATACATATATAAAACTTGCTGTTTCAACGTATTCTTGCTAGTAAAATGATTTCTAGAAAGAAAAAAAAAAAGGAGATGCAAGTGCACACACAAAAAAAAATAAGTTCTGAAGATAAAATGACTATTTCTTCTCTGTATTTTTCCAAGCTGACTTAGTCCAAAACATTCAGTATCTGCTGCCTGGTAAGACTAAAGCCAGGTTTGCACTGTCAACAGAGATCTTTTCAGACTGATTCAAAATGAATCAAGAAACCACACAACATGGAAAGCCATATAAAATTGTCTATTCCATGTCTTCACCAGTGAATAACTCTTCTCCAGAGTACCTGAAATAATGGCCAAGAATGGGGGTACCACTAGCTTCATCTATGACATGCCAGAAAAAAATCTGTATTATTTTAGGACTGATATATGCAAACCTGATCTGTTCAGCATGACCTTGACATCTTTGAAGGCAACATTAAGTCAAACGGGACTGCACAACGCTATGCTGACAATCCTTTCAGAAAAGGTGAAACATGACAGAAAGAAGAAACACAGGTACCCAGTGTCAACAGAGTTAGGGCAATGTCTTACACATTAATTTGGAGGCAGAAGTACCCTGGCAGTCATCATCCAAGCTAGACTACTTACGATTTTAGGAGCAGTCATATAAAAGTCTAAGGAGAAGGAAAAGCACTAGCTCCCATAAAAGGGAGAAGTTCCAGTGAACTCTGTAACCTCGGATGAGGAACCAGGAGACTGTCTGCACTCTGCCTGGGCTAAACAAGTCCTGAAAACAAGAGCAAAACAACCGTTCTCAAAACTGTGTCCAATTTCAAAATGCCATTGCAATGACTTTAGTGTTGGGTGTCAAGAGAATATGTCTCTGAGGAAGACAAGTTCTCAAGCTTTATTCATTCTGTTTTGTATAGTGCCTCCGGCAGTCCATAGCATTGCAATTAATGTGAACAGATAGGCACAGAAACATTTAATTTTAAAAAAATACAGCTGTATAGGTTCCTAGCTCCAGGCAGATTCTGGCAACTTGACTCACTCCCGTTGAGTAGTACAAGGCAATTTTTAAAACTACAGAAGCATCTTCATTTTTATGCTCCCTCTTTTTCTTTACTATTTGTGCTATTGAGAATCACATTCCCATCTAAAATGCACGCTACATAGCTAAGTTATCACCATTGTGACGCTATCTTTACCTTTTGATTGTTCTAACACAGTTTAAGAGCAAATTATTCGCATGACCTTTTCACTATGTCTGTTAAAACTCTGCTAATTATAAATTCATCGTCAAGACTTTTATGACAATATTGTTCAACATAGAAAGCTAAAAATACTTATGGTTCAGCTGATGATTTTGAATGCTAACAGTTGGTAGGAGCAGAGTCAGGGGATTTGATCGCTACCCTGTCTTTTAAGAAGTGATTGGTGCCAACGTCTACTGGAAAACCAACTTTGCTAATACCGGGCCAGCAGTTAGGAGGTTTTGTTTGCATTGTTATTTACTGGTAAGATAAATGCAGAAGGTAATCAGAATTATTTCCATAATGAATTAAATTTGTCTCAGCTAGACATGGCTTGGCTTCCCAAAACTGTTAGTCATCTGTATTCTCTGATAATTCTGGTTAGCTCTCAACCAAGAAAGGTAATTTCCAGTGCATGAAGGACAAAAAGGGTTAAAGGGAAGAACAGTAACACAACAATAACAAATCTCAGGTGGTCTCAGAAACTGTAACTGTCTCTGTAAACAACGCCTCTCACACAAACTGGGGACTTGAACATATGATATTTTGCAGCCTGGTTTTTCCAGGCACTTGCTATGTATCTGATCAGTTGTATCAAGGCTGTTAATACAAACACGGCCTCAGAGGATGAAAAAGTACAATCGAGTCCTTGCATGCTAACAACTTTCCATAGGCAAAGCTGTGATTAACTTTTTCATTATCCTACAGAACTGATGGCTGTTTCCAGTGAGACCCGGTACCCTCTTTGGCTCTCACTGGTCCGATTCATGACATTTCACAATATAAGAAAGCTCATATTTTTGGAGGTTTTGTAGCTCCTATTGAGATCTGCACAGTTGGATACAACAATAATTACCTTTATAGGGGAAAGCTTAACACAATTGCGACCCATTTCTACAACACAGAAAGCAAATACATGACATCTCCTGAAAAATGGCATAGGTAAGAAAGTTATATCAAATATACAGTTATTTGTTGATATATTCCCAAGACATCTGAAGAAAGAAGAAGTTTCTCAACCAGCACCACAGTAGTTCTTAAAACTTCTAAAGAAAAAAATATCTTTATTTCTTTAATTTGTCTGTGAATACTACTAAACTTTATATAATGTTTGTAACTCAATAGGTACATTTTTTGCCATTTGAAATCAATTTTTTTGATAGACCCAAATATTTTATATCAGTAAGGCAATATTGAAGTATAATCTGCTGTTTATTTGAAGGAATATGTTCTACATTTATAACCTCAAACTGGTATTTTAAAGTCCTACCTAATGGAATGATTGACAATGATAGATTCTTGGCACTGTGTAATTACATTCTGAAAAAAATATTGGCTTTTCCAATATAGGCTTTTTCTATATTGCCCAGGAACTTGAATTTTTACTTTAGACAAGTCTCTATTTATGGTGTGCATGTGTCTGTCTGCTGCCTCTCTGTGGAGGGAAATAAATTTTCAAATATTCTAAAAGTGCTTATGGTGCCATATATTACTTTGTCTGCATGTTAATTTAGTTTCAGTAAAAGAAGTAAATACAAGTATATTTCTAGATCTAAACACCTAAAAATAACGGCATAGTTTTGATTTTGCCACTGAAGAAAAAATTTCAATTAAAATCTATATTGTTCTTTATTTTTGTAAATAAAGCCAGTTCATAAAAACGCTGCTAATGTTTAAGTAGTAATTTTAATTAATAGCAAATTGCCATTAATTGTACAGGATTTGTACAGGTGTGTGTATGTTGAAAGATCACTTTATCAAAACTATATTCTTAATTTTGGGGAAGAATAAAAGTCCTTTAAAATTATATTTCAAATGAGAATGTATATGCAAATGCACAACCATTTTCTTTTGAATATTCTTTTCAGGTTTTTCGAGGAAGGGAAAAGTGATTATACACCCATGTTTGTATCTTGTCATTGGAATTCAAAGTCTTTTTCTTATATTTATTGTAATGAAGTATAATGAGTTATGATATGCTTATGTTGATATGCAGCATGCTTTGGGAGCCCCTTTCTATGTACCATATAGTTATTTTGAATAGTCTCTCGTGTGCATGGCTTTTTCCTGTGGTTGAGATCTTTGAGTGTTTTGGGGAATCTAGCCATTTTGCAGATGTGAGGCTAGTTAATTGAGCAGCCTTTGATGATTTCGGTTAATTTTATTTGTATTATTGTATGCATATTTATTTATTAAAACACTAATTGGAAAATATGAATTGTTTGTATTATTTAGCCAATATTAAGCTGGCAGCTAAATCACACACCCTTCTGTGAGTGCACAAACACTTGTCCCTCATCTTTTCTCTCTACATTATCCCTCTCTACATGCCTTTGCTGTTCCCCTCAAGGTCACGGTACTCTCCACTTACATCCCTTGCTGTATTTGCACTGGTTCAGATGGCCACTTCACTGCACTTGTTCTGATTCTTTGAGCAGCAAGGTAGCTGCAACCGTAATCAGTGTATTTTGTGGTCTGGTTACTGCCTGCAGACTTGTTTATTGCTTGTTTTTCTCCCACCCCCTCCACCCCTCCCCACTGTGTCCCTTGTCCCCAGCCCCCTCCCATGCATGCTTATACTCATTCCTGACAGGGTAAAAGGCAAGTTTCCATAAGGTTAATTGCAAGGTTAGGACTGAGGCAATAAGAAAGCCTTCATAGCAGTAAAGAGCAAGAATTACCATTCTTTCAGCATCCAAGAAAATCATGAACTCAGTAGCCCACTGCTTTCCCCTGCGGCACTAGATGGCAGCATGTATCGGTACTGCATTGCATCAGGAGCAGACCCTGTTAGGAATAAAACTGCTAAAATCTTCAATATATATTAACTCCATCTCCATTAGTTTCAAAACCCTCATTGTCTTCATAGAGAACGCCTAAGCCCCAGCTCTGCATATCAAGCCCGTGCTCCCTCTATCTAAGGCAATCACATCTACAATGCTCTTCCAACTAGGTAGGTACACCTTTTCTTCCGTGACTGCTCATAAAAGGCTTTTCCATACTGTCTGTTATATATCATGAACTTGAATCCGAAAATGCACTTAAATGCCTTTTTGTTGCTAACTGAATGAAAATTAATGTCACAACGAACCAAGTGCCACAGGAATAGGGAACAGTAAGGCACAAAGATGAACACGGAAAACACGTAGAAGTGAAAGTGACTAAGGATGAGTTATCTGTCTGCTCAGATTCTTTTCTGTACCATTCCAGTGCTCTTCTTATTTTGAAAAGACAGTGAACAGTGGTTGAAGCTGATCTCTTGCATCAAAGACACTTAATTTCCTTTGCTGCTTGTGCTCATATTCAGAAATGAAAATTGGTTCCCACAAGGGAACACTGCAGGAGAAAGCTAGCAGGTCATTCTGTTGTATCACGTAGAATCATACAGTGAAGCGGCATGTATCATTTCATACGAGAGAAAAATGCATCTCTGACATAAGAATCATAGAATAGTTTAGGTTGGAAGGGATCTGGAGGTCATCAAGTCCAAATCTTTGTTGAAAGCAGGACTAACTTTGAGATGAGAACAGCTTGCTCAGAGCCTTGTCAAGACAAGTTTGGAAAATCTTCAGGAATAGCTATTCCGCAGTGTCTTTGAGAAGAAAAAGAGAACAAATGAAGATAAGAAATAGAGAATGAGGGAAATGTATATCAGACTGGCAAGCTGCGAGTCTTACTGATAGTGGGTGCGTGTGTACATGTATGTGGATATGGAGCTGGGAGGGCAGAAGGGAAGATCTACAGTCATCAAACATCATTGTCTGTCTGGAGGAGTCTCTCCAGAAAGAAAACTCGCAGCAGGTTGCTTCTCTTCCCTTGAAGAGTTGGAAAGGGCACGTGTCTTTTATTTCTCTCTTCCTGTAGAGGAAACCTTATTTCATAGAAAACAAACTTCTCCTTGATGAACAAATCTCAGCTTTTTTCCATATTTGTCTCCCTCCACTGGATTTTCCTATGAAAAAGATCAGTTCCAAGACCTTTACCTACTAGCAGCGATCATCCTTTCTGTGCTACAAGGCTCTAAGGTAGCCACACTCCTTACCTTCTCTGGGCCTCTCTTCATCTGACCTATAAACAACTATGCTAAACAGATCTCCAGTACATTAGAGTACTCAAAGTGGTACTTCTTTTTCAGCCTCCAGTTGGATAAGAATTTCTGCTCCTTATGTAGGTAACTAAGACGGGGTAATAAATGAAATGGAACTACACTCATTTGAAAAAAAAACAAATACAAAAATCACTGAATAATCAGCAAGCTGAAAAAAAAGACACTGAAAGATAAGTCTCTACTATGTAAGTCACAGTCTGAACTCTGTCTTTTTGTGTGTTACTACTCAATGTTGCAATGGCTAACAGCTCTCTGAAATGTTAAATGCAAAATAAACTACATTTTCAGTGCTTGAAAATGTATATTTTTAGTTTTCCAATGGGGACTTTGCTTTCTTCTTGATGACTTCCAAAACTTTCACCCCCTTTTGAGAAAAGGGCTGATACCTTAAATTCAAATATCTCAGCTTCAAAAAAAGTGAGTACAGTGAGTCCACTGTACTCAGCATAAACATTGCAACTGGATTGAAGCAGTCAGCTGATAAAATAAAACCCATAAAAAAGCTTAGTTGGTACAAATCAGCATAACTTACAGATTTAACTACAGCCAAACAAGCATGCATTAAATACAATGTAAAGTAAAAGTTGATGTCCTTTAACTACTTCAATGTTATTCTGAATGGAGACCTATTCATTAATATAGTGAAATGAAACAGAAATCTGATATTTTTCAGGAATAATTTTCTTAATGGCAGGTTCTGACTGGTTGCTTTACTGCTCTAGCACACACAAATACTTCCAACCACACAAGCACAGTTGAACCCCAGTTTCAATTCCAAAACATATTTATTTCCTTTAAAGCAGGGTTTAAATGTAGCTAAGTACTCAGATGTTACAGCAGGTATGGGAATGACAGCAAAGAAATTGCCAGAGAAATATGATGCAAGGTATTTGATTTTTCTTCTTTAAAGTACATAAAGGATTTAGAAGAAGAATCTGTAGGGTGAAGTCAAGTGGCTCTGAGAGGAATCAAAAAAATATTGAAAGAACTTCGGGGTTTTTTAGTATATAAGAATTGCATGTTTGTATATTTATTGAGAGAGAACAGGATCACTTCAATGAACTGGCAGAGCTTAGTAGATAGGATTAGGATTCAGACAGAGGAATGTGAGTTTCAAATGGATATAAATTCTGGAGAAGTAAAAAAGGCTGACGAGTCTGAAAGGGTAGCTTCTAGAATTTATTTTTTAAAGGTACACTAGAGTAGTGTGTAGCTGCAAATAGTCTAGGGAATAAGGCAGGACTGTGACAACTGCTGAATACTACTGCTGAGCTGAAAAAATAGCAAGGAAAATGTTGAACAACATTAGAATTTAAAAGCGGTCAGGGGTTCCTGAGGCTTTGCAAGAGTAACCTGAGCCTTATAAGGCTTTGCAGAGTACCAAATCAAACAGAAGAGTATATGAGGATGGAAAAGCTTACAAAGTCTGAGACGAAAACCCACTCTGCTAGTCCTGAGTGTCCTCCCTGTGAGCCAGGTCCTTTCGAAAAACCATGGAGGGTATGACTAAAGGAGTCACTGGTGGGAGTGCAGATGGGAACTCTCTCCAGCCAGAGCAACTTTGTGAGTGCTCACAATTCATACTGGAGGTAAAAATTAATAAATTACCATTATTCTTTAGTAGCTCAATCCTTTCTCAGTCAAAATATCCAGTGAACCTATATGCACTTGAGTTCTATATTTTGAAGCTTTAGATGTTTTATTAGTAATTTTATCTACAGTACAAGTAAGAAAAAAATATCTACTCTTAGAAATTCTACAGAATCTGAAGGTGGCTGAAGTAAAATGTTGAGTCGTTCCTTAATACTGTAGGTAGAAATGTGTGCAAAAGAGATGTTTTTGAAAGCTGGAAAGTAATTAGTTCCTCAAATGAAAAGTACACAAGCTGTTGTGTATGAAAAAGCTTTCTCTTTTGTCTTCATTAAATTTAGGCTACATCAGACTATGCTTTTAAGCTAAATTAATTCAAAAATTCATAAAATTCCAACATCTAGCATCCATGGAACTATTATAATGCATACCAGAATGAATACTCTCACAAATCCTCATTTTCACTTGGGTACCCTTATAAAATCAGCATCAGAAATGTCCAAATTGATAGGGTAACAAGTATTTCAATAACTGAGATTTCAAGGTGATTAAAAACATCAGCTAATCATTTTACTTTCTCTGATGCCCAATGACACACATGACATCAGTAGTACTGGATAGCAACATTGTGCTTTTGTATACATAGCAATCTAGGTCCTTTAGGGCAACTTTTTGAGACATAGTCAATCTGCTGCCAGTATTTTCCCGCTCTCAAAGCATACTATAATCCTTTAGTGTCTGTATCTAATTTATGAGGAGGAGACGGCCATTCTGTCAGCACCCCTGTGGTGAGATAAAATAAATGAGCTCTGCTGTTCCAGACACACTTTTTACTAAGATGGTTATTTAACAGCATACAGTAGATAAAATATGAAGACACGAACAGGGTCAAACCAAAGGTTCTTCTTGTTCTGCATCTTTTTTTCAGTAGTGTACAGTAACAGATGCTTAGGGAAAAAACATATAAGAAACCAAGAATAGACAGATCTTCCTTTTCTCTGGTATACCCTCCCAGCATCTTGCAAACAGCACTGTGGATGTTCCCTAACCTGGAAGTCGAATTTGGACCATCTTGTTTCATAGATATTGATTGAGTATTGATTCCGTTCAAAACAAGGAAATAAGCACATTTTTGAACTCAGCAATACTTTTGAGTTCATCCACTAGCAATGAGTTTTGTATTTTAATAGTGTAAACCATTACTAATATGTGAAAAATACACGTATTCTGTTCAGTAGGATGACCTTTACTTCTTGTAGAGCAAGAGACAGGTAATAACTTTTTTTTACTTTCTCTGTGCAGTTCTTAAACACACCAGTGTAATCCATTGGACTGCAGAAGGCCACAGGAAAAAAATGACAAGCAGTCTGTATGAGCTACAAAAGATACTCAGTTATGTATTGCAAATAGTATAACCTACATTATAGCATGTCTCATAGCAATAGGATTGGGGGCAATTCACATTCCCATCCGTGACATTGACTGGATTGTCATTCAAAGCAATTTTCCCAGCTGGAAACAAGTCCATTGAGAAGTGATTTGTTCACAATTCATTTTTTAGGATCACAGCATAGAAAATACTATGGCAGCATTTCCTTGGATGCCCTTCAAGATGCTTACCAAGAGGGGAAAATGCACCATATTTGAAGACTGATAGGTAAACAAGGAATATTTTTCTCTAAAATTTTCAAATTCACCCTGTTTGGAAAAGAAGCTTCTAGCATACATTCTTATTTTTACATCCCATTCAGTTTTATGATTCAGGGATTTATTTATTTTTTTAAATAACTCAGTAGCTCTGTCAAAAAACAAAATGCCAAGGAACATAACAGATTTGTTTGACTGCATTTACTGTTTGAGGGAAACAGAACTACAGGCAAGAGACCAGAAGAAAATGATTTTGGGTAAACTGCAGTGGCTGACAACAGCTTTGAGATGCTGAAGAATCATAATGCATGATCATATGGGTAGCTGTCAAAATACAATGGAAGTAAATACCATACCCTTGGATGTACACAAATTATCTGTCTGTGTGGAAGATTTTGGAGTAGTTCTGTAACACTGTTGTCATATACAGTAACTCCAAACAATAGTAGTGTGCAGGAGTACTTGAAATAATTGGTTTACAGTTATAATGTCTAGTTATGCAACTTTATACCTATTTCTTTTATTTGTCCGTATCCTCTGGAGTGAATCCCTGTTTCATTCTTGGCAACAGTATCATGGCTCTTCCAAATCTTCTTTAAGATGTAACTGATCTAAAACAAAAATAGTACAATATTGTCTTCAGGCCCATATAGATGTTCATGGGTTGGTTTTTTCACTGTTAATACTACATGTGAAGTTTCTCTCCAGAATTTAGAGGAAGGAGAGACCAAAAATCATCGATATAGTTGTAGCCTTAGTTTGGATTTACTGCATATTTAACTCAACTAAAGATGTAGTAATATTTCTGAAAGCTTAGAAAATCTGAGAGGGGCTAAAAATGTGTCTACAGTTACAAATTAATTGGATTGGTAGAAGACAGTGAAGTGAAAGAAGAACAGAAATGAAACAAGAAATCAAATACATTTTTTAAGACTACATGTTTGAGGGGTTCTGCTTTTTTTTTTTTTTTTTGTCTTGTTTTCACTTAGTTTCACTCGATTTAATAGTGAAACAGCACCGTCACTGCAGATGTGACAAAAAGAATGAGTTTGGCTAGTTGGAATAACTTTCATCTCTCTGCATTGCAAGTGTTCGAAAACGTTTTTCAGTTTGTGGAGAAATTCAATTAGAATGATAAAAGTGGTTTTCATCTCAGGTGTCAATAAAAACTATAGACCTTGGCTGATAAGCATTCAACTAAAAAGGATTTTTACTGGAAAATGATGTAGTTCAGTGTCATATTTCTCCAGTTCTTGTCAGCAGGAGTCTTCCGTGTCACACAGTGTTGTGCACTGTCTCCGCCTCTGTGAGGAAGGTTGTGAATCCTAGGAGTCCTTGACAATAAAGAAAAGGATGAAAGACAGAGAAAGCTGTGGTCATAAGACCACGATGGACGTACAGCAACACTTCCCAAATATGCTAGGGATTGGACAGTTTGGCCTTTCTATCAAACACAAAATTTTCCACAGAAAAAGAGCTAAATTACAAAGTCAACATTTCAGTCGTCTTAAGAAATATAACTTCAGCTGAAAAATAGGAAGTACCTGTAAACTAGATGCAAAAAAATCATGTGCATCCAAAAAAGAACACAGAGGAGAGTAATAGTCTAGGATCACTGTGCGGATCACAGTGGGTTCTTATGTGGGGTGACTAAAAGCTTCGTTAAACACATGAAAGCTCATTTTTTCCTGTTTGGGGTGGGGTGGTGGTGTGGGATTTTTTAATCTGGATTTTCTTTTGATTTCTTTCCTCTCAATGTTTGTTTTCAGTCTCTTCTACGTTCCAAATACAGCCATTTACAGTTATAATGTGTTTCCTACTATAATTATCTTAAAATCATTAAATCTATTGTGTCATTGAAGATCAGAGGGAACAATGATTCTTTTAAAATTTTGGTGTGGGACAAACATCAAATGTGAAGCTCAATGTCCTCATTTCATTTCATTTACATGAGACACTATCTATAGCCAGGAAACTGTTACAGGCCAAACATGCACTTGTCTTTTTTACTCCAAAATTTGTCTACATTTATCAGTGATATGATATTATATCAGGATTCGTTTCCACACTGATTCAAGTTTAAAGGTGAATGGAATATGTTATATTGAAAGCTGACCATGGAGACTTGCAGAAAGAACTTGCAATGCTGAACGTATGGATGATAAAACGGCAGATGGAGTTCAGTTTATATAAGTGTATTATGCATGGGGAAAAAAATGACCTAACTGTATACTTGCAAAGATTAGCTCTGAACAAACTATAGCCAGTCAGATAAGAGACCTTCGAATTATTATGGCTCTAGAAGAATATCAGTTCAAGTCTGTGACAAGACAAAAAGGCAATCTGAATATTAGGAAGACTAGTAGAGAACAAAGCAGAAAATGTAACTATAGACCAACTGTGTAAGTCAATAATGTGCCTGTCAAGAGCTATTAAACACAAAGACAAAATCTCTATCTCAATAAAGGACTGAACTGCAGATCAAGAGGTGGTTTTGGTAGCCCTGTTTTCACAGTTCTTTCCTACCTATTTCTTATCAAACAGGTGTGGACTTAGAACGTTTTCCCTGGCCATGACTGTCCTTAAGTTCTAAATCACAGACTTAAAATCAGCTTTGTATGGATGGGCTATTGTGTCCAATAACATCATTTAGGTTCTGTATAAATTTTGCCTTGCACAATAGAGCAGCTGCCATCCAGCAAACGGCTAGATGGGCAAAAGCAGTTGTCTTTCGTGGCTGGAGTCATAAGTCTAAAAGCACGTATTGGCAATTGTTCAGACAACCCCAACACACCAGTCTGCTTGATTCAGGAAATTTATAAAAGTAAATATTGTATTTATTCTTTGAACTTTCTTCAGTAAAATGTTCTTCCTATGTGAAGTAAAAGCAGAATATACAAAAAAATATTATTTCTTGTATGCTTAAGCAGAATGTGTCTATTCTCCCTCAGAGTAAGGGTTTTTTATACTATTACAATTATCTCTTAATCATAAAATATTTGCTTATGAAAATAAATTTTCTATACTTAGATGAGCAGTAATACTTAAAAGTTAGGTTTTTAATGATATAAATACATCTATTGGGTTTGCATGGCAAGGTTTCTCTAGCAGTAGGGCTACAGGGGTGGCTTCTGTGAGAAGCTGCAGGAAGCTTCCCCTATGTCGGATAGAGCCAATGCCAGCCGGCTCCAAGACAGACCCGCCGCTGGCCAAGGCTGAGCCCATCAGTGATGGTGGTAGCACCTCTGGGATAACACATTTAAGAAGGGGAGAAAAAGTTACTGCACAGCAGCAGCTACAGGCAGAGAGAGGAGTGAGAATATGCAAGAGCAACAACTCTGCAGACACCAAGGTCAGTGAAGAAGGAGGGGAGGAGGTGCTCCAGGCACCAGAGCAGAGATTCCCCTGCAGTCCATGGTGAAGACCATGGTGAGGCGTGCTGTCCCCTTGCAGCCCATGGAGGTTAACAGTGGAGCAGATATCCATCTGCAGCCTGTGGAGGACACCGGGCTGGAGCAGGTGGATGCCCGAAGGAGTCTGCGAACCTGTGGGAAGCCCGCACTGGAGCAAGCTCCTGGCAGGACCTGTGGCCCCATGGAGAGAGGAACCTACACTGGAGCCAGTTTGCTGGCAGGACTTGTGACCCCGTGGGGGACCCATGCTGGACCAGTCTGTTCCTGAAGGACTGCACCCCGTAGAAGGAACTCACACTGGAGCAGTTTGGGAAGAACTGTAGCCTGTGGGAAGGACTCACGTTGGAGAAGTTCATGGAGAACTGTCTCCTGTAGGAGGGACCCCACAGTGGAGCAGGGGAAGAGTGTGAGGAGTCCTCCCCCTGAGGAGGAAGGAGAGGCAGAGGCAACATGTGATGAACTGACCACAACCCCTATTCCCCATCCCGCTGCACTGCCCAGGGGAAGGAGGTAGAGAATTCAGGAGTGAACTTGAGCCCAGGAAGAAGTGAGGGTTGGGGGGAAGGTGTTTTAAGTTTTATTTTTTATTTTCTCATTATTCTACTCTGACTGGGTTTCTAATAAATTAAATTAATTTTAGCCAAGTCTAGTCTGTTTTGCCTGTGATGGTAATTGCCAAGTGCTCTCCCTGTCCTTATGTCGACCCATGAGCCTTTCGTTATATTTTCTCCCCTGTCCAGCTGAGGAGGGGAGTGATAGAGCAGCTCTGGTAAGCACCTCGCATCCAGCAAGGGTCAACCCACCACAGCACATAAAAATGTGTCCAATTACCTGCTCAGATTCTCTTATGGGGTTTTGTGGGTTTAGAGGTTTTGTGGGGATTTTATTTATTTTCTGTGTAATTTCGTAGGAGAAATCCAGCAATGGTTTAACAGCTTTACTCTTTGCCCACTAGAGGGACTTTACGGGAGCCTTTCTGCAATATGGGATGAATGATATAGGCAATGCCTCATACATTCTTCTGGATGTGTTTTTTTCTCCTTCCAGGTTGTAGCTATGGAAATAGACTTCAAAAATATAGAAATACACATAACAGCTGAATAATTTATAGACACTGTTTAACTCTGCAATTTCATTTACCTCACTTAATAATGCTAGGTATTTGCCTAAGTATTTTTTCTTGTATTGGGCTGGAAAAAAAATAAAAGAAAAAAAAGCTGCAAGCCCACAGGGAAAAGAGACTTATGATACTTGGAAATCTTCTATATGCATCAGAATGTGTAGGTCATGTCTAACATGTGATCAGAATGCATGTTTATTAAGGTGAAGTATATTTGCGTGTATACATATATCAATTTATCTATGTTTCACTCTAAACAGATGTTCTTTGACACACAATATGTTTGCAAACTGAAAATAAAAGAGAAATCCTCATCACGATATTGCTTTATCACATAATCCTTATCAGTCCTCTCTTATAGTCTTAATTGTCCACATTTTCTTTTCTGCTCTGCTTAAAAAATGTCTCCTGCAGTTCAATGGGGTTTTGCATTGGTGTGTCTCAGAGGAACTTTTCTCATCATGCAATGTATAGTTCTACTGAAGTAAGATTCTGTACCTATAATGTTATAATATGATTAGAATAATAAGACATTATAAATTAAGTATGGAAAATAGAGACTAGTAAGTGAATGCGAAGTTTGGTAAGAAACTCAGCCAAGACAAATAAGAATAGATGATGCTATAAAAGAAAGCATCAGTCACAGGGAAGCTATTTGTTTAAAAACAGATCTTAATACCTTCCTAAATTTGAGTGAAGTATGAGTTTGATTTGTGATAGTTTAGAGCTGGAGACAAGATGATAGAAATATACAGTGTGAACTGAACTACATGGCTGTGTACTTGGGGATTAATAACAAAAACACCTTCTATAACCTTGAAATTTAGCAGAAGCACTGTAAGGGAGAAAAGTCTGACTGCACCAGCTGATCTCAGAACGGTTGTAAGCTGTCAAACCAGCATTACAAAGGCAAATATAATTTGCCAATCATCTCAGTCACATTATTTACAAAAGAACAGTAATACATTGTATAAGACTCCAGTGAAACTAAATTTAGCATACAACGCGTAATTCTAATTGCTGATATTTAGAATAGATTGACTGAACCTGAAAGAAACACAGAGACCTCTGTAACGATCACCAAAATTATGACCTTATCATACAAAAAGTGTCTAAAAAAAGTGTTCAGCTCACATGTTAGTGAGTAGGGCTGTATTTCTGTAAATACACAATGGAGAAAACATTGAAGGTAGGAGCTATTCAAGGCCATATACTTAACATAGAAACATCTGTTAGACTACACTTTATATTGTGCTTCTTTATGAAATGTTCACTGCAGTTCAACTGAGTTTTGCAAGACTGCATCTCAGAGAAATATGGCTAATGATGCAATGCAATCAATTAAGGTTGGTGTCCACCCAAAATAGACTGTCAGCATGATACTCGCAGTTTACCTTCTTTAATTGTAAAATAAATGTTTTTCAGTGTTTGAAATCCTTACTACTTCATTATATCAGATGACTGTCAGACAGAGCATCACAATCTGTGTTTCCAAATACTAATGCAACCAAGAGTGAACTTTTAAAAGGTCCTTCCACACTCTTAAATTGCTATGTCCTTGTTGGAAGGAACTGGCAATGGGATTTTTCTGCTTTGCTGATTTGGGCCAGCCAAACTGCAGTATATATTTAAACTCCTCTGGATCTTAGATTTAGTAAATGGTATTACACTGTGTATTTTAATGCAATGCAGCCTTTCCCATTAAAAGAAATTTTCTTTAGTGTTATTGACAGTTATGCCTTAAACTTCAACTTTAGTTCCACCTAATCAGCAGATTTTATAATAAACAGAAATTAAACATCCTAATTATTTTAATAAAACACTATTCCTGTTCCCTTTTAATTTTTCAAACCTCTCTCTAAACCCAGAATTCTTTTCAAAAGAACTCGGAAGGGATAATTACCACCGGTGCTTCCACCAGCCCTAGGCAGTCAGCAGCACAGCAGGAAATTTTTAAGGCAAAGACTGAAAAGAACAGGACTGAAATGCATTCCCGGTCATACGTATAAGCAGATACTCAAGCACACAGTTAGCCTTAGTTGGATACATGTAACGATTGCTGGCAGATAGTCTTGTCAAACTATAGTATGCCTAAAATTTTTCTCGTCTTTTTGTGTAGGTATTCTGCTGACATCCATGGTGTTTGATATAATGTTGTATACGCTTTCAGTAACATTCACCGTAATATTAAAAGGTTGGAGAAACAAAGGTGTCTTTCCACAAGAGGGGGCTAATACTCCTTACTAGGTCCCTAATAGTAAGTTCTCTTCATCAGAAGTCTAAAACTTAGGCATACCAGATTCCAGGTTAAACTTTCTTATTTAATAATATTTTCACATTTAGCTGGTCCCTTTATGAGTTACAAGAGAAACAGAAAGTCAGAGAAGTGACCAGCATCTCCTCAGGAGAAAGCAGCAGGACGTGAGATCATAATGACTGAGAGTGCTTTTCCTATGGAGCATATTCCTAGATCTTTTCCTTTTTTTTTTTTTTAATGAGGACCTCTGGGCCTGTCCTCGTGTATTCATTATATGTTTGTAAAACCAACACTCAGTACCAAAAATCTGCTAAGAAAACCTTACATAACTCCTCTGAGCTTACACAGCTCTTGAGCACACAGCAAGGGGTGAAAACTCCAACAGCTACTGAAAATGGTTTTATTCCCTCAAAAAATGAAGAAAACTCAAATCTTTTTTCTTTCAAAACTTCTGATCTTAACTAAAAAAAATAGTAAAAAAATAAAAATTTCCCACAGAATTCCCATTTTGTTTATAGTGTTTCATCAGAGTAAAAATTAAAACAAAACACTTAAACTGTTTCAAAGACAATCTGTCTAAAAAATTACTAGAGACCCATGTCCTCTTGGCTGTGACACAGTTAGAAATGGTTAGAATAATGGGAAATTCCTTCTTCTATTATTATTTTTAGTGCTTTTTTTCTTACTATTCATGTATTTTTTTCACTGGAGAGAAGGGTTATGGGTTCTTTCTACTAAGTCAGGTATATACTGGTGTGAAAGGGCTTTGATCTCACTAGCACTGCAATTTTTACCAGTCTGTACTTGCTTCAAGCTGCCAGCTGTGTCCATATTGTGGCAGGTGCACCCACCCTGATAAAAGATCAGGAGCTTTAGGACAGCTGCATCCTTACTTCTCATGCCCTTTTCGTGCCTTTACGCTATGGTCATGTATGTCCCTCTGGCGAGTACCAACCATCATATACACACCTTAGTTCAGTGAGTATGGTCACATATACACCTTGGTTGACACATAAAGAAGTTATGACCCTCAGCCAATAAGAGCTGACATGACCATATATGACCACAGGTCAGATTCAACTGGGGTATAAATGGAGCCCCACAGGAGGGCAAATTGAGTCAGTCCTGCTCAGAGCAGTGGGTCTGAAGTCAGGGACTCTCCCTTTGGGTCAGGACACCACCTAAGGAAACTCTTCAAGGTTGAGAGCCCTCATCCTATAGGTGAGTGACTGTGCACATTTTGGATCCTTATTTCTAAGGCTTAAGAATTCTTGAGTCAGTTGTGCAGTGTTAATTCCTCATACATCCTGAGCCTGTGGTTTACTAATATTGTCGGAGTGTTGAATGATTTTGATAAACTTAGTTTTTAGTTGGTTCTCTGCTAAACTATTTTGGTTAAAATAAAGTTTACTTTGAGTTTATCACCTGTATAAATTGATTTTGTAAGCTTCCACAACACACATCTTCAACCAATTTAAGGATAATGGGGTGGCTAAGTTGACATGCATTTAAATAAACATGCTAAATAAGCATTATTTATTACTGAACATTCTAGTTCTTGAAAATGTATTGAATTCTCAACTTAATGTATGTAGCTTATTTTCTTTTTCTCATAGATATAGTGATGGACAGCTGGTCATCTGTAAATTAGCAATCAGTCAATGGACTTTGCCTCATAGTTATTACCAGGTGAAGGTACATTATATACAAAACCTTTTGTTTTTCTTAATGATATGACCCATAAAATATAAGTATACAACCCTTAGAGCTACAGTAGTCCACAATGCAGAGACAGTTTAGAATGCAAGCAGTAAAAGGAAATTTCTGATTACTGTTGCTTTGAAAAATGGTAAAGTGCTTAGAAGGATGTGAAAGAAAGCCTGGAGTTCAGGGAGGCTGAAGAAGACAAAGCAGAATGGAGTGACGCATTACTGCAAGACATGATTAACAGAAGCTGAGGTCTTAGAAAGTAAGACAAAGTTTTAGAACAGAATAAATACTTTAAAAAAATATTTACAATTTTTCTAAGCACACCCACAGTTTTAAGTTACGCAACTGCCTAACAGCTCTGGCAAGGTACCAGCTGAATTGATGCACCTTGGTAAATATTTGTGTTACAGGTTACAGCAGAACTGCTCGTGCTCTGTGTTAACTGGCACAGGCTGTACTTTCGTATGATTGTTTCCCCACTGCACAATGTACTTACTATTACAAATTGTGCTAATAAGACACAAAAAGCTAACTTTAAACAAATAGTGGTAAAACTCCAAATTCATCCTCTAAATTGCATTGTGCAGGGATTTCATTGCAGGGTTATATATAGAATGGCATGCTAGATAGTTGTGACTCATTATCTTCCAATACTTATATAAAAACTGACTTGGGCCTGGAACTTCATGTTTCACTAAGAATTCTCAATACTTTTATTTTTAACATAAAGTTTTCATTTAAAATTCAAATTTTGTAATATTTAAAACAACTGAACATTAGACAGAAACAGGTTTGGGCTGGTTTGTCTGAATACTGTAAATGTTATCCTTGTATAAACAATTTCAAGGCCTCTCTAGTGTCAGCCATTCAGGTAATGATTTTGTACACTTAACACAGCTGCACTGTTGCCAAGTCTTTCAGAATGTTTTTAGCATGCAGTAGCCTCTTGTAAGAATAGAACTGCTATGCAATCTTGACCCTCAGGGGTCCATTTTGGGACCAGCACTGTTTAATATCTTCATCAATGACATAGTGGGATCAAGTGCACCCTCAGCAAGTTGGCAAATGACACCAAGCTGAGTGGTGTGGTTGATATGCCTGAGGGACGGGATGCCATCCAGGTGGATATGGACAGGCTGGAGAAGTGGGCCCACATGAAACTTATGAGGTTCAACAAGGTCAAGTGAAAGGTCCTGCACTTGGGTCAGGGAACCCCCCAGTATCAATACAGGCTGGGGGATGAAGGGATTGAGAGCTGCCCTGCCGAGAAGGACTTGGGGCTACTGGTGGATAAAAAGTGAACATGAGCCAACAGTCTGTGCTTGCAGCACAGAAAGCCAACTATATCCTGGGCTGCATCAAAAGAAGTGTGGCCAGCAGGTTGAGGGAGGTGATTCTGCCCCTCTACTCCACTCTGGTGAGACCCCACTTGGAGTACTGTGACCAGCTCTGCAGCCCTCAGCACAGAAAAGACATGGACCTGCTGGAGCGAGTCCAGAGGAGGGCCACAAAAATGATCAGAGCATATCTGGATTCTGAAGCCACAAAATGATCTAAGAATATAGCAGCAAAGCTCACTGTGCTCAGAAACCTGCTTTCTGCACAATAGCTTTGGCTTTAGTTTCCTCTGTCTAATCTACATATTTCTAAAATATCTCAAAACCACTGGGGCTTGGTCGATGTCCCAAACTTGTCACTGCTAAAGACACATTTGGGCAATGCCTTTAATAACATGCTTTAACTTCAGGTCAGTCCTGAAGTGGTCAGGCAGTTAAATTATCATTGGATGATCATTGTAGGTCCCTTCCAACTGAAACAGTCTAGTTGAGTCTAGTCTGTAATAGCCTCAAAGATTTTTAGGTGACTAACTTCCACTGATACCCTTGTGCCTTTGAGAATCTAAGCTTGAATGTCAGAGAGTAATTCTGGTAATTCTGCAGGAATTAGAATGTGTTCTTTCTGCAGTTGAGCCAAAAAATAAAGATCTAGCATTAAATTATTGAGTCATCTTAGAGTGAATTAATCCGCTTGCTCAAAAATAATCTCCAGCCTGATCTAATCAGTGTTCAAATTAGTTTTCTATTGCAAGGTTACAGAAAGATGATTTATAAAACTACTTCCACCATGTAATAATAAAATCACTTTCGTGATGTGACCTTGTGTTTCAAGCCTGTTGTGCATTTTTATGATCAGGTATAAACAATTGAATATGGTGATTTCTAACAGAAATGCTGAGAAACAGTTACTTATGGTTTTTAAATGGTTCCCCATAATGTTTAAGTGCAGTTACCATAAAAAAGGACGCTTCCTGATAATTTATCCGACATCATTTCATTATTCTGCAAACATACTTTTAAAGCAGGTGTTACATCTTGCCCAGTTAAACTGGGCCTAGCCCTGCCTAATTCAATACAAGTTATATTATAAATGGTACTGCGGAAATGGCAAAATACAGACACTGAATTCAGTTATCTATAGCCAAAAAAAAAAAATAGGAAGCTTGAAGTAAAAAGCACCAGGCCAGTCCACACCTACTGCGTTGTAAAAAAATTCAGTTTATAAAGTGGCTGGAGCTTGGCAAAAAATGGGTTTATCCAAGATTTTTTACTCCTTTGTACAGAGTTTCTTGATTCCATGTGCACATTAAAACACTTAACAAAGAATAATTGCTAAGAACTAACAAATACTTGTCAGCAACACATTTAAGCAAACTCTTGCCCTTAGATAAGATGATCTTAACTAAATATAAGGTGAGATAAAACATCTCCCTCAAAAGAGAATCTGCTTGCAAGGCACTAAAAAAAGTAATATTGCTTCATTGAAATGACAATGCAATGTACAATATAGAGCTGACTGAATCTGCTCAGAACGTCACCTCGAGTACAAAGCGAATGCAAGCAAAATACACAGCAATGGAGGAGATGCAGCTCCCATGGAACAGCTACTGTGAAAGGGAAGAAAGGAGGAATAGCTCCTGACATTTTGCCACAGGAGACTCTTTCATTATCTGCACCAAGGTCTGCATGCCCGAAATTATGTTATTGGGCTTTGCCCTGAACATTCTTTGCTCCAAGGAATTTTGGCTTGCTTCTGACAATTAAATTTACTGGTGTCGTAATATGCACTGTGATATTTGTTATTAAGGAAGATAACACTGAAAAGACGACACTCACAACAAGGAAATCAAAAGCCCTAATACCTTTAAAACTCGGACCTTTTTTGAGCATTAGATATTATAGGTAAACTTTTATGGTATGAGAATTATGTTTACATCATTTCCATCCAGCATAAACTTGCATCAAAATATTAGTCCTAAATACTCTAATTTCCTGAAAAAAAAGATGGAAGGCAGGAATGAAGGAAGGAAAGAAAGAAAGAGAGAAGGAATAAATTTGAGGGAATTAGAGTTATATTTCTATTATGAAATGCCTGATCAACCCATGTCTCACAGCTGCAGAATGTCATTTTAATCTTGGAGAGGTTCTAGTCCGTGCAGGATCAACAATATTTCACTGGCATTGAGCCCCTCTTAAAGTAAGGACTACATGGATATGGTCCATTTGATGATATTTCTGCAATGGAACCGAAATTACAGAGTTATAGTCTGCAATGAGTGAGTAACTAACCAAAGTGATTACTAGGAGCAAGGAGTAAAGAAGAGCAGATGACACAAAAGAGCTGATCAGTCCTACACATTGCTCGCTTCTAGAGCCAGTAAGTAGGTTCTTAATCACAGCTTCATCTGAAATTGGTGGTAAAGCACTCAGACCTTATTTATTTATACAACCAAAAAAAAAATGTATAATTTGTAGAACTGAAATGTATAGAATATAGTGGAAGAAGATAGAAATCCACTTAAATAAGCAGTAACACATCCAAAAAGGACTCAAAGTATTATTAATATACTTTAGTAAAGGGGGAGAGGGGATAACAGGGATTTGAATATTTTCAGTTCTTTTTCTTGTATAGTTCTTCCTGTTTGTTAACAGTGACATTTATTTGCAAAGTGTTGGAAAATTTATTTTAATTTTTCTTGTTTTGTTTTGAGAAAACACTCTGCTCTGCAGTAGAGATCCCTGGAAATAGATTTGCCCGTTTTGTGGCGGTAGCTGTGGCTAGCAGAAATATTACATATTGAAAATTGAAGGATCTCTTTGTCTAATGTATGATATATAACTACCAATACAGATGTCACTGAGAAATGTATAGAGTTACACAACATAGAAACACAATGATTTAGTACAAGTCTGAATTTTTCATAAGAGTATGTGAATGCTTGAAATTAAAAAACAGTGTAATGAAAATATAAAAAAATCAGGAAAGCAAGTAACTTTTCAACAGTTTCCAGCCATGTTTTCATCTGCATCTAGAGAAATAATCTACTCTATCTTTTATATTGTTATACACTTTAAACTAACATAAGGAAAAACATTTCCAGTAACATATACTTCAGCAGCTCTTTGTACTTTTTGAAATACAGCAATGCCCTGTTTAGAGGGACAGAAGCAGGTGCTGCTTCTTTCACACCCAGGAGAGGGATGCCTGAAGGAATCTGCCTGTGGAGGACAGAGACAGGCAGAGTTATTCAGAAAGCTCATTTAAAGGCAATTGCCACTCCTTTTTAAATGATGAAAAGACATTCTTAGCCAACATGAGCTGTGAGGAAAGAAAGAGAAAATACATAGCACTTTTCTTCAATACTGAACAAGAGAAATACTAGAGTAAGAAAAACAGGGTTAATATTCCTTGCAAAGTTTTGTAGTGTTTGTGTATTACTTAAGGTTGAACCCATCAAGACAGTTGCTGCCTATATGAATACATAAGCTTTCATTTTAAAAAATGTTTTTAGCTTCTGCAGCTGCCAAGATATGCTAGAATTCATGACCTCAGTGAACCTGAAAGATTCCCAGGCAGGGGGCTAATTAAAATTCCATTCACTACTATAAACTCTTTGCTTGTTTCTTTGTATCTGATTAATTTATGCCTTCTCATGATTTCTGTGCAGCCTTAGTCATGACTTTTGAATGCTTAAGATGAGCAGTACGAGAGCAAATCTATTCCTAATGCTACATCACTTCTCTGCACCACTGCCCAACTCCTGCTGAGAACCTTCTCCAACTTCCAGATTCATTTTTGGCAAAAAAATGATGCCACCTACTTATGGCTGTAGTGAGGCGTGAAGTACATCTATTCCCGCTGTGGTCCCTGCAATGCAAATTTCGGATAGGATGAACAATGATCTTATGCCCATTTCCTGATGCATGCTTTGACTGAAATGTTATACCAGCACGTGTAGCGGGTCTGCCAGGATGGAGATGTACGTGCCACTCTTGCATTCCTAGAATACATTTTTTCAGTTTAACAGAATTATCATCTTTCTGGTTTGAAGCACTGCTGCTAGTGGCAGCCTGGCAGACAGTGAGGGTTCACATAGATTTTCTCCATGATAAATTTTTTTCTCATTTTTATAATAATCACTCTGTTTATAAGTTCTGACACAGGAACTTCTTAAGCTGCTGCCTAAGCATGCTGCTATGCTTTCTCCATTGGCTAAAGAAGCTGTTAACACAAACTTTGATGTTTAACTTATCTGAAGCTAATTGGATTGCTTTTCCATCTTCCAATTGCAATCAGTGATTACTTGATGAGTCTATGCAGTTACAGCTCGTTCATACAGTCCATCACTCATATGATTGATTGCAGAAGAGTCAATTTCCAGAACACAAATGATTTCTGTGTTGTTTTAATAGTAGTTGGATAGATGGAAAAGATATCTCTTGTATCACAGTGCAGTATTCTGAGCCCTTCCTTCTCAGGGGAACTTTACACTGTCTGAAATTATGAACTCAATTGGATACTGCAATTTTGAGATCCTTAATTTGTCTTAAGAGATCCATTTTTTTCTTTCTCCAGCTGATGAGATGCATTGATTAAGGCTTATGATGAAAAGCAGATCACTTAACAATCGCAAATTTTCAAGTGGTTGAAAAAAATGTGCAATGTTGCTTATGGAAATCAGGTATTGAGAGACAGCCAAATCTTTGAAAAGTTAGTTAGTCAAAAGTACTTCAATTGAGTTTGAAGGTCAGCAGTCCTTTTCACAAGAACATGAACCAGTCCAAACATGTGAATCTTACTCGCAAGAAGAAATACTTCAACTGTCTTCACATATGCATTTCGGAGCAGTGTTCTGGTTAGTTTAAGTAATCTGATTAACAGTTCCTATTCTTAAGTTTGGAAAAGACAACACTAATAGTCCATAATGTATAATGCCTCTTTTCTGGAAATAGTCAGTCCCTGCTTCAGGTTACAAATCAAACTAAAAGGTATATAGTAAAGAATGAACCAATAACCAGAAGCCTGAATGGAGTTTTTCGTACCCAAAGACCTATCTTTGCAGGAAATAGTTCATCATACTGGTCAAAATTTCTTATATTTCCTTGAACCCCTAAATTCCTCAGGATTTTTTTTTGGTGTCAACTGTTATAATTAACTATGTCTTTCAGACAGACTCAAGCAAGGTTAAAGTAATTAACCTGAATGAAATGTAATGACTCATATTCATCATATTTTTCATGCATTCTGAAGTTCCAAAACTATCCTTTTATTAGACCAAAATAAACCTTGTAATAACACTGTTAATTCAGAGCATATGGTGATGGACTTTTTGTTCAAGTAGGCAAACAACTTTCTTTGGTATATTCTTTCTTATAGTCTGGCAATTTGATCATGAACATTTTTCTAGCATTGAACAAGAAGACCACCCATTCTATTTTTGGTGGTAACATTAGCGCAATAGTTCAACACTGATGTTACTCCAAATCTACATCACTGTAACTTACTACAGAAGCCATATAAAATAGTGCCTATTAAATAAATGCTTATATATTTGCTAATGAGGCAAAGAATTGAAAAACTCTCACTCTTGGTGATTCTTAGAACCCTTAGATTAAAGGATTATTAGTTTCCATTTTTTTTTCCTTTCTGAATTGAATCCAGATAGAGGATACATAGCCAGCAGATCATCTGCTATTGCTGGAGTTTCTCCTTCCTCTTTTTTAAGTTGTGTTGTTACTGAGAGCGCTTCTCTCCTTACACAGGATGGGCTTCATTATAGCTAAGACTCTAAAATGGTACGAAGGGGACTGGAATAAGTTTCTGTAAATGAATAGCCAGGAGCCAAGTTTTCATCCTCCTTGGTCTGAATGGTTGTCAGTCTGAACTAAATGCATGAGGGAAGGAAATGAAATACTGTTATGTTCCTCAAAGATACCATTATCTGTGGTGGTAATTCTTCTGTATGGATAAAGCTTTTCTGTCCCATAGCAGAGCAGAACCCAATTTTAAAGCCTTGCCAACAACAGCGTATTACTGATTGCAATGAAAGCTCACTGAGGCCCACTGTTTGAAGGCACACTTGCAGTATCTTATGAAGAGGAGAGACAACAAGGTGAGCACAGGAAGGTGAACAGGGGGTTCATTTCAATTCTTACACCATGACCTTTATGCAAACAGTGCTGCAACAGTGCTTGCAGGAGGTCAAACATCTTACAGTAGATTTATTTGATGTGTCTTATAGGCTCTCACTATCTTCAACAAGTGGTGCACCAAGATGCATGTCGATACAGAAACTCAGTGCAGTTACAGAGGACATCCTTTGGTTCTGGAATCTTTCATGTTCATCTTCCTTTGAACCCTTCAATACTTCTTCCTCTGTGTCCATGGGATGTGGTGACTCCTTGCTATGCTTGACCTTTCAGAGCAAGAAATAGGGCAGGAGGATCACTCCTTAGCAGATTCAGCTCTTCGTTTCCAGACCTGGCACTGTGTTTTCTATATGCTGTTTTATTCTCTAACACCTGCAGACTTCATTGGTTAAACATGACATAAAACATAACACTGTTTATGGTGATTGTTATTTGCACTATGAGCACCTGAGACGTTTCCATCCCTCCGCCTTTCCAGAATACAATCTTACCCTTTGAAATGAGCAGTTATATTCAATACTAGAATTTTATGACAGGTACTGTTGTCTGCCAACAAGACAAATAGCCATGCTTTGCCTCCAAGGAAGTTCAATATAAATTGCTCCTTTATATTCATTAACAAAGAGTTCATTAACATAAAGATTACATGTAGAATTTAGGAAAAACAGCTAAAGAATGGACATATTGATTACAAAAAAATACAAGCGTGGAATTAAAACATTTCAGTACAAAGTAGAATCATAATATTTGAAAAAGAAAGTCAGTCTAATGGAATGACTATGACAGTTATTTCAGAGTTGTATTATAGGTCATTATCTTTATTCCGAGTACATGAACTTAAGCTTTTTTAACTGAATCATTTGAACTTCAAAACCATATGCTGGTAAGAATTTGCTTTCAAAGTATTTTAGTCGGGTTTTATTTTTGTAATAAAAATTTTATAACAAAGGCTCTATGAAACAGGGGAAAAAAATGTCAGGTTGCTTGGTAACAGCAACTTGATTGGAAAGTATCTTTCAAAATGTACAATGATAGTTGTCCTAGCAAAGTAGAATTTCCTGATGCAACACTGTCTGGAAAAGCTATTGAAAACATGACTAAAGAGGAAGAAATGGTTTCACCCTGAATACTTTAGGATTCAATTTCTTGTGAAGTGTTAAAAGGTGTCCAAATATTTTTAAAACAAGCCTACCACCTTTACTTAAACAAACAGACAAAAAGGTAATACAAGTTTCAGCTCAAAAGGAAAATAAGTCCTTGGAAGCTGCAATGACACAGTTCAAATTATCTGTATAGTTTTGAATCATAAGTTCTTTTCTGATACGGTGCACTTCTTGAGCATAAGTGTTGGCTGTGATTGTGAATGTGACTAAATATAAGAAAGAGACATCCATACTTGTCATGGTTTCAGTTGGGATAGAGTTAACTTTCTTACTAGCAGCTGGTATAGTCCTATGTTTAAGATTTGGGATGAAAATAGTGCTGGTAAAACATTGATGGTTTTAGTTGTTGCTAAGCAATCGAGGCCTTTTCTGCTCCTCACCCCCGCCCCCACCAACAAGTAGGCTTGGGAGGGCACAAGAAGTTGGGAGGAGACACAGCTGGGACAGCTGACCCCAACTGTCCAAAGGAATGTTCCATACCATGTGAGGTCATGCTCAGTATATAAAGCTGGGGGAAGAAGAAAGAAGATGAGGACATTCAGAGTGATGGCGTTTGTCTTCCCAAGTAACCGTTACGCGTGATGGAGCCCTGCTCTCCTGGAGATGGCTGAACACCTGCCTGCCCATGGGAAGCAGAGAATTAATTTCTTGTTTTTCTTTGCTCGTGTGCGTGGCCTTTGCTCTACTTATTGAACTGCCTTTATCTCAACCCTCAAGTTTTTCCTGACTTTTACTCTTTTGAATCTCTCCCCCATCGCGACTCAGGGGAGTGAGTGAGCTACTGCATGATTCTAGCTGCTGGCTGGGGTTGAACCACAACAGTGCTTCAGAAGGCCAAAGATTTTTAAAAATTCTAAAAATTTTAAAAATTCCTTTAAAATTAGGAGTTATTTTTTGTGTAATTAAATCTCACAAGTTATACATCAGAAACTTCTAGGGTGTTTTTCAGGTCCTACAGCAGAAATTACATGAATTCTATACTTAGATGCATTTCTCCATTATTTACAACATGCCAATATTCCATCTCATCTTTCTCTGAAAGTACAGAAATAAATAATTCATAGAGGCTTTTTACTTAAGGGTCAATCCTTTGTGAAAATAGTCCAAAATTAATAGACATGCAGGTTTTGTGAAACCAATGCCTTGAAACATTTTTGGCCACACAAAAGATTTATTGACTGAGAACACCACCTTTCCCTTCAAAAGTTCTGGCAAAAAAATTAGCTACTGCAAGGGATACAGGCAGAGGCATTGCACAAGGAAGAATATACACAGGGCCACTAAGATGATTAGAGTATTGGAGCAACTGTCATAAAAGGAGAGGCTGAAAGAAATGGGATTTTTTAACTGGGACAGAAGACATTTCGGGGAGGGGGAGGGGGGTGTCACTTATCAAAGTGTTTAAGTACCTGAAGGCACTCAGAAAAAATGATGCATCCAGATTCTTCTCAGTGGTACACAGTGAAAGGACATGAGGTAATGGGCACAAACTGAAACACAGGAAACACTATTTAAACATAGGGGAAAATACTGTAAGACTGGTCAAACACTGAAACAGGTTGCCCGGAGAGGTTGTAGAGTCTCCATCCTTATAGATATTCAAAACTGAGCTGGATGTGGTCCTGGGCAACCTGATATAGCTGACACTGGTTGAGCCAATTGGGTTGGACTACAGGATCTGCAGGTGTCCTGTGAACCTCAACCATTCTGTGATTATATGTGAAAACTACTGGGAATAAATGACTATCAAGTCTTAGTTTGGTGCAAACCTATTTCCGCTGTCCAAACTTAAAGATTGAAGAAATATAGTAGTATCTGTCCTGTAGCAAACGTTGAAACATGCCAGAAACTTCCTTGTATCATTCATACAAAGGGGGCTTCTGAGCCTTGGCAAAGGTTGTGCGCTTGGACTTTTGCAGCTGAGAGAAATAAAATGTGCTTACTTGTAATTGATGCTTATACCAGCTGGACAGAAAAACTTGGCTAGTAAACAAGATATCAAGTCCCTGATTAAGATAAAAGAGGCAGTTCACATTTCTGAAGTTAACTGTTTAGGTGTCTTCAGGGTGTGTCAGTTAATAATCATACTTTCAAGTCTAGTTTCACAATATAAGATACAAAGAAGTACAGTCCAAGAGTCAAGCACATAATTGGCCGTTAAGTTTTACCTTGGCGTTACAGTGTGTTTCACAGCTGAGCTCACAGCAGCAGCAATCACTTGAAGCAGCCTGACACTTTTTTTCTGATTGGCACCAGTCAATCAGGCTGTCTGCGATGCTGTCAAAACAGTTGGTATTCCCCCCACTAGAGTGCACAAGAGTTTCAAAAGTGGAAATTAGGACTCTAAGGGCTGTAAGTGTGTTGAAAATTTACTTCATTACTTCTAGGAGGAAATCCAATTTTATTTAAAGTCACCAAGTAATGAAGAAGATGACTGTGCCAGTGATTAATTACCCTCACTCTTATACAGATACTACCAATTCTGGAAAGAAATTGTATCAAATTTTAAATTATTTAATACAATGGTGACTGCAGTGCAGAAATACATTATAGCAGCTAGGGAAAAAAAAATCAATTGGACAACTTGGTTGTTATTATTAAGGCAATGTGAATGGCTGAGGACAAATTATGGCAATGTCACTTCTTTTGTCCTCATTGGAAAAAACAAGCACTGCAAACTGTAGCTACACAGCATTCGATTGGCAGAAAGATGGAGTTTTATGTCGAATATGTTTTGAAACCCACCTACTTGCTGATTTTTGGAGTATTAGTCTTTCCCGTACATGGAGTCTCATTTGCTCTGAAAAGTAGCCCCTAGCCACAGCTGGGACCATGCTTATATGCTTTTCATCTATATGGCATATGATCCTGACCTTGGGGACAGCCTTGGTGAAGTCTCTAAGATGCAGTGCAGATGTATCCACTTTCTCCTTGCTGTAGGCACTTTTTTGTCAGCATATCCACCATAAAGGTTTATATCTTATAGAACATAGCTAGCATGAAGACCACAGGCACTGAACCCGAACACAGCCATGATGGTGAATTTATACATCACTGCTCTTTCAGAGGTCTCAGAGCCGTGCCCCACAATGATACAGAAGTGCTCTTAAGGCCCTTAAGTAGAAATAGACTACTTGTTTTCACTCTGTCGTGTGACTTCTAATCAAGCTATAGCTGTTGCCATACTCTTCTGCTGAATGCACCTTCACCAGGAAAAATAAAAATCTGGATGGTTCCCGTTCTCACAGAGCAAGTTTTGGTTCTCAACAGACAGATGCCTAAAGACAAATTTCCAGCAGCGATAACTTTCTTTTCTGCTAGCACTTTACTACTGTTTTTTTTGTTCTTCACCAGGATCCATTACAATGACCACCTGATTTACTAATTTTTCTGATAGTAACTGAAATTAGGGTAAACACTCTCTCAAATGCTGACATACTTTGAATCAAGTCCGTAATAAACAAGAAGATAAAGTGATAATAGTTGGTCGTGCAGTATTCAGAGGGGATTTTGGATCATTTATGCCATTTGATGCAATGCACGTGGCTTCTCAATGTTCACCTTGTGTCAGTTACCTGCTGGTTTTGGTGAATATGTTTTGCATTTGTTCTATGCCTGAATGCAACCACCGCACTGATATGTTATGAAGCATGGAGTCCTTTTTACAGGTCATATTTGGACTGCATATTCTTATGCACAACAACTGGTACAGCTATACAATGAAATATTGCTCCTTAGGATGGCTTTTGGCTGAAATACCAGTAGTAATGATATTCTTCTATTTTCAGTATATTATTAGAATAATATTACCTCTCTCTCCTCATGTCATAATTATCCTCTTCAGAATGCCATTATTTACCAGTCTTTTTAATTTATACAGTTTATCTTCTCTTCTAAAAAAATTCTGCTCAGTTATTCTTTTCACCCTGTGTGCTGATTATTATAGTTCCAACATTCAGAAGCTGAACAGCATATACCAAGATGGAATTTTCAAAGCTTTTACATCAAAAGAGCAGATTTATTCACTCTACTGTAAGATCTTTCATGAAGTAAGCCAATATTTTCTTGCATTCAATGAATTTACTTATTTTCTAAACAAGCCCATATAACCAAACTAATAGGTTGTTTTAAACCACAGAAAGCAAAGAAGCTCAGTTTTGTTTCCTATATCGATGAAATTATATAATAGCCTCCAAAGATATCATTTATATGATGTTAACTTCAATACGGTTTCAAA
>VUYV01000001.1:9736721-9771800 GCA_008711295.1 Anarhynchus alexandrinus
TTCAGAGTGATGGCGTTTGTCTTCCCAAGTAACCGTTACGCGTGATGGAGCCCTGCTCTCCTGGAGATGGCTGAACACCTGCCTGCCCATGGGAAGCAGAGAATTAATTTCTTGTTTTTCTTTGCTCGTGTGCGTGGCCTTTGCTCTACTTATTGAACTGCCTTTATCTCAACCCTCAAGTTTTTCCTGACTTTTACTCTTTTGAATCTCTCCCCCATCGCGACTCAGGGGAGTGAGTGAGCTACTGCATGATTCTAGCTGCTGGCTGGGGTTAAACCACAACAGTGCTTCAGAAGGCCAAAGATTTTTAAAAATTCTAAAAATTTTAAAAATTCCTTTAAAATTAGGAGTTCTTTTTTGTGTAATTAAATCTCACAAGTTATACATCAGAAACTTCTAGGGTGTTTTTCAGGTCCTACAGCAGAAATTACATGAATTCTATACTTAGATGCATTTCTCCATTATTTACAACATGCCAATATTCCATCTCATCTTTCTCTGAAAGTACAGAAATAAATAATTCATAGAGGCTTTTTACTTAAGGGTCAATCCTTTGTGAAAATAGTCCAAAATTGATAGACATGCAGGTTTTGTGAAACCAATGCCTCGAAACATTTTTGGCCACACAAAAGATTTATTGACTGAGAACACCACCTTTCCCTTCAAAAGTTCTGGCAAAAAAAATAGCTGCTGCAAGGGATACAGGCAGAGGCATTGCACAAGGAAGAATATACACAGGGCCACTAAGATGATTAGAGTATTGGAGCAACTGTCATAAAAGGAGAGGCTGAAAGAAATGGGATTTTTTAACTGGGACAGAAGACATTTCGGGGAGGGGGAGGGGGGTGTCACTTATCAAAGTGTTTAAGTACCTGAAGGCACTCAGAAAAAATGATGCATCCAGATTCTTCTCAGTGGTACACAGTGAAAGGACATGAGGTAATGGGCACAAACTGAAACACAGGAAACACTATTTAAACATAGGGGAAAATACTGTAAGACTGGTCAAACACTGAAACAGGTTGCCCGGAGAGGTTGTAGAGTCTCCATCCTTATAGATATTCAAAACTGAGCTGGATGTGGTCCTGGGCAACCTGATATAGCTGACACTGGTTGAGCCAATTGGGTTGGACTACAGGATCTGCAGGTGTCCTGTGAACCTCAACCATTCTGTGATTATATGTGAAAACTACTGGGAATAAATGACTATCAAGTCTTAGTTTGGTGCAAACCTATTTCCGCTGTCCAAACTTAAAGATTGAAGAAATATAGTAGTATCTGTCCTGTAGCAAACGTTGAAACATGCCAGAAACTTCCTTGTATCATTCATACAAAGGGGGCTTCTGAGCCTTGGCAAAGGTTGTGCGCTTGGACTTTTGCAGCTGAGAGAAATAAAATGTGCTTACTTGTAATTGATGCTTATACCAGCTGGACAGAAAAACTTGGCTAGTAAACAAGATATCAAGTCCCTGATTAAGATAAAAGAGGCAGTTCACATTTCTGAAGTTAACTGTTTAGGTGTCTTCAGGGTGTGTCAGTTAATAATCATACTTTCAAGTCTAGTTTCACAATATAAGATACAAAGAAGTACAGTCCAAGAGTCAAGCACATAGCTGGCCGTTAAGTTTTACCTTGGCGTTACAGTGTGTTTCACAGCTGAGCTCACAGCAGCAGCAATCACTTGAAGCAGCCTGACACTTTTTTTCTGATTGGCACCAGTCAATCAGGCTGCCTGCGATGCTGTCAAAACATTTGATTTTCCCCCCACTAGAGTGCACAAGAGTTTCAAAAGTGGAAATTAGGACTCTAAGGGCTGTAAGTGTGTTGAAAATTTACTTCATTACTTCTAGGAGGAAATCCAATTTTATTTAAAGTCACCAAGTAATGAAGAAGATGACTGTGCCAGTGATTAATTACCCTCACTCTTATACAGATACTACCAATTCTGGAAAGAAATTGTATCAAATTTTAAATTATTTAATACAATGGTGACTGCAGTGCAGAAATACATTATAGCAGCTAGGGGAAAAAAAATCAATTGGACAACTTGGTTGTTATTATTAAGGCAATGTGAATGGCTGAGGACAAATTATGGCAATGTCACTTCTTTTGTCCTCATTGGAAAAAACAAGCACTGCAAACTGTAGCTACACAGCATTCGATTGGCAGAAAGATGGAGTTTTATGTCGAATATGTTTTGAAACCCACCTACTTGCTGATTTTTGGAGTATTAGTCTTTCCCGTACATGGAGTCTCATTTGCTCTGAAAAGTAGCCCCTAGCCACAGCTGGGACCATGCTTATATGCTTTTCATCTATATGGCATATGATCCTGACCTTGGGGACAGCCTTGGTGAAGTCTCTAAGATGCAGTGCAGATGTATCCACTTTCTCCTTGCTGTAGGCACTTTTTTGTCAGCATATCCACCATAAAGGTTTATATCTTATAGAACATAGCTAGCATGAAGACCACAGGCACTGAACCCGAACACAGCCATGATGGTGAATTTATACATCACTGCTCTTTCAGAGGTCTCAGAGCCGTGCCCCACAATGATACAGAAGTGCTCTTAAGGCCCTTAAGTAGAAATAGACTACTTGTTTTCACTCTGTCATGTGACTTCTAATCAAGCTATAGCTGTTGCCATACTCTTCTGCTGAATGCACCTTCACCAGGAAAAATAAAAATCTGGATGGTTCCCGTTCTCACAGAGAAAGTTTTGGTTCTCAACAGACAGATGCCTAAAGACAAATTTCCAGCAGCGATAACTTTCTTTTCTGCTAGCACTTTACTACTGTTTTTTTTGTTCTTCACCAGGATCCATTACAATGACCACCTGATTTACTAATTTTTCTGATAGTAACTGAAATTAGGGTAAACACCCTCTCAAATGCTGACATACTTTGAATCAAGTCCGTAATAAACAAGAAGATAAAGTGATAATAGTTGGTCGTGCAGTATTCAGAGGGGATTTTGGATCATTTATGCCATTTGATGCAATGCACGTGGCTTCTCAATGTTCACCTTGTGTCAGTTACCTGCTGGTTTTGGTGAATATGTTTTGCATTTGTTCTATGCCTGAATGCAACCACCGCACTGATATGTTATGAAGCATGGAGTCCTTTTTACAGGTCATATTTGGACTGCATATTCTTATGCACAACAACTGGTACAGCTATACAATGAAATATTGCTCCTTAGAATGGCTTTTGGCTGAAATACCAGTAGTAATGATATTCTTCTATTTTCAGTATATTATTAGAATAATATTACCTCTCTCTCCTCATGTCATAATTATCCTCTTCAGAATGCCATTATTTACCAGTCTTTTTAATTTATACAGTTTATCTTCTCTTCTAAAAAAATTCTGCTCAGTTATTCTTTTCACCCTGTGTGCTGATTATTATAGTTCCAACATTCAGAAGCTGAACAGCATATACCAAGATGGAATTTTCAAAGCTTTTACATCAAAAGAGCAGATTTATTCACTCTACTGTAAGATCTTTCATGAAGTAAGCCAATATTTTCTTGCATTCAATGAATTTACTTATTTTCTAAACAAGCCCATATAACCAAACTAATAGGTTGTTTTAAACCACAGAAAGCAAAGAAGCTCAGTTTTGTTTCCTATATCGATGAAATTATATAATAGCCTCCAAAGATATCATTTATATGATGTTAACTTCAATATGGTTTCAAAAACACGTAGCAATACAATGATGTGGTTGAAGCATTTGGCTGAGATATTAACATGATCATTGGTTCCACTCCAAGCTTTGGGCATTGAACACATTTAAATCATCTGACTTATATTACTTATGTGCTGGTTATAATAGAACTGGTCTTAGGTACAGGAAAAGTGGGCAGTTGAGTAGAGTAGATAGTAGAAAAAACTACAAAAACTACAGCAAACAAGAGTAAGACATAGACACTCTGGCACACCTGGTCAAGGGCACAGGGGCAGAGTGGGACTTGCACACTGGCAGCAGAACTGTGTCAGCCTCACACTAAGGTCAAGGAGCTCTTTGGACTTTGTGTCTTGGGCTCCTAAAATGCTTTTTGAGGATGGGTTCTGCTTTTCACACTGCGAAACTGAGTTTTTCATGTTACTGAGAACATTTGATCGAAGTCTGCAGTTTAATAGTCTGGCTTCTGTCATGTTAAACTATGGTAGGGATACATGCCCTAATGTCTGAAAGTGCCCTGAGGTCCAGTATAAATGTGCTCCTCTGGGCTTGTGGAGATGGGCCTTGGATGGCTGATGGCTGCTATGGTGGGCCTGGGAGGAGCCAGGGCAAGGTATAACTTGGGCTCCCCCATCTGCCATTGTCTCTCTGGCCCCCTTTGTTGGTGTGTAAGCAGCTTTTATCAGGTAACCTTCAGAAAGAAAGCAATTTTACAGGTAGGAAAGCCGACAGTGAAAAATACTCTGGACAACTCCACTTCTCCATTTATACATATTTACAAACGCACCTGTACAGATTTCCGTGATCACAAACTCTAAATCTTTTAAGCTTCATTATTTTTTCTTCTTCTATAAAAATAGCAACAAAAATATCAAAACTCTATTATCTCTTGATAATCTATTTAATAAAAATAGAAGTGAGTGAGGATAATCAAAATTTGAACATTTTACAACAAATATCAGTCCAGGATGAAGTCTTATGAGTAAGCTTCAACCTCTAAATCTTAGAGTATAGTAGAAACATAGATCAGCTCTTCATTCTTTCTTAGTGACTAATACCGCATCATGTTGCAGACATTTTCTGCTTTTTTATTAGTAAAATCTATCCCAATATGGTGTGTTATAATTGCAGACTCATTACCAGCAGATTTCCTGAAACATTAAAGGCAAATATCTCTAGCAAGTGTCTGTCATGTCCAATAAGTGCTGAATTAAAATCCCCATCTCCACAGCAATTAATAACAGCTAATATATAATGACTGTCATTCATATATGGTAACCCAAACTGAAAAAAAATCCATAGTGTTCCTTGAAAGGCAGTTAAGATTTCAATCCGGGCTATCAACTGCAATTTGAAATTGAATATCAGGTATATCATAGAATCATAGAATGGTTTAGGTGGGAAGGACCTTGAAGATCATCGAGTTCCAACCCCCCTGACATGGGCAGGAACACCTCCCACTAGACCAGGTTGCTCAAAGCCCCATCCAGCCTGGCCTTGAACACTTCCAGGCTTGGGGTATCCACAACTTCTCTGGGCAGCCTGTTCCAGTGCCTCAGCACCTTCAAATATAGTTTTAGAGATCAGTTCATCATCCAGTTATGTTTTCAGACACCATCCAGTTATGTTTTCAGACACTTGTTTTAAAATATGTGTGCTGATTTTGGATGGGGTAGAGTTAATTTTCTTTGTAGTAGCTAGTATGGGGCTATGTGTTGGATTTGTGCTGGAAACAGTGTTGATAATTCAGGGATGTTTTAGTTATTGCTGAGTAGTGCTTAAGCAGAGCCAAGGCCTTTTCTGCTTCTCACACCGCTCCACCATCAAGTAGGCTGGGGGTGCACAAAAGCTGGCAGGAGACACAGCAGGGACAGCTGACCCCAAGGATATTCCATACGATATGATGTCATTCTCAGCATATAAACTAGAGGCAAAGTTGGCCATGGGGCCACTGCTCGGGGACAGGCTGGGCATTGGTCGGTGGGTGGTGAGCAATTGTTTTTATTTTGCATCACTTGCCTTTCTTGGGTTTCTCTCTCTTTTTGTTATTTTCCTTTCCATTACGATTTTTTATTTTTGATGTTGTTGTTGTTGTTATCATCAATGCTGTTGTTGGTGTTGTTATCATCAATGTTGTTGTAGGTGTTATTATTATTATTATAAAAATTTATTTCAATTATTAAACTGTTCTTCTCTCAAACCATTGGTTTTCTCACTTTTACCCTTCCAGTTCTCTTCCCCTCCCATGCGGCTGGGGGTGGAGTGAGAAAGTGGCTGTGTGGTGTTTTGTTGCCAGCTGGAGATAAACCATGACAATGTGTTATATTGATACACTGTCATGGATGGAAATATTTGACACAGTTATGATGTAGCAGCAATTCAAAATTTATTAATGATTTGAGGCAGATCAAGCGGTTGAGTTTTAGCAGCAATTAATCATCAATCTATTCAAGGTTTTACAAGATGATTTAACAAAATAATTGAACAGTGACTTAATTAAAGATTAGAAAATGACTGGATTGACACTAACTTGCTATAAGGTATCCCAAATCAATACATATGCATATGAGCACAAACATACAAACACACACAATTCGAGAGGTCACATCCCCTCGCCCCGAGTCTTTAATTGCTAGGACCAAAGATACCCTTGCAGCGGGTAACTCCAGTGAGGCAATGGGTACCCCATTTGATTCCTTATGCTCGCACAGACAAGTGGACAGAAATTATTTGGTTTCAGCAATGTATAAGAAAACACCCACACTCGTAAGAGCCAATGTCTCTAATAGAGACATATGGATAGAGAGGTGGACAAGGCTAGCCTATAGTTAAAATTTCCCTCTTCTCGAGTTTGGAGTGAATACTCACTCACTCAGCAGCATTCCTCACTGGGCAATAACTGAGAGTTGAGAGGGCTGACTCACCCTGGCCTTTTAATCTTAAAGGTGTCTGTCTGAGCAGTGTCCCAACTGAGGGGAGATGCTGGTCACAGCCCACTGCAAACCAGAAGAGCTCAAAGGGTCTCGCGAGAATCGTTACTTATAGGATCAGAGATAATTTAATTTCATCAGATACTTTTCCACTCCAGCCCAACTCAGGCAATGGGAAATTTTGTTACTTTCCACCAGTTGCGCGAGCCCAGAACTTGCTAGATCACCCCCCTCTTTGGGCCATATTGTCAGGAATGATCGATTACCGTTGTTGTCCCCAAGCAATAGAACTCACAGGAGCCAGGTACGCTACGGGGTTGCCATATGGTTCTGGTCTGTTGCCCTTCACCTTTTTTTTTTTTCTTTTTATGTTGGACCATTATGTGTCTCAGGTAAGGTTCTGGTCCATTGCATTGTTACGTGGGCCAGGTGAGGGGGAAATTGTGCCAAGCACTGAGAGGCCTAAAAGGGGGGGAGGGTTTGCACCACAACATACACCTGATAAGTATGCAGAAAAATTGTGCCGATAAATAAGTACATTCAAAATCCAGAATATATTTTGTATACAAAGGGCATAGACTATGAACAGACACAGGGAAAGTTAAGGGGGATGAAGACTTCAGTTTTTGTTACACTGAAGAGAAGAGGACTACTTAGATGGTCAGTAAGATAGTTAAGGCTCTCTTGGTCCACAGAAGGAACCCAGTCCATTCCCTCAGAACCTTTCTGGAGCTGGTACAGATTTTTTCCCCTTTACCAATGTGCACAGCTCTGACAATTCATTCCCACTTCTGTCTCATTAGCACTATTTAACAAACTACTTAATTAAAGATTTAACTTCAGAAAGGACCTATTTCTTTGCTTAAAGTTAAACATATTCCTTGATGCTTTGTTCATCTAGAGTTTTAAAATTAATTTACTTTCCTCGCAAGCTCCCCATAGAAAAGCTTTTCCTTCTTTACTACTGATCTCTGCCATCAGTGCTGGCACATTTAGGATAATTAGATTATCTGTCATTTCTAACTGATAACATCCCAGTTTTTTTGCCAGTGTGATTAGTGAAAGTTGTATAATGGTTCCCAGAAGTAACCTTCTACTCAGCTTCCTTTTCAGTACAACCTGATTTATTCCGCTGTCTTCTATGCCTTACATTGTTTCCATGGATTTCTGCTTTAATAAACCCAGACTTCAGTTTAGTCCATTCTCCATCTACCTCTGTGGAATTTCTTATTATTTCCTTTAAAAGTTTTTCTGAATTCCTCTGATAAGATAGAGTTTCAGTCTTAGATGTGCTTTTATACTTATCCTATCCTTGTCCTTTTCAGATTTTTTTTTTAGGAATAACAGAGTTTGTGCTATTCTTTTAAAAAGAAAATAAATTGAAATTTATAACTCGGCAAGATATTTTGCATTCACAGTTTATTCTTATCCTTCCAATTTTTAAAGTTTAGTTCCACTGCCGAAGGTCCCTCTTTATTTTTTTCATTCTTTTTCCATTGACTCTAAAAATCTAAAAAAAAAAAAAAACCAACACATACTTATTTGCATCCTCCCATTTCCATGTATATGTGTTCTTATATCTCAAAGTTCTTTCTCCCGTTTCTAAAGAAATCTGTCAGCCTGCCAGTCTGACTCATTTAAATTGAATACACAACTCCTGCACTTAAAAACTAATTAAGCAGCCCAGAATACTTAGTTCCATTGAGGGTTCCTGCTTTCCTTAGGTGTATCTGAGCATACAACTTCCTTAAAGCAATTTCTGGAAGGAAGAAAGGAAGTTAATGAGCTCTCCTCCCAAAGGATTTTCTCCTGTTTTCTCTCTGAATACTGCCTGAACCATTAAAATTCATGGAAACATGTACAAATCTAATGTACCACTTCACTTATTTATGCCAGTGTACAAAACATTTATCAATACCACTAAGATAACTGTGAAATGAAAAAGTCAAAGTGAATATAGCCAAAGTTAGCCCAAGAGAATTTTCTAATAGAAGCAAGCATATCTACTGTCCTATGCCTTTAATAGTTTTATTCAATGCTAGCTCAACTAATTGTCTGGGTACTGAAAAAACGGTCCATTGAATACCCATTGCTCCAGTGTTAAATTTGCACAAATTGATTGAGTTCCATTTTGATACCATCATAGAAAAAAAAGGAGAAAAAAAAAAAAAAAAGAAAGAAAAAGGAAATGGCCTATAAGATCAACATTTCATAATTGGAGCCTTGTGGAATACATTGCATTCAAGGAGCTAGTGATCTTGAGCAAACCATGCCTGCTCTATCGGTCCTTGTACTTAAGTCTTGAGAAGCCCCTTAGCATGAGCAGCTGCTGTAAGGGAGCCTGCTGGAACGCCCCGTGCTGGCCGGCGTTGCACGCTGGTGGCTGTTCCGGCAGAGATGACATTCCAGCCTGTCAGGAGAAGATATATGATTTTGTTTGTTATGCAAAATAAAAGGCACCACAGTGTAGGAGGGAGGAGGAACCTCTCCACAGATGGGATCTGCACAGCTTGTTGTGGAAAAATTAGCTGGGGTCTGCCTGATGCTGCACAAATGCAGGAATCCCAGCATCTGAAAGGACATAAGATTTATTTGCGAACTATGTTCCTCTTTTTATTCTCTCTTATTAAAACAGGGATTTTATTATGCCATTTTTTGTCAGGCTTTTCTTACTGAGATCTGGTAAGAGCCCCGCACTGTCTGTCTCTCTCTCACTCACCTGCAGTGCAGAACGTTGACGCAGGGAGTTGAGATGACGAGGTACATTCTTCTGCACTATTCTGATGAGTTTTAAAAAAATTCTGTCAATGCTTGGGCTTTTTCCTACTGCATTCAAACATTTTAATAACTACACAGGCTCTGTTACTGTTGTCATGAGGAAGAACAAAGGATAAAATAATTAGAGATCTCAAAGAATGCTAGTGGGCACTTAAAAATTGTTTGCATTTGAAACTCATGAAAAGGAATACGTGGTGGGTGACCATAGGAACAGTTGCAGGTATAGCCATGCATTAATGGTCCAATCTCAGCAGCCCATTAGGCTCAACTTTGGATTTTGCAATTCCGTTATCCTCAGAAGCTCTCCCGAAGTCTCCACATCGTCTTTCTCCCTATGCAAGCAGAAATTACCTTTCTCCTCCTCGTTAGTTATAGGCAAACATAGTTTTATGCAGTGTAGGAGATGGGTGCTCCATTCCTAACTGTATATTGTTATCTGATTTTATCCCCTGTAATAGAAAAAAAAATGCTCCATTAGACTTTTAATTAGACTTAAGTGAGACTGAGATTTTCCATTTGTGGGAAATATTCATGTTTTGAGATAATTTGATTCCAAATTTGTACCAAACACAATAGTTCTGAAAAAATACATTGACCTGTTCTATGCGATGTCTGCCCTTCATTTTTTAAATTAAGCAGACACAAAAGAAACTAGAATATTTAAATTCTTTTACATTGCCATTACATAGTCAATCATAGGATAAAACATCACATGACACTATATGCATTTGCAACTAAGTTGTCATGAAAAAAAATGGAAAAATACTAAGAGTAATATAAAATAACAAAGTACCTATCCAGAGAATGTAATTTTCAAGTACAGGATTGCTTTTTTTCTGGAGCAAAATTTTCCTAAACGGGTTTCTAAATATCTCTTGCTGTAGACTTATTGCAAAGAATACACATTTTTTAAAAAAATAAGTTCTGCTAAGAATAATAATGCAAAGGAAATTCTGAAACCTTTTCTATTTCTTAAATTAGTATAATAGTTGCTCCTAATGGTTGCTGCTCATAGACTGATAATCACTGCATTGCCAGTATGCAGCTAAAAGCTGTTTGCACTACAATGAGAAGAGACAGTGATAAATTGGTCAAATCCAATAAAGGAAACACTGAATGCAAAATTACGCAAAATCCCATTTCAGCAGAAAAGTGACTGTGTACTAAATACTCAGTCTGAGAGTACTGAGAAAATATATGCTGACTATTAAAAATATATATTTTCTCTGGTGGAAAGGAACATTTATATTTTAAAGCCAAAGTGACTCTTCAAAAACACAAATCTCCAGGTTGGGCTTATTTAGAGATAATGTTGATTTCAGAATCATTTTAGTAAAATATTTGATATTAAGAATTACAAGTCCGAATGAAAAGAAACACAATTTTTTTATTTTATGAATAATTTATACGAATAATATACAGAATAAAATACAGTTACACAGACATTTCTTATAACTTTCAAGGGTGTCGCTCAAGCTAGACAAACTAAAGCATGACTAGGTAACCCAAAATGCTACTCCCAGATCATTAAATATCCTTTAGATCTCATCAGCGTAAAATCTCACAGGTATCGACAGTGATCAATAGAAACTTGAGTAGAAAATCTTCCTAAAAGCATTTCACCAATTTATTTCTGTCCTGTTAAAACTTTTCTTTGGTTTGGGATTTTTTTTAGGTTTTTTAGTCTTTCTTCAGCATAATTTAATTCAGCATGTTTTACATGAAAGAAATGCAGAAAGAAAGAAAATTCCCTTTCCTATTTGTGACAAAGCAATGTATTAATTATATTCCTAGCAAAAGAGCACTTTTATATTACCACATCAGACTGAAATTCTTCTCCTCACCTTTTTACACCAATCAGGAATTTTGAAGTATGGCATTATAGTACCATAGTAGCAGCCTAACTTTGGAAGAACTTTCTACACTTTACGTAAATTAAACTTCCCCCCACCCCCCAACCCCAATCCCCCAAAAAGCCCTGAAAAGAATATCATGGGAAGAGAGTGAGGTCAGATTTTTTTCCTCAAACTAAAAAATTATTTCCAAATCCTGAAATCCTCAAATACTTGCATTGTCTGTTTAATCTTACTAAAGAAGCTGTTATTCCTCCTAAGCATGGAGTGAGATATTCTCATTCGCAGTGCTGTTCTGTGAAAGAATTTGCATGCTAGACTGCAGTCCATGGGGTTTTTACCTATTTCATCAGAGAAGCTAGGGATTTTTTTCTACAGAATGTTTGTCCTTAGAAACAAAGCATTAATTAAAATATTAATTCAATAAAACTAGTACAAGCTGAAACAGTAATATTTTTTCAATTACATTTTAATCCAAGCCTTTTGTAATGGGACTTATCAAAGTTTTTTTGCTTTATTTGGAACATCTAAGGGAGTCAGTATTTACATTAAAATACATTTTTTTCAAGCTATGATAGATACCAGAATACTCTTTTTCTGATATTTAAACTGCACCTACGTTTACATACCACACCCTTGTTTCATACTGTTCCCTTTGATATTCCACTCTTGGAAGTTTAGATTAAATTATTTTTCTTATTCTCTTCATAAGAGAAAGACCTGTATCTCTCTCAGGATATTCTGGAACTTGTCCAAGAGGAAGGAGGATGCTATCTGAATCTATTCTGTGTTGTACAGAAACATTAGATTTTAAACTTCCTTAATATCTGAGGCCTAACTGTGTTGTCATTTCTGGTGAAATTCAATGAGAGAAAGATTTGGGCTATATCATGGTGTAACAGTTTTCCACATACCAGAAAGTGGATGAAGTAGATTATGTATTTTTTTATAGACAATTTTCAAAGTCAAAACATTTGCAGTGCCTTTCCAAACACCAGTAACTTTGCAAAGTGTTTCTTCATACACAAGATTTAGAGTGGTAATATGTTACATAAAAGAAGTTTATTGCATACCTTCATAACTGTAGAGAGCTTATTACCCCATATGTGGCTACTACATATTGAAATAAGTCTACTGAGTCAAGCATCTAATAACTAATAAGCAATTTTGCTGAATTCACAACAAGCTAAGAGCAGTCAGACAAAAGGAACTGACTTGATTGATTGTGTTTCTGCCTTTTTTTTGTCATGGAAGAAGACACTCATGTAACCATTCTGTGATGAGCTTTCTGATTCACAGCTTTTTTCCTGTGTCAAAGAATAACTCCACAGGTAAGTCAAAACCTGTTTCCCTGCACATCTGTGTTCAAATTCTGATACTTTATTAGAGATTAAAAACCTTTCATTTTGAGATAAATTATTAAGTTTACAGTCATTTACATAGTTCACAGTTTATTCATGAAGACAAATTTCCATGATTTTAAAATACCTCATTTTCTCTCCTTGGTCTTGCTTACCCTGATTTCATATATTAAAAAAAGATTGTATGAATTCCCTGGTCATCTTAACTAAAATTCCAGCTCAAATATTTAGAAACATTATTAATTAATTAAAGAAAAATGTCTCATTTATAAAGAGGTAACATAACGATCAGAAAAGCTTTAGCATGAAGAAGCCAAACGCATTTTATAGTTTCTTATAAGGGCTTTACGCATACACAGCTGAAAAAAAAAAAAAAAGGATCTGATCTGCATTTTTGTTTCAAAAGTTCTTCAGCCTTTCTCTCCTTTGTCACCAATAATGATGTAGGTTGAAAGGAGCTATGCAGAGCTGGTTTATGTGATTCATTCCAGCCACTACAGCAAGCCACCTAGTCTAGACAGTTATAGAAAAGTAGCTGGAAAACAGTGGAAGTAGTAAAACCAACCTATGACAGTTATTAAGGTAGTCTTTGAGAGCCTGTATTTAGCACCACACTCTAGAACCCATTTACGTGTTACTCTTCTCCTTAAATTACTGTTCTCCTTAGTGATCATTCAACTACTGGCATCAGTAAAAAAAATAAAAATAATAAAAATATCAAAACCAAAACCAAACCAACAAAAAACCCAAACCAAACAACAACAACAAAAAAAACCCAGGAAAATGAAACAAACAAACAAAAAAAGCAGAATTCAGTACAAGGTCCAAATTATTTCTAGTATTAACCCGCAGCAATATAAAATTGTAATAATAAAATTTACTACAACATAAATTCATCATGAGAGCAGAGGAGTGCTTCTTTATTGAAATGAGTTGCTGTCAATAGGCCAGATCCTCTGCAAAAGTAGTCTGCCAGTTTAATCAGCTGCATTAAAAGTCAAAGTATCTTTTGCCAGACATTTTGCTATCACTTGATCAGCAAAACAGTGTCTATAAAATATAAACTATAAAATCTTTCTCTAAAATCTTTCCCGTAGAGCCAAGGGTGACAAATAATACATGGACCAGCAATGCTACCAGGCAAAATCATCTATGGAGCAGCATGCTGTAAGTGTAAAATATATAAAAAAACTATATTTAGTCTGTATAAAAACAGGGTACCCTCCAGTACTTTATTTAGAAATGTGCACACAGCATATGGGTAGGTGTCTTTAGCATAACTCAGTACCTCCTGAAAGCACCCATTTGAGACATGTCACAGAATCCCCTCCTGCTTCTTCATTTTGCCGCTCCTTTTACAACAAAACTCTCCTTTTCAACTGCCTAGGAAAGAAAGCCTTCCAAAGATCCAGAAGGTCATGAGGTGTGAACAGAATGAATCCTTTATATAGCAACTTGGATGAATAAAGCATTTTTTCTTCCGTAAACAAGAATTTGACATAAAATATTATTTTCAAACTGTCAAATGTTTTCCCTTTGGCAGAGGAGAATATTATAGCCTATAGCTGCAGGAAAATAGTACTTCACTTTCAGAAATCATTGAAAATGCCTACTACATTAGCATATGACAATTTCATAAACATTTTTTTATATATTCCGGAACATGTTTTTCATTAGAAGTCAAAACGCATGCAAACTTGCTTTTGATTATAGCAGAAGAGTGTGGTTTTTTCCTTGCAAACAAGATTTAGTCTATACTTCCAGAAACTTACAAAAGAAGATGAAATGTTAGTGTTGCTAAGCATAAAAAAATGCAGTCCTTTAAGAGAGATAAAATGACAGGGATCAAAATAAACTATTCAGTGAAAATTTATCTGCAAATTTGTCAAAGCCCTGGCCAAAGACTCATTTTTAGGTAGTCAATCATCTGTAGCATTTGAGTTCCATCCAATGGACTCCATCTGCTTTCAGCTTTCCTGTCTTTCATCAAGCCCAGACTCTGCTGTGCCCTGAGTTTCTTGGCAGATGATGTCAGAATTTCCTTTCTAACATTGTTAGCTGTGAGCTATCCGTGTTAAGTGGGTACAAGGCCTTCGGTTTGCAGATCAGACTCCTCCAGCCAACTTCAAGTCTGTAGATGAGACTATGAAAACTGTTTATGTGGATTTGCTTCGTTGTGTGCGAGTCCAGATATTATATATTTTAAAGTCCTATGTGTGGAGGTCAAAATCATAATATGAAAGGATGGCTGGAGTGTTCTTTCTTATAAGTATGGTATACAGATTTAGACAAAATCAATAATATACGTACAATTTCTTCACGGTTCTCAAGCATTTTCTAAGTGACTGTTAGTCTCCTATGACTACAGAACATCTGATCATCAGCTCAACATGAGACCATGTAATATGAGGTACAGAGAAGGTGCCTTCTACAGCTTTTGACCCTCAGTTTCATCTAAGATATTGAAATATTTTTCTTTTCCTTCTTCAATACCATTTCCTTTTTCTTTCCCTCCTATGTCAAGGTTCATTTGTCTGCCCTACCAGCCATCTTTGTTCAAAAGAGTTGTGATATCATTTCATCTTCACTGGCTTCAGGAAAAATGTTTCTAAGATACTGCTCCGCTTCTGGTCTGTTAGGGTATCACATACTCCGGGTCTGAAAATCTTATCGACTCGCCTTTGAAACAAATACCAAACATCACCATTTACAGTTTAAAAGAATGATGTAGGACTAAATTGAAACATAAAACACAAGGATAACGACTGAAAATATATTTTGCTGTGAAACTGCAACCAAAATCTTCATAATATTGTCGTGTATACACAGTCAGTGGTACAATTAAACAGCAAGAATTGTGTCAAGTTTCGCTTTGGTTAAGTTCATTAGTAACATATATGAAGTCTTTAAGCCTTGTTGTTGGAATTACCATCAGTGTAGTCATTTCTTCTTTAAAGTTCACAGAAGGCTCAAATTCCAAAATAACTGGGTTACCTATTGCTTTCTTCAAGCACCATAAAGACAAGAAAAGCTCAGTAGATTGCAAATGTCATTGTATTTCATTAGCATTATGGGGTTTTTTTTAAAAAAAGGTCTTTTTATTAGGGAGAATGCCACAGAAGAGTTTTCCATTCAATGAAGATGTGGCAGTTTTTTGGTTATATTGGCTAAAATGAGGAATGAGACTTTAGTCCTTTGTTCCTGTCAAGTTGTGCTGTCATGGAGCAGTTGGCAGAAAGAAACTCTCCAGGTGGTATAAAGCTGTCATAGTAGCCAGTCCGTAAAATAGCTCTGACCTAACTGTTCACCCACATACGAGCATCAGCAGTATTGCCAGCTATAAATGTCCAGAAATACCAAGTCAGTTTTCAAGGAGTTTTTGAATAGCCTTTTATCTTTCAGTGTTGCTTTTAGGATTCAATATTGTTCAGTCAAGCTTAATTTTTTGAAAGCCATGAGGACCGAGAAAATCTCTTTTTAATAAAAGAAGGTTGAGAATCGGTTAAATGAATCCAAGGAGTGCTTCAAGACTCACAAGACAGGCGATAAGAATGTGAGAGTTTGCAACGCAAGGTCAGAAGTGAAGAAGAGTTGTGTTGCAGTCAAATCCTATGACAGAATATTTCTACTCTAAGGTTGCAGATGTGGGGATTTTATTTTGCAGAAAAGCAGGTTTAATCAATTCAAATTTCCTCTATTTTTCTGGAACCATTTGTAAGACTCTCATGGTAAACAAAATGAGGAAAACGATCGTTTTTTTCTTTCTTTTTTTTTCCATAAGGTTATTTTTCAAACACAAAAGTTCCCTGAGTTTTCACCGCACAGATGTAAAAACTGATGTGTCAGCACAATGAAATGGGTGACGCAAGTAAGGCTTGGCAGGAGCTTAATCAGTTCTGCTGGTGAATCTGTAGCTAGTCTAAATCATTACAGGCCAGTTCAAATTTTTATGGGCCTATTACTTATGTGACTTATTAATGCTGTAATCTGACAAACAGTTACTGATGAACTTCGGTCTCATCTTTTGTACCTCCTTTTAGTAAGTAACTGTACACTTAAACTCATGGAAGAACTCTATGGAACTATCATCTGTTAAACTGTGTAGCAGCTTTACATAACGCAGATCGCTTTACAGCGCATACGTTAAATGAAGCTGAATAACGTGCTTCAGTCTTCTCATCTTTCTGCTCCACTTTTTCTCCTTTCTTGTTTATAATCTCTACAACTTCATATCATCTTTAATGTCTGTTTTACTTGTCAACAGTAAACTTTTTTTTAAAAATAAGAGAGGACAAACACTGGATTCTGGCTGCACAGAGAATGTTCAATGTTAACTAATTTTTTTGGCTCAGGAACATTACCATTCTTGTTTGGATCTCTAAAACTTAGCATCAGAAGCCAGACTGGAAGGTAAGTTTCAGTCAAAAATTTTTGCCTGTCAAATTTCAAGATGACAAATTTGTTCTAAAAATCAAAACATATAAAAAATTATCTCTACAGAAAAGTAGAGATTTTTCACAGTTTTGCTATTGTGAGATTACAGATCTGTTTAATGGAGACCAGTACAGCTGAAGGATTATTAAGAAAAAAATATTCCTTTTGATGGGAAATTAAAAAAAAAAATGGTAGGACACTTCTGAATAAGAGGTGGAAAGCTGGAAATCCTCTATGAACTAATTCACTACCCACATTTAGTATATGCTATCTGGTGTTAATAAAAGCCACCTGCAATAATAAAACGAGCTCAGTAAGGCCACTATAAAAGTAAAGTAATGCATAATTTAAGAAAGCCAGGATGTTGTTGACATTAGAACTAATCAGGAATCAAAATGTGTTTCCAACAGACAATCAGCTTAATTTACTTCTGACTATCTGAATTGACATGTTCCCTTGGAATGTTTTTGTTTAATAAATCAGCAATTTCTAACGGAAACATTTACAATGTGATGTTTTCAACCAGCTCTAGCCAGCATTGTGGGAGTTTTGTTTATTTTCTTGACATCATAATTCTTCATTCTTTTCATTAGATTATAAATACTGTTAATGAAGAACAAATTTTATAAAGAAGGAAAGATAAGAAAGGTCTAGATCACAATCTGCCAACTTTCTAGCACAGAACAGAAACTGCAGTACAGTACTTCTAGCTGGGTCAGGCACACATCTAGATAGGTATTTACTAAAAATACTGAAGTTAATTTTGTGGTGCTTAAGCTGAAGCTGGTAGTGATGCAAAGGCTTGGAGTCTCACCTTGCAGAAGCCTGGTCCAGTGGCTATTCCGTGGGTGCTGGGAGTAGTTCCCTGGGATCTGTGCTCACTGCCACACACCCAGCAGGGCTCTTGCATGGCCTTAGCTGCCAACTCAAGCAAGGACAGAAGTCAAACAGTGACTTCACATTTCATCCCATTTAACTGCTGTGGGTTCTTTAAATATTTTGAATGTAAACATGGGGACCTGAACATGCGTGGCCTTGTTTTTATTTATAAATGGCCTTTTTTTATGTAAAAGTGCAGTAAGAGGTTCTCATGCAAACATCTATTATGAGTAAAGTCATTTTCCTGTGTGAAAATTATGTGATAGTCTGAAGGACCAAAAAGGAGGAGCTTTATTCCATGGAGAGGATTTGAGCAGCATGCCATGGGAAAGCTATCTGGGGTCCATCTGATGCTACATGAGCACGGGATTCGCAGCATCTGAAGCGAGGTAAGATTTACTCACTATCTACATTTGTATGCTATCCTATTCAAACAGCTATTTTATTACACAATTTGTTATTGGACATTTCTTCTTGGGATAAAGACAGAACCCCGCACCATTTCTTTCTCTCTCTCTCTCATCCCCCCACTCTGGTACAGGACACATGGACCAACTCCATATCTTCCAAACTTTCAAATCTCTTGCTGTGCTTTGAATGTTACTGTAACTAACAACAATACGAGAAAGGTCATATTTTCTTCATCTTTCAAGTGGCCACAATTTGCAGGTGGGAGTAGCTATCGATTAGTTTTTTCCTTATTCCTGATACAGGCAACCTCACGTATTGCGCAGCCCAAGATTTTCCTCAGCTTGGCATGCTAACAGAGTCATGGAGGAATGTGTTATAGTGGGGAAAATTCTGCAATGTAAATCACTCTAGAAAACTGAAAGAAATATGATTCACCATAATTAGGGAGAAATTACATGTATTCTGTTTGGTAACAGTCCAGTTTCTTCAACCAAAGGCAGTTGAAGCAGACAAAAAATATTTACTGTAGACTTACTTAAAATATTTGAAATGATTTGCATTGATTCCTACATAAACAGCACCTCTGGAGTTAGACAGCAAACGATGTCTCTGGCAATAGATAACCAGTAATTACTTTTTTCCTGAAACCACATTAATGTTCTAAATAATGCAGCCACTTCTGTGTTAAAATTTCATGAGCTTGATTGTAATTATTCTTCAGTTTGTGGCAGTCTCGGCTCTACAGTACACTCTACAAGGCTTGCTCCAGATCTAAAAATAACACCAGCTGTGCCTGCTTTGTCCTTTTTTGACACTAGAAGAGTGTAAATATGGATGGAAAATCCACTTTGCATGTTATTAAAAGGTTGCCAGCTATGCACAATTACCCCATTTGATTTAAAGATGTTCTCTGCTCATTTTTTCCCTCAAAGTCACTGAGAAAACAAGCGAACAAAACCCCCTAGACAGCCTGTTAATAAGAAAAGACAACTTTTGCGAATTACTTGGGGGCAGAGGAGGACAAGTTGTGGCCTCGGCATGGAATGACAAGTTCACAGCAGAACCCCATGGGGAATAGGCATCTAATGGAATTTACTGCTGGCCTGAGAAGGAACTGATTTCTAGTCCTTCGTGTAATTGGTACAAATGTGAAAGCCCAGACTTTCCCTTCTTGGGACATTTGACACAGTTTCCTCAACTAGAAATGTTAAAGTAGGCCGAAACAACCTCTGTTGGTTGTGTTAGCTTCTTACAAGAACAGCCCAAATCCTGGAAATTCCTGGAAATTTCACATGAAACGTAGCCAGGTCTTATCACACAGCTTTCTCCTTGTATTGGTGGATATACATGTTACATATTTGAGTAACTTCTGTGTCTTGAGGCTTGAATCAATTCCCGTTTCAATAGGAGTGGTGTGGGATCTCCTTCTTCCTTACTGTCTTACTACTCTTTGGAAGTAAACACTTATTTGCTAAGACTTTTTATCTCTCTCTTAATTTTCCCCTTCATTGATTTCTTGGAAGCTGGCACACTCGGACTGTCTTTATCTTTCAAATAATTGTTTATAGCTTAATCTTTTAAGGTAATCTTGGGAAAAAGAGTAAACAGAATTATTGTCTTACAGGATATTCTGCAACAGGAGGTGCTGGTCCATTTATGGTCCCCGTAAGAAAGGCCCTCAGACTCTGTAAGGTATCATTTTAAATGCCATTTATTAAAGGTAAAACTATAAGGAGAAAACAGCATAGATAATCTTACATCCAATTAGTTGCTGGGAACCCACGCACAACATGCAATGCAGACCCTGTCCATAGAAGACATTCTCCTTTTCTGGTCATTTGAGCTATTATTGGATTTTCTTACAAGGAAACAACTTGATCTATCATTTCTACAGTCAAACAGAAGTGATTTTCACCTGAGAACTTCTTGCCGTACTTTTAGACAAAGGCAAAGTCACGCAGGCGATGTAAGGACCAACACCAAGTGGGAGCTGGCTGAGGCCATCCTGTGGCCAAGGGATTTGTGCCACACCACGCAGTCCTGGAGGCCATGCTGGATGTGCAGCACAGCACAGGCCTGGACATACTCAGGGTAACTTTTATGTGGATCACTAACTTCTCAATATGCAATGGTCTTCCAGTCAGGATCAATACACAGGGGAAGGTGGAACTCCTGCTGAAAAGCCAAAGCCACAGATAGAAATAAGAATACAGAAGAAAAGGTTTAAAAAGGAAGAAAAGTTATCTGAGAGTCTATCCAGGGGGAACAATGGATATTTAATTTTCAAAATACTACTTTTACAGATACTTTTTTGCAAAATAGGAACAATATCAAACTTCTTTTAACTTGCACAGCTTTTCTGAATTGCAGGCTTTTCTTTTTATTTCCAGACTATTGAATTGAAACTGCTTACTGCAGAAAATCAAGCTATTTCACATGGAACAATCTGTCTTTAATTTTCCTTAAGGGTGATATAATCATCAGGTTCAACTCAACAAAAGTGTAGGCATGTGTCTACCTTTAAATACAGGTCAAACAATCTATTAAACATTCCCATTGCTGGTTTCTGCATGTATTTCACCTGATAGTTATACATCTAAGGCAAATTGACATTTCATTCCAATCACTGAAACTTCAAATGCGTTTTGCTAGTCATACATTTAAAAACTTTCTTGACTGGGAGATCAAGTATGGGAGACACTGTAGGGGAACAAATGAAGGTAATGATTTCAAATCCAGGAAGGTCAAATTTAAAAGACAGAAGAGTGGTTCCAGCTAAACAACTTTGGACCACAGTGCATTTCGCTTCTCTGTAAATCCATTCTAAGCACGCATAGCTTCTCTATATATGCTAAACATCACTTTATATTTATTATTTCCTTGTCTTGCAATTCACCGATTAGAGTTTATCCTCTGTGCTATTACTACTGTATCTGTACTGGTTTAAGTGACCTGATATTACCATTGTTTTTGAAGATTTTGACAAAACATTACACCATATTTTGCTGTATGCATAGAATAAGGGTGAAGAAACAGTTCAGACCAAGAGGAGTTTGGCAGGACAGAGCCTGTCAAAAAGAACAAGCAATAAAAGCTATTGGTCAGCTTTCAAAATCTCAGTAATTCAAAAGTCAGAATATTTCTTCAGCTATTGAAGGACATCATAGGAATCTGTTAAACTGCAATAGCTGCAATCTTTTATAGATTATTAAAGTTACAGGACTTAGGCGTACATACTATTGATTCTTTTGCCCTTGTGAGTAGAACACCAAAAAGGAAATTACTCTAGTTGTCTGGAGAATTAATCAATGCTATCAAAATTTCATTCAAAAATAAAGTATATGAATATTCTATTGCAATATTCTAGTTTGTGTCCCAAGTGTGTGGATGTACTGTAGATGATTTTTAAAAAATCGGGCCACTTGTTAAAATGTTATACAACTGGAAAAGTAAAAACGCTAATACAATCTTTTCAAACTTTTCAACTTTTGTTATTGTTCTACTGTGAGCATTTAGTCAAAAAAAAAAAAACAAACGGAATTTTTAAAGAGCTTGTCATATAGGCTCTGTTGAGTTTATAGTACCATTTAATGCAAAAGGTTGTTTCTTCAGGGTAGCACAACACATTCTATTTGGTCAGAGCTAAAATAGTGCCGTTCTGCTGAGAACACTGTATTACCTGTATTTTTAATTTCTTGTCTATAGCACATGGTAGAAAACAAGAATCACAATTCAAACACCATATATAATAGACCATACTGTACAAGCAGAACACTCAGGAGTTCATTGTAATAGCCTTCCTGATACCAAATATTTTTCATTGTGAATAGTCCTATTGAAGGCAATTTATGAAGTCAGGTGTATTCAGTTTGCATGGCAAGGTTATGGTAACGGGGTGGCTACAGGGGTGGCTTCTGTGGGAAGCTGCTAGAAGCTTCCCCTGTGTCTGATAGAGGCGATGCTAGCCGGCTCCAAGACAGACCCGCCGCTGGCTAAGGCTGAGCCCATCAGTGATGGTGGTAGTACATCTGGGATAACATATTTAAGAAGGGGAGAAAAAAACTGCACAGCAGCAACCAGAAGAGAGGAGTGGGAATATGTGAAAGCAACAACTCTGAAGAAGGAGGGGAGGAGGTGCTCCAGGCACTGGAGCAGAGATTCCCCTGTGGTCTGTGGTGAAGGCCATAGTGAGGCATGTTGTCCCCTTGCAGTCCATGGAGGTTAAAGGTGGAGTAGATATTCACCTGCAGCCCGTGGAGGACTCCAGGCTGGAGCAGGCAGACAGCCAAAGGTGGCTGTGCCCCTGTGGGATGCTTGTGCTGGAGCAGGCTCCTGGCAGGACCTGTGGCCCCATGGAGAGAGGAACCTACACTGGAGCCAGTTTGCTGGCAGGACTGGTGACCCCGTGGGGGACCCATGCTGGACCAGTCTGTTCCTGAAGGACTGCACCCCGTAGAAGAAACTCACACTGGAGCAGTTCGTGAAGAACTGCAGCCTGTGGGAAGGACTCACGTTGGAGAAATTCATGGAGAACTGACCACAACCCCTATTCCCCATCCCCCTGCGCTGCTGGGGGGAGGAGGTAGAGACAATCAGGAGTGAAGCTGAGCCCAGGAAGAAGGGAGAGGTGGGGGAAAGAATTTTTAAGATTTAGTTTTATTTCTCATTACCCTGCTCTTACTTCTAATTGGCATTACATTAGATTAATTTCTGTGAGTGGAGTCTGTTTTGCCCATGACTGTACTTGGTGAATGATCGCTCACTGTCCTTATCTCGACTCATGAGCCTTTCATTATATTTTGTCTCCCCTGTCCAGCTGAGGAGGGGAGTGATAGAGCAGCTTTAGTGGGCACCTGGTGTCTAGCCAGGGTCAACTCACCACATCAGGAAATTTAAATCCAGCTCTGTATTAATTCCTTACATCAGTAATTTGTAACAGCTAATTCCCTTAAGCACTCATCTTTCTTATCTTTGTCAAGTTTAATGCACTACAAATTACAGGAGAAAAGACAGTCTCGCAAGAATCTTGGTAGTATTCTGAGACTTCAGGGAAGTGAAATACTGAGGTTGACATAATAGTGACATAACAACTGTTTTGCATGTATATTTTCTCAAATTTCAACTCAAATGATAATTTTGTAACAATTGTTAGCTACATAATAGTCTCAGTGATTTGTGAAATCACTCAAAAATATCTGTATTCTAGAAACAAATAATGCTGCTGTTCTCTCAATGTCATTGTATTTTGTGTTTTATAACACTTTCCTTTATAAGTGTTCCCACATGAGTTGAAACATTCATCTGTCTTATAATGCAAGCTCTGTTTTGAATAAATTTGTAGCACAAGTATCAATTGCACCTTTCTCCTGTTACCTGAGATACGCATTTGTTGTGTTTTTTAGCCTTCACTAAAATTTAATGTCTGGAATAAATTGGAATATCCAAAGAGTGTAAACATTTAAATTGAGTATTTTTGATGCAAACTGAAATCAGCCAGGATGTGTGGTGCAGTTACTTGTGTAACTAAGGAATAAACAAACAATAACAAAGGAGGAATGTGCTGTTAATGAGAGCAGAAGGGAACAAAGTGAAGCTATTGGTGTCATTTACATCCACTATTTTCCTAATCTAAAAGCAGCTGTGATTGTGATCCTCAGGATACATTGCATTATAAGAAGACATATGTGTGTGAGTATTTTTATTTACATGAATACGTTTATTATGCAAAAAAACAATTTGCATGTGCTTGGATGTAGAGATGAGAGTCTCCTGCACTGCGCATGAAGGTCCATGGAGGCTATTATGGTAGGAGTATAGGGTAGTGCCCTGTATGGCAGCGCCCAGAGCCAGGTCCACAAGAGTATTGGGGCACTTTCTCTGTGTGACTACAACAGCTCTGGAAGCCAGCTCTAGCAGCGCTCCCAGGGGAGAGAAGTGAACAAAGTCATCTGCCTTGGCTTGCACACTTTCCCTGTGCATATGCAATGATTTGTCCCACTCTTACCAGACCCATTTTGACTGGTACCGTAGTCTGGTGAGAACTGGGTTTGAAGTTTGGTTAGAGCAAGTTCAAGGGGACATTCTCAATTTCTGGATTCCTGGGGGGCCATAACAAGAAAGGAGTTGGCATGGGCTATCAAGCTCTGGTGAACTTCCTTCCTTTCCCACTTTTTCCACATGGAAGACAGGTGGTGTAAGTAGCTGATGCAAGTAACTGTGGACATTCATTCACTGTTTGTGACCTGACCAGAAAGACCAGACCAGATCAGTTCACAGCTTTCTCCTCTGTAACTCCCATTAATACAAACTAGATGCTTATCTGCAGTTCTAGAATAACGTAATAGCGCAAAGAGAATATTTCTGACCAGTAGTACCTTCATATTTTATGGGTTAAGTAGAGTTTGTTTTTACCAAGTCAGCCAAGTTCTTGTGATGTTAAAGATCCAGGCCTTTTTAAAGTTGTGTAGCAGAATGTATAAATGATGTTGCACTGAAACTTAAGGAAGATTAATAAGCACAACAAAATTTCTATAGACAATGGAAGATAAAAATATACTGTAAGAGTGGGCATTTTCAAAAGGAGAAAAACTTTAGAAGATATTTGCTAGATGTCTATTGCACATTTACCTGTCTCTTTCATAAAAATCTATGAGTAGTTTTGAAGTATATATCCTAACCTGTGCCACAGGTTTTAATCAAAAATGAAAATTGAAAATTAAGCTTTCATATACATTTAACAGATTATTATATAAAAATTCTTCCTTATCTAAATCAAGATACAAAGGAGCACAGGAAAGCACAAAAGGTTTTCATGGCATTCTGTCATGGCAGATATAACATTTTAAAAAATATTCAGCAGAATGTTCTTATATTTGGAGGGAATAAAGAAAAAACAACCCATAGCTGGAGATAAGATTTATGCTCGCATCTAAACAGTCTTATAGTACTGACTATTTTTTAAGTTGATAAGTTGGAGTGCAACATATATTCACTACTTGCAGATGGCACCATGTTAGAAGAGAATTCAAGCTTGTTTCTTTTGATTCCATCTCTTGAAAAACAGATCGTGTGAGACAAAACTCCCTGGCTGCCTTTTGGTGCTTTTTTGGTTTAAACTGGGAGTACTAGGAAAAACTCCATCTTGCTATACTATTTTGCGTGCTCTCACATTGTGAGAACAAAATCCATAATTACAGGCTACCTGCCAGTTAAAAGATATGATTTTAAACTTACCTGTTTCTACATGTTTTATAAAAACTAATTAGTCCCTAGGGTGGGTTTCTGAGGTAAGTACGATTACTACGTCTGTCTTTTAGAACTCTGCTACAACTGTAGCCAGGAAAAGCTTTCTTTCACTTCTTAGAAAGTCAGGGTTGATAAGCTTCACAAGACAAAGTTATCCTGTTGTTAAATCACTAGAGCAAGACAAGCTGTTAGAAGCATAGATGTCAGTGACTAAGTGAGGTCAGCAGCAGAATTCCTGCTTGCAGTTGACCTTGCCTATATTCTTATGAACATAGCCATATGTCTTACATTATATAGCCACTGACTTGTCAGTTAAGACAAGCCCCAACTCTACCACCCTTTCTAGGATGTGGGTTTCTACAGATCATCCTGTTACTGCCCTACTAGCTCATGTCAAATCTAAGCCGCTCATTTCTGCCAGATACAACCAAATATCTTCCTACCTGGGGTCCTATGTTTCCTTCCACTTTCTTTAATTTTCTTCTTTCTTCTAAATAATTTGAATGCATTCTCCATTATTAGTTTCATACTCAGTCCTCTCCATTATCTTAGGTTAAAGAATAACAATTATCAAGATATAAATTGCCTGCCTCTTTACAGTGTATTATTTTGGATTTCTTTTCATAACTTTGTCTCATTGTTGTCTCTTATGATTTTTGTCTTTGCTTAAATTGACAGATTTGAGTATTCAATAACTTTTAAAGACATGTGTGGAATTTTTAATTGCTTTATCTGATCTGAAAAATACAGACCATCAAATTTTAGCCAGTGACTTCTCCAGCTTGCTCAACAGTTCTTTTTAAGTTGAAGCTTCTATTTTGGGAAGAGGTAGACTGTTGATTGAGTTCCAGTCATACACCTTTTACAGCATCCTTGTCAATTATGTTCTGTTAATAATTTTCTTTCTAGTTCAACTTTAAAGAATGTAGCTTTCAGCCATTAAATCTGTAAATGCTTCCGACTACTGCAAAAAAGCTTTATAGTACTATATACCTTCTACTCTCAAAGTAATTATAAACTAATTAAGTCACCTTAACCTTCTTGCTTTTGAGATAAAGAAACTGATTTTTTTTATGTGTAATTAAAAATTGAGAGCTAGACCACAGATAAAACGTCTGGTTCTGTAATGTGAAGAGAAAATTTTTTTACCGTATGTAAATAATGTTAAACTATTTTTTTTTCTAACATAGCAGTTGAATACAGAGTCCTTTGTGTTGCTCAAGACTGCACATCAGATAACTGGAATTTAATCTTGATTGCAAACCAAAAAATCAAACTGGTCGTTAAATCACTGATGCTTAAGTAACAGTTATTTGAGACACAGTAAAGAGACTGAACAAAATGCCAATAATATCTATTAATGTTAAATGTCTTCTCATTTTTCTCATTTCTCAGACGTACAATCCAATGCATATGGACTTGATAAACATCAAGCGAGATCATCACCTTTGTGTGGTTATCATTTGATCTTTCTGCCAATCGCTAGCACTGCTACCACATTCTTAAAAGATCTGTTCTTGTGTCCTTCTACTCTCACAATCTTAATTTAAGAAGTGTAAATTCAAAAAGCAGGAAATTAATGCCGAGCCTGTCTCAATGTTCATTTCAAGCACATTAACTAAAATGCATTTTACAAAATCTATATTCATAAAAGTAACTATGGGAATAATTTTTTTCCCAGGAAATGAACTTTCAATGAGTTAAGTAGAAATTTTCTGCAGAAACACACTGTCCAGCACCATGGCTTGCTACCTTGGAACAAAGATACTTTAAGTCATCTCTGTAGATCCAATTCTGGGAAAATCTGTGGGATCAAATTCCTTAGCACCCAACCTGGGGTCTCTGTAGACAATCTCAGAGTTGCTTTGGGGCATTTGAAACATATTGGAAGTCAAGGGCAAGGGCAGGATATGTTTGTTTTGTCCGAGATCTTAATTTACTCTTCCCTCCAACAGTACAATAAATGCAAGCATAATGTTGATTATGTTACAAAGCAAAACTTATTGCACTGTAATGTTTTTAAACTAAGCGTTAAGTATCCCAAAGGCAAAAAGCAATACTGAGATGAGATACTGCATAAAAGTTAAGCTTCAGCTATTTGTATCAGTATTGCTCTTCTAAGCTATTACGCAGAATTCAAATGTGGTGATTTTTTTCAATGACTGTTTGAAAATGGAAAGCATCTGCTTGAGAAAGAAACATCTACTAGCTGAAAATGTAAATAATGACTTGTGTATGTGTGAACATATATGGGGGGGGTCTTAAATCTGATCAGCAAGTCAAATGGTAGTTAATAAATTAGTTGCCTTTCCTCTGTATTTGCTTATGAAAGGTCAAGGTACTAACAAAACAATATTGCTGCATCAAAGTTTTCTATGTCAATAGTTGATTTGTCTATATTATTGTTCCTTGAGTGGTTAGGAAAGGATTTAAGCAATATAGAGTTTTCAGGGCTGTTGCAGTTATGAAGGCAGTATAATTTTTCACAAAGCTGGAATTCAAAGTGGACTTCAAATGCTGGAATAATATTAGGAAAAATATTTGGTTTGCTCAGCCCAAACCACATATAGGATCACTAATTCATCTGCTCTGATCTTACTGCTCCCTGAGAAAAGCCTTAGTAATTGGTAATGATTCTCTGGGAGCTATGGATTTGCACTTGAAATTGCTCTATATATTTCTATAAAGTAAGACAACAGTCTGAAAGGCACTATTACTTAATGCATTAACCTCTGAAAGTTCAAAACAGCATAAAACTGAAAAGTAAGACAAATCAAAGACTAGACAAGTAAAGCATAACAAAAGAAGAAGCCAGACCGTTGGGAAACACCTTGTTTCCCACTCAGTGACCAACGATGTCTGTCTAGCCGTGTATCCTTTCTGACAATCACAATAAATTTTAGTATCCAATTCGCTTTTTTCTATGTAAAATCTTAGTGGAAAAAAGCCTAAAGACATTTTCCCTTCATGTAAATAGTTAAAAACACAACCTGTACTGAGTTATCTACCGTTCCCATAGAGAAAAATCTCCGTATTGAATTTCTAATGCAATTTCACTGTATTATAAAACCATCTTTCTTTTGCCTGTGAAGTCATAACCCTAAAGAAAATTTTTTAAATGTATTTACAGTCTCCGTAAAGGATGTATTTTACACCATGTACGCCATTGGAGTGGAAAGTCAGGGGCAAATGTGTTGGGTATTCCCTGGTACATTACAAACCCTTGTAGCTCATAGGTCAAAAAACAGAGACAACATTGCATCAGCTTTCCACCAAAGCTGTAGAATGCATCTGTCTTCATAACCCACTGCTTCCACTTTCATACATGGTAAAAAGTTCCATCAAAATTACAAAGACGTTCTTTCCATATAGACTCTTGTCAACATGAACAAAAAAGGAAAAAACCTGTGGCAGGAGATTTGCCTACTGCACGTTCCCAGTAAATATCCCAGTAAATAAAGATGGCTCTTGTGTGATGGCTCAGCAGTTTTATGCCACTCATTGCTGTATTTTAAAATAGATATTTGCCTTGTAGATATATAGTCTGGAATTTACTTTTGTTCATAGTATTAATATTAGCATATAATAACTTTTTTATGACTTAAACAGTGCTTTGAGCCTTTCAGTGGCTAATAAATATGTACTAAAGATTCTATGCTTCAAGCAGCATGGAACATAGAAAAATATTTATAAAAGACTACTTACCTCAAAGCCATTTAATACAGAAAACATGGAGTTTTTGTACATAATAAGTTTCATTTAAGAAACATTTCTAGAAAAAATGTGTATACTTTATTGTCACCAATAGAGTATAAAAAGAAGACAACACATGAGTTCATGTGGTAAATTGTTCATTAAATAAGTATTTTGTAAGTTTTCATACTCTTATCTTGTAGTGACTTCCTTCCTGATCTACAAGCAAAGAAACCATGATGTTAAGAGACAACAGAATTGTTGCTTTAAGTTTCCATTACTGTCACTGTCCGACTGCATAAATAGTGCTTGTCAGCATAGTGCATAGCAGTGATTATATTCAAAATACAGGTAGTTGCCCTGGAGTGCTGAAACCATAACTTTCTCTTTTTTTTTTTTTTATACTTTTTACATTCAAATGATATTATATTTATGTGCTCCATTAGCAGTGGAGGTATTTCAGATATAGCAGCTACAGAATATAGCTGTTGGAAAATACACTTTAATGTTTTAAAATGAGAAAATAACATAGCTTTCTAAAGTGTAATGATTGTCTAGTGACACTGATCGGCACAAATGAAAGGAAAACCAGTCTGTATTAGCAAGCAATGTCTATGATTGCATCTCCAACCATTGCCTTCAAAAAAAATGTCAGTGAGAATTTGATGTTAATATTTTCTTAAAGGGATGTTCAGAGTTTTAAGTGATGGGTGATATAAAAAAATAGTAGTATAGTCATCTGGTATCCTTTTTTAGCAGCAGGCAACTGTTCATTTTCACGTATAGTTTGCAGTCTTCGATTTATTTTTTTAATTATTATTTTTTAAGGAAGGACTTCATATATTAGAGTGCTTCAGACTGTACTTTTTCTGTTCCTTTATGGCTGATGATTTTAACAGTGCGTACATTGCTTTGATATCCAAGTTCCAGTTTCAAATATAACTTCAGTACTTAAGACTTTAAAGATGAAATCCAAGTGCCATTGGGGTCATGGTGCTATGGCATAAATTTTCACTTAGAAAATGGACTTTGTTCCAAATGACTGCAAGCAAACAAATATTTCTACGGCTACATCTTTTTTCCTGTGGCATTTAAGATTACCATGTTCAGACCGGTATTCTTAGTAACAATATTTCCTTGCAAGGTTTATAGGATTTTTCTCAGGATAGAATCACTTATAAATACTGGAATAGTGGAGATCAAAATAATCACATTCCAAGGATCTCTGAAGCAGGCCCACTGGAGGTTGCCTTTCTGTGAGAAGCATGTTGCTAATGGCTTAGGATGGTAAGTGGACAAACCAGGACAAGAAGCAGAACTTCCCTGTCAGGGCAATACAACCACATCTGGTGCTGATGTGGAGCAAAGCAGGCCCTGAGAACATGGCAGTAGCTTGCCATGCGTGTGCCAAAGCTGAGTATTAGCTTTGCTTTAGCATATTTGTGTCTCAGTACAAAGTATACTACAAGGTGTACTACACAGTGTCCTACACAGTGTACTACAAAGAAAACAGACTTCTGAAGATGTTATCTTAAATTACCGAGATTAATAATGGTGAGGGAACCATTAAAAACAGCTGAGGATAGCTATGGATTCTATTACTTTTGAAAGACATATTTAGCCTAATCTGAGCACCTTACCTTGTAACATGTAAAGATGGCAAAACCCTCAGGGTGCTGATGAAACTGTGAGGCAAAGTATTTTTTTTCCGTACAGAAAGACCAGCTTTGGGTCTTCCGTATGCAATGAATGCATTTGTCTTTTTAATCCAAGGGCTGCTGTTGTTTGGGCAGGAGGTTTATGGTTAATATATAAGCTGCAGGGAGAGATGAAAAGCATAGTCTTCATTGGCAGATATGGGATAGGGACATTATTTGAGTGTAATGGAGCATATAAAACTGAGCAGAGAGTTGCTGGGAGAATAACAGCCAAAGAGAACAAAACTGTGGTTAAAATGTCTTTCCACACTGTATGTAATATGGCACATATCACATTCTTTGGATTCTAAGTGTCACCCTTGAGATATTATATCCAAGATAATCTTCTGCCTGAAGTAATCTACACCTCAAATATCCCACCTTGCTGGGGTACCTTTATTGCAATAATAGTAGATATTGAAAACCAAGTTGTCATGGTTTAATTCCAGCTGGCAACTAAGCAGCACACAGTCACTCGTTCACTTTCCCCTCCGATGGGATGGGGAAAGGAATCAGAAGGGTAAAAGTGAGAAAACTCATGGGCTGAGATAAAGACAGTTTAATAAGTAACGCAAAAGCTGCACACACGAGCAAAGCAAAACAAGACATTCATTTCATTNTCCCATGGGCAGGCAGGTGTTCAGCCATCTCCAGGAGGGCAGGGCTCTGTCATGCGTAATGGTTACTTGGGAAGACAAACACCATAACTCTGAACCTCCCCCCCTTCTTTCTTCTTCTCCTAGTTTTATATGCTGAGTATGACCTCACATGGTATGGAATAGCCCTTTGGACCATTAGGGTCAGCTGTCCTGGCTGTGTCCCCTCCCAAATTCTTGTGCCCCCTCCAGCCTACTCTCTGGTGGGGTGGGGTGAGAAGCAGAAAAGGCCCCGACTCTGTGGAAGCACTGCTCAGCAATAATGAAAACATCCCTGTATTATCAGCACTGTTTTCAGCACAAATCCAAAACCTAGCCTCATACTACCTACTATGAAGAAAATTAATAACTCTATCCCATCCAAAACCAGCACACAAGTGAAACAAATTGAGCTGATATTGATGGAAATACCCACCAATAATTTATTGCTTCGATAGCTAAGCTGTATTACCAAGGAAGAGATTGTTCTCAGACTTGCTGGGAAGTGTAAGACATCTATTTTTTACACCAGTTTTGGGATTTGGGGTTATTCCATTCTCATTTAATTTTCTTACCAACACCTGTATCAGCCAAAGCTAGTTCTCATCGGCTTTTAGGTATTGTAAGAAAACTTACAAAATCTCTTAGCCACTGCTTCACAAATTGAAAAGTATATCCCCTCATGGCCTATCTCTTGAGGTGGAAAATAGTCATGAAGCCACGGGGTGGGAGTGATTACAGCATGCGACTTCTGCATTATATTTCCTGGCTGTATTCTATGACCTCACCTAATATTTCCTCCCCAGCCACTTCCTTCCACTAGCAAGCCTCATTCCCCCATCTGCCTCCACAACCTGCACTCCACACCCTTTTAAGAGCTGCTTAATCCCTGATGCTTCATTTATTTTCTTTCCCTATCTAAACTGACTTTTTTACAAGAAATGCAAGAAGAACAAGATAACAGGCTAACCCCGATTTCCAAAACAGAACAGACAAAAAGAGCTAAAGAAAGCTAAAAAGTTTGCTTTTAGTCCTGTTCACCTAATAAATCACTTGCAAATATGTTTATTCGAGTCTAAATGGGTATAGCAATTATTATAGGGGGTTTTGCACACCATGGTAGAGCAATTCATTCAAACAAGGTAAGAAACAACCTTTTGAGCAAACTCAAATTGTGCAGTTTTGTGATAGCACTGATGATACTGAACAATTTGGAACGCAAGACTGTAAAAAAACATTTACTTCCAAAATTGCAAAAGAATAATCATCCTCTGCAAAAAAAAAAAATCCAAAAACTTTCCTTTCATTAGATGAGCATATAATTAATTTATTACTTAAAATTTTAATAGCAGGAAAATCAGCAGTGTTCTTAATATTAGGGTACAAAGTAGACACCTGCATAGCTTTTAATTAGGGCTGATATTAACATATTATCACCTTTAAGAATTTATTTCTGATGTGCTTATTCTAGTAATGGTGATAAATTCCAGAAAGTAAATGAAAGGACTGCAGTTTTAGAAGTAATTTGATTAAAAAGAAAAAAAAAAAAACTNTCCACACTGTATGTAATATGGCACATATCACATTCTTTGGATTCTAAGTGTCACCCTTGAGATATTATATCCAAGATAATCTTCTGCCTGAAGTAATCTACACCTCAAATATCCCACCTTGCTGGGGTACCTTTATTGCAATAATAGTAGATATTGAAAACCAAGTTGTCATGGTTTAATTCCAGCTGGCAACTAAGCAGCACACAGTCACTCGTTCACTTTCCCCTCCGATGGGATGGGGAAAGGAATCAGAAGGGTAAAAGTGAGAAAACTCATGGGCTGAGATAAAGACAGTTTAATAAGTAACGCAAAAGCTGCACACACGAGCAAAGCAAAACAAGACATTCATTCACTGTTTCCCATGGGCAGGCAGGTGTTCAGCCATCTCCAGGAGGGCAGGGCTCTGTCATGCGTAATGGTTACTTGGGAAGACAAACACCATAACTCTGAACCTCCCCCCCTTCTTTCTTCTTCTCCTAGTTTTATATGCTGAGTATGACCTCACATGGTATGGAATAGCCCTTTGGGCCGTTGGGGTCAGCTGTCCGAGCTGTGCCCCCTCCCAAATTCTTGTGCCCCCCCCAGCCTACTCTCTGGTGGGGTGGGGTGAGAAGCAGAAAAGGCCCCGACTCTGTGGAAGCACTGCTCAGCAATAATGAAAACATCCCTGTATTATCAGCACTGTTTTCAGCACAAATCCAAAACCTAGCCTCATACTACCTACTATGAAGAAAATTAATAACTCTATCCCATCCAAAACCAGCACACAAGTGAAACAAATTGAGCTGATATTGATGGAAATACCCACCAATAATTTATTGCTTCGATAGCTAAGCTGTATTACCAAGGAAGAGATTGTTCTCAGACTTGCTGGGAAGTGTAAGACATCTATTTTTTACACCAGTTTTGGGATTTGGGGTTATTCCATTCTCATTTAATTTTCTTACCAACACCTGTATCAGCCAAAGCTAGTTCTCATCGGCTTTTAGGTATTGTAAGAAAACTTACAAAATCTCTTAGCCACTGCTTCACAAATTGAAAAGTATATCCCCTCATGGCCTATCTCTTGAGGTGGAAAATAGTCATGAAGCCACGGGGTGGGAGTGATTACAGCATGCGACTTCTGCATTATATTTCCTGGCTGTATTCTATGACCTCACCTAATATTTCCTCCCCAGCCACTTCCTTCCACTAGCAAGCCTCATTCCCCCATCTGCCTCCACAACCTGCACTCCACACCCTTTTAAGAGCTGCTTAATCCCTGATGCTTCATTTATTTTCTTTCCCTATCTAAACTGACTTTTTTACAAGAAATGCAAGAAGAACAAGATAACAGGCTAACCCCGATTTCCAAAACAGAACAGACAAAAAGAGCTAAAGAAAGCTAAAAAGTTTGCTTTTAGTCCTGTTCACCTAATAAATCACTTGCAAATATGTTTATTCGAGTCTAAATGGGTATAGCAATTATTATAGGGGGTTTTGCACACCATGGTAGAGCAATTCATTCAAACAAGGTAAGAAACAACCTTTTGAGCAAACTCAAATTGTGCAGTTTTGTGATAGCACTGATGATACTGAACAATTTGGAACGCAAGACTGTAAAAAAACATTTACTTCCAAAATTGCAAAAGAAAAATCATCCTCTGCAAAAAAAAAAAATCCAAAAACTTTCCTTTCATTAGATGAGCATATAATTAATTTATTACTTAAAATTTTAATAGCAGGAAAATCAGCAGTGTTCTTAATATTAGGGTACAAAGTAGACACCTGCATAGCTTTTAATTAGGGCTGATATTAACATATTATCACCTTTAAGAATTTATTTCTGATGTGCTTATTCTAGTAATGGTGATAAATTCCAGAAAGTAAATGAAAGGACTGCAGTTTTAGAAGTAATTTGATTAAAAAGAAAAAAAAAAAAACT
>VUYV01000001.1:9772138-9824125 GCA_008711295.1 Anarhynchus alexandrinus
AAAATTGCAAAAGAATAATCATCCTCTGCAAAAAAAAAAATCCAAAAACTTTCCTTTCATTAGATGAGCATATAATTAATTTATTACTTAAAATTTTAATAGCAGGAAAATCAGCAGTGTTCTTAATATTAGGGTACAAAGTAGACACCTGCATAGCTTTTAATTAGGGCTGATATTAACATATTATCACCTTTAAGAATTTATTTCTGATGTGCTTATTCTAGTAATGGTGATAAATTCCAGAAAGTAAATGAAAGGACTGCAGTTTTAGAAGTAATTTGATTAAAAAGAAAAAAAAAAAAACTATTTGAAATAAAAACTCTAATTCAATAATGCACTTAGAATATATAGTATTTTTATGTCACTTATTCCAACACTAATTACCAAAACATAAGAGTGTGTAGCAACGTCTCTCAAAATTTAGTGTGTGCTTGAACTATTTGCTGCATTTGAACCTATGAAGAGCTTTTGAAGATTTTCATCATTTTTTAATAACTCAAATTCTTGATAGCTTGCATCAATATAGAAAAGGCGGAAGTGTCTTCCACAATGATTATTTAGAGTACTATCAGTACTACAGGGAGTGTTAGAGTTGAATGTATATGAAGTCATCAAAGGTTTTTACAACTCGGCTGGTCTAGTTTTTGTATTGTGTTGAGAACGACGAGGAAAAAATGACTTGGTGTGTGATATGGCATACACTTATGAATAGCTTTTCATGATACTAATTCGACAGACTCCGTAGTATATTGTGGGCCTTGCTTTAACCACATGATGGTGTTAGTCTTTTCATGCTTTGAGACCTTACACTTGATGTGTTCTTGTATGAATTAAACCCAGGATTTCTGTAGGCAGGAGTAGAATAGTAGGCTCATTTCTAAATCTACAGTGGAGTCCAAGACTTCCTGCCATTTTTGTAGCCTCTTGAACTATATATAAAGGAACAATAATTAATTATAGTCTTTCATATACCTTGAATGCAAACTTGACTAGCCCTGAGAATCCTGACAATGCTGGCATGAAAGTCTTGAAAATGTAGAATATGTAGATAATGGTTTACTGTTCTCCACACCTTTACAAGTTAGGAATACAGAACTTGAGCCAAAAAAATATGCATTTTATTTTTTAAAAACAGTCTTTAAAGACTTCCAGCAATAATGTATGTAGCTTCTCTTCTTCACTAACAGTGAAATTCACTGTAGTAAGGAATGTAACATTATTGCACTTAGCTAACTCTCACCTAAACTCTTATTTGCAGAGTAAGATTTAGGCAGAATAGACTGTGATAACAATGATCGCATAAAATCACACAGCAGAAATATCATGAAGGGGACATATTTGCCTTAGCCCAGTGATGGTACTCAAGGGACCTGCCCAATGAACCACAAAGGAAAACCATACCTTTGCTTACATTATGTGGGCTGGCTGCAGAAGAATTTTGGAGAACATGGTATTCTGAAAGATTTTTTCCTTTAAAGATCATAACATTGTGGCATAGCACACCAAGGTGTTTCTTCATCTGATCACTGTTATTTAAGAGTATACTTGAACCTTTTATCTACAAAGAACCTGTATGGATTGGATAGAATTGGCAGAAATTAGATTAGACAGAGTAAGGCTGGGACAGAGTGGTCTGTGGCACCCATTTGTGATATAGTCTTAAATGTTTAGGTGTTGTTTCAAGCAAAAGCTGATTTCCACTTTTTGCTTCTTTCATAACATCTTCATGAGATGGGAACGCCACTTCAGACTCATAAGGCCCAAGTACATAGCCTTCATGTGGAACCATGAAGGGATAAATGAAAGTCTTGGAGTTTATACTGCAATGTAGAATGAGATGATGTGCTGCAGTGTAGGTGGCATTTTCCTGGAAGCCACTGCTGCAGTTCTTTCATCTTTAACTTATCTTATTAGCACTCAATCCACTGAAAGGAAAATTCAGTGCCAGTTTATCCCACTGTAATTCCACACACCAGGCAGCGTATACTTGTGTTGAGGCCACACACATGGTTCATAAAGGTGTTACAGAATTCCTATATATTTGGGGTTTGGGTATTGTGTGTTATGGAGCACATAAAGACAGTTTTGTTTTTTCACCATTAAATTCAGACACTAGTCCAAATGCAGATAAGCCATCTTTATTTCCTCATGCTTACATGCCTGGATGAATCAGAACTGATAGGAGATGATGAATTGTCTGGTATCTTGTTCAATAATACTCTAATCACAATTGCTAACTATAGCCATGTTTGTTTTAAAGTTAGTTGATTTGACCGAAATTAAAAAGGAAACATTCTATATGAGACGTTCCCAAGTGAAAGCCAATGGTTTATTACTATCCTTTACAATTGCAAAATAATCTAAAAGCTGTAATGCCATTTATGAAGTGCTGAATAATACACAGCAGCATGTGCATTATTAATAGCTACCTATGTATGAATAGAAACTCAGCTAGACTTCCCTGAAGGTATACTTCAAGGACTGTTTCTTAATGTTACATCTGAGGAACTAGTTTGTGAAGATGAACGTGCCATTTATTATTCATTTAAGCATTAACTGTAGGGAAAGACTTATTCTTTTTAAATATAATTACCCTTGTGTAATGGGTAGCATAGATCCTTCAAAATCTGAAAGACTGTCCTTGTGACCAAAGCCCTCAGACAGCAAGCTGCCCTAACAATTTCAGTTATGGCAGCTGTGGAAGTTCTTGTACCCTGATGAATTGCCTTGGGAGTCCAAAGGAACAAGATCTTCTGCGTAGTTCAACATATTCACGAAATATTTGGGAAGAGCGAAGTGATAATTTTTGCTGGTGAAATGAAATTATTCAGGCTGATCAGTTTTAAGGTGACAGTGAATTGTTGCACTGAGAATACTTAATGACTGACAATAGAATAACAGATAAGATGATATGATGACAAATGTAAAGGAAGGACCACTGCTTCCCAGTGGTGCAGACATTTTGTGTAAGACTCATTTGATCGAATGTAGGTACTTACAGTGTAAAATTCCACCTCTAATTTAGTTTCCTGTTCCCCATCAAAGGTGTTACCCCTGTTATCCTAAAGCAGCTCCTGAAAAGTCACATTTTCCTCTGTTGAATACAAAGAGAGATTAGGATAAAAGTCTGAACCCCAAGACTTCTTCAGAAAACACCAAACTTCATTAACAAAATTTTCTAGCATCCTTCTGGGCCAGAGATACTGGAGGTTACTGGTGTATACAGCTACACTGCAGTACAAACACATTATGCTATAAACATTTTAAACCCATACTGCCTAAAACATGCTTTTTACTGAATATTTTCATCTTTAATTTTAATAAAATGGATTGTATTTGCCTGAATACTTTCCCCACTGTAGTACTAACTATCGTTAGGGAAAGTGACAAACCCCTTTCACCACCTATTAAAGCATTAAAGTTTACTTTGAATCAGGAATTGCTATAGATCAGTAAAGTGTTCTTTGGCAAAGTGAGGACCACAGATTCTCAACATCATTTTTTCTTCTTTTTAAGTGCCCAGTGAGTGTTCTTTACCTATGCAATGCCTTTGTTAATAAAAACTGACTGTAGGTCTGAGAGACGGATCACAAAGAAATTTTTTCCAAATTCAGAGACTTTTCATAGGTCTTGAATGTCTGTAGTCACCCATACCAGGTTGTTGTGTGGCTGCTTTCTCCAAAATATGAGGAATATCCAGGACAATAAATTGCACTGGGTGACTCAGTTGTCATTGACAGGACTCAGGACAAGCCTCTTCTCAGCTCTTAGACAGCTGTCTGCGTACCAGCCAACCCCTGTTCTCAAAAGCTGGTAATATCTCTGGCTACAAAGAGGGACATCTCTGCAGACATGGAAAAAAAATCAGTAATGACTGGATTGGCAGCACGAATATCCAGTGCCTGCAGTTCTGACCCCTGTTATTTCTGCAGATTGATTGAATTTTTCCACTCTTCCAGGCAAGAAGATGGATATTTTTACTACTATAAAGCACTATATATATGTTAATTATTAGAGAGAGAGATGAAACTGATAACAGCAACTAGCTGGGAAAAAAAGGAGGTTAAGAGAACAAAAAGTACTGAAAAAATTTAAGTATGAGTCAAAGATGAGTGCTGAAAAGGACAAGGGGAAAAAAAGATGTCTTTCTAAGTACAAAGAAGGGAAAATTAAAAGGAAAGAATGAAAAAAATTGTACTAAACCCTATATAGCACAGAAACAATGGGAGAGGAAAGAAATGCACAAGAGTGTAAAACAAGGTAAGGGATTAAAAAGATGGAATTTCTAAATTAGTGAGTAATTTGCATTTACTTATCAGGCATGACTGATATAAGAAGTCTAGAAAAGATATTGTCACAGCCCCTTAAAGCTATACTGCTCCTGGTTTCTATATAATCTATATATTATAGACAAAAATGTCCAAAATGTTTTGTGAGGAATTTGTCCTCCTAGATTGTTTTCTCACAGCTCATTCTTTGTTCCCCTAAAGAAATGGGTTCCTTGATCTTTTCCCTGCTCCATAAATTCCTGGTGCTCCTTATGAATTTTTCATTTCTGTTAAGTTTTCTGAAGCAGAAAGAGTTTTTCACACTTGTTGAGCAGGGACTAGCACATTCTCCTAGTGCTGATCTGCAACATCAAAAGGTGTTGACACCATGGTCTTCTTTGGACCCTTGTTAGTCTCTCTGCCTATTTAGCTTCTGTCTTCACTGATAAGATTTTTCAGAGGTATCACTTCATTGATTATCAAAGTGTATTTCAAGTCCATTTAAGCAGATCTGAAGCAGAACTTTTTGTTCAAGACTTAAGGACTATTTTGTTTTTACAGATCTCAAGTAATAGCCTTGGGTGACACTTACTTTGACAATCTGGGTTAGTTTTTATTTCATATGTAACCAGGGAAAATTCCTAATTCCCCTTACCTTATCAGTGTATTCCTCATTGCCAGCTTAATAAGTTATATGACATTTACAGAAAGGGTGCACTAAGGGGCTTTGAGGTGATAGTCCCAACAAAACAAAGGAAGTGGTTCTTCACAGAACATGGAATTAAGTTGCCATAAGCAACTGTAGATGCTGAAAGTTTACAAGAGTCAAAAAAGCCAAAGGTTGCATCCATGGAAGAAAAGATAATTTTAAGGACTACTGAATATAAAGGATCCACTTCTGGCTTTGGAGTGTCTGAGCTGCAAAATGCTGGAGGATTGCGGGAGAATTTTCTGGGGAGCTGTTACTTGCAATTGCAATTCTTACCCTTTCTCCATGATTTCCAGGCTATACACTAAGCAAGTAAGCAATGAAAACACTGTCATCATTGCTGACAACTAATTAATCCTAAAGGTGACAGAAGTAGTAGTCTTGAGAAGTAATCTTAATAGTACTGGAGTTCAGCTGGTAATCAGCAGCAAAACTGGAAGACAATTATAACATGTTTTGATCACTAAGGAGATGTACCAAATTTTACAGGGAATCAGTTTATAGGCTTTGGCACAAGTTCTGTAATGTAGCTGATTAAAATACTTCATATAAAGATTTTTCAATTTTTCCACTGAAAACCCTTAATTTAAAAATAACTAAATCTTTCAAGTGGAAATAACTGATTTTGTGAACAATTCTAGTACATTTATCAAAATTATTCAGTTTAGCAGGTTTGAAATCTATTTCAACTATTTGTTCAACTTTTATTATCTAATTTTTATGACAGTAAATAAAAATGGACTTCATTGTAAGAAGTAGAATTCATGTGAAACAAAGAAGCTACAATATAAACAATATTTGTAAGTCATCACCTTTACTCTGTGGCATTATATCACCATCTGACCTGACATCATATTCCCTAGTAGTCAACCCATATATGAAACTATCGGTTGTCGCACAATATCAAGTTATAAACTCACTCTGGTCGTATCTTTGGATTTTAATGTGTGGATTTTTTTTTCCATAGGAGGCTTTTGCTTCTTTTTTGGGCAGGGCGGGGGGGGAAAAATGATCTGCACGCCTGTTCAGTCTATGATGTGGCTATGTGAAGAAGAACAATTTTGGAAAAAAAGAAAAAAAGGCAGAAAAAGACAGAGGGCTCAGAGGTTGCATTGATTCCCTAAATCAGGGACTCAGCTACAGCTCTGAAAACCCTAGGAACCACCTGGCTTGTTCTGGAGTCAAGCCCAAGTGTCTATCCTTCTATAATTACCATTGACATAAGAAAATATAAGCTTCAGTTCAAATGCAAGCCTAAAATAATACAGCACGGAACTAAGGAGAAGCTTATGCAGTATTTGAGTAACAAAGATGGAAATCTGAGCCCATATTTTTTATGCTTACTTTTCATCAGAGCAGAGCAGAGCAAAACCATAGATTCGTAAGTTATCTGCTTAGAGGAATACTTCCTTTTAGCTCGTATTTAATTGTCTCATCTTTAAATTCTTCTCCCACTGAAAAGCAACACTGTAATGCACCGTATCTGCCTCAAATATGTTACAGAGCATGTTTTATTCAATGTCACCTCTGAGGCCAAATAAGATGTTTACACATCATTCTGCAAATGACTTGTTCATTGAGAGAGTAAACTCATTGGAAAAATGGAAAAACAAACCCACACGAAATTCAACAAACTGAGATTCCCACATTTAAACAGAAGAGGGAAGTAGAGGGCCGATGTCAGCACAGTTTAAACCATTGGGCTTCATCAGGGTTATTTTCAGATTACACAAATGATCCAAAATATCCCGAAATTAATGTTAGTTTCTGTGCAGCACAGGTTGCCCAAGCATGACTGAAGTGAATTTGAATTAGCTAGGTGACAAGACAGAGTAGAACAAGTGTTTTAAAAGACCGTAGCAGTATCTCCTGCTTGTCCATCAGATGCCCGAGAGAACAGTCAAGTAAGAATGATTGCTTGTTTAAAGCAACATTGTGGTTGCCATCAAGCAGCCATAAGGCATTCAGCAAGAGTTAATGTAGAACCTAGGATACATACTATGTAGGATATGATGGAGGTCTTAAGGCGCTCTATAGGGGTTTTATGAAAAAACAGCATTTGAGAATTCATCATCTCATAAGCAATGTGGAGGAGAAATCACTTGGTGTCATCATCTGTCACAATCATACAATAGAGTGTGCCGGACACTGCATAGCTACACAATCAATGCTGGTTCCTTCCTGATCATGTTTTCAATCTTGAGTACAAGATAAGAGGCAAATGGGAACAGCAAGGGTGAGAATGACAATGAACACGTCAGCACGATGGGCATTGCATTAAGCTGCCTAATAGTTGTCAAGTTTTGAAAAGTGTCTATGAGCTATTTACAGACTACCAGTTTATGTGCTACTCTGAGTACTGTGCCCCTACTATGGAAATATCAATGAAAGAAAGTCCCTCTTTGAAAATGAGAATGGTGGATCAAAGCTGATGGCAACACAGTTCTTAGGTCGATTCTTTCGGACACTGCATAGTAGAAATTGCAGAGAACTCCACAGGAGAAATTGCACAGGAACTCCAAGCCACAGAGCAGGGTTTCAAAGGGAAAAGCAGAGAACAGGTTGTTAAAGTGCTTTAAGGTCTTTTTTTCTGTTGTTCCTGCCAGAGGCCTTGCTTTGCTATTAAAGCCCATTAAATTGAAAAAATTATTTTTCACAGAGCTTTTTAGACTCTTCTGTGCCTGTCTTTCTGTTTACTTGTCTTCAGTGGCTTTTCTAGGGTGTGGAAATATAGTTGACATTCCATTTTGTTCATGTTTTTAAGATCAAACACTTACAGATATCTTTTTACCCATTGCATGGGCAGTACAATATTTGGACCATTTTACTGAGCTTCTCAGCATGAAAAGATGTAGACTGTGGAAACTGAGCTGTCAGCTTAATTTGAGAAACAGCAACAGCAGCAGAAAAATAACAAGAGCCAGCTAACCCTTTAGTCAAAGGAGCTAAAGTACAGCAGCAGCAAATGCAGTCCCTGCTGTGAGAGGAGCTTGCTTTGTGCATTGTTTTCTTGACTCTCTTTTCTGGAACTGGTTTGTTATACAGTGGTGTTTGTTATTCTCTATTTGGTTTACAAAGAAAATAAAGTCAATAGAACTGAACCAGCAGTCTAAAAATATACCACAAGATTTCCTTTTTAAAAAAATCTGATTTAATCACCTCTCCATACCTACACTGGCTTTGTATTTTAACATGCAGGTTTTGGAATTTCAGCCTTGAGTTTCTTCCTGGTTCTCTTGAAATTACCCTTCTGATTTTTGGACCACAACCACTCTTAATGAAGTGGCCCTGCCAGAACAAACATGAGGGAGGGAATATTAAATTTCAAATTTAATTGAGATTGCAAACCAATCAATCTCCCATTCCTGAATATGGAAGTGCAAAAGACTGCCCTTTCTTTCTTATTTACAGGCTGTCTATGTGATACTGAATCAAATAAATATCTTGCCTATTGTACCTTGTATACTTCTAACATCTCCAATACTTCTATATACATCTATACCTAAGTCTTTGTAGCAGAAAGCATTTGAGTTAAAATAAAGGTTGGGTCATATCTGTTGTTTCCAGTGACTTCTTTGAGGTCCTATATAGGGTCTTCATTTTAATTCTTTGAAAAGGACAGTAATCACCCTAAAAGTAACATTTCATATGATTTATTTTATTTAACTGGATCTTCCCAATTTATAAAATACATGATAGCAGCACAGTTCTTGCTATTACTGGTGAAAATGAATCTGCTTTTCTTTCCCATACCACTGTTTGAACTTTCTACAGCACCACAGAATTCTTTTTCCAGGAAGTACCGTAAAATCAGCATGATATCTCAATATTTTTAAATCTTTTGGACAAGGGGTGTGAACGATCCCAGCCCATCTTATCTCAGGGGAGCCAGATACGCAGCAGTCCAGGAGTGCCCCAGTTCTTCTGCCACAGCACATGGAATTTCCTGACACAGTGTAGCTCCATTCATCATGGAAGTTCACGTATTGCTCAACCAAACATGCTAGTAGAGAGGAATGTTACCCCCCTCTGTTTTCTCTTTTATTTCTTTGATGGACTTCTTTAATAGAATCCACGTAAGAGTAATAAGCTTCTTGGGGAGGAATCACTAGAATGGTGTAGACACAATGAAGCATGGTGAAGTAAAAAGGGGTGTTTCCTAATCATGTCGTAGAACAGAAAAAATAAATGCAATTTATAGCAGACCCTTTAAAATGGATTTTGCTGATCCAAAATGAAGACATTCGACTTCATTTTCATCCAAAGAAAAATATTCAGGGCCCAATTTTCACATCTCCTAAAGCAGGTTCCTTGTCCCCATCACTAACTAATCCCCTGGAAAAGAACCTAAAGTATGGGAAAACATGCTAGGAGAATATTGGGACAAAAAGGGAAAAATGTAGGGAAGTGAGGTGAGACTAGGGGTACTAGTCATTGATTTGTAAATATAAAAGCCTTCACCATATTTACACTGAATTGTAGAAATACAAACTGGAACACACCTTCCGGGCTGTGGAGGTTCGTGCTAAGTTCTCCTGTGAATTCCTTAATGACTGAACTGATTCACCATTGGCTGAAAGAATACAAAAAGCATATAGTCTTATTAAAAACGTCTCTACAGAGTGGAATGATGGGAATTTTTGATAAAGCCTTTCAAGTTTTTCCAAGTTATGGTACATCTTTAGGAGAAGGAGGAAGAACAAGGTTTAAGAGCAACAGACGAAAATGTTCTATAAGTTGTGAACAAAAATTATATAAAAGAAAGTAGTGCTGAAATTGCTAAACTGGCTCCATTTCACAGTTCTTGTTCTGTTGATTCATTGTGATTTTAATCAAGAGCTGAATGAGGTTGGTCACTTGATCACTTGAACTTTGTTTTTAAAAAGAACTGATAACAACAAAGAGCATTTGTAACTTCTATGTACACTCAATGCCCAATCAAAACTTCCAAAGGACTTCCTGGTATTTCAGATACTTCTATTAGGTAGTAAAACTTTCTGATGGCTTTAATTTAATTTATCTAAACTTTATAATTATTTAAGTTGTATAGTTTATTGATATTATATTTCCTTTTATACTGAAGCCTGATCTGGCATATAATTCTGGGTATGCAGGAAGGGAGATAAGAATGCTGTGATAGAGAGAAAGCATACCAGGCCTACACCACAACAGCTGTTATATTTCTATGCTAGGTATCTGTCTATGACAGACAGATCAAAAAAAATGGAGTTTGTTGAGCTTAAAGCTTTTGGAACATTACCACCTAAAAAAATAAATAAATAAATAATAACCTTTTTGGTTTTGGTGGTGCATTTACTATTTTTTTTACAAGAAGCAGTGACTTCCACTGGTTATACTTGTTATGTATTCTTTCCCTTTATCAAATAAAGGCTTTGTGTAGCATTGAACACTTGAAAATATGTCAACATTCACATTGTTTTCCTGTCTACACTATTCGACCGGTTTACAAGTGTTTTGCTTTCAGAAGTTTTCTGAACAAGGAACCAGTCATCGTTCTTTACATGTTTCGAGACCCACATTCAAAACTGTGTGAAAAATTAAGACTGCTCTAGAGCAGAATTCTCACAAAAACATTGTTTATAGGAGGAAATGTGAACTATTTCTGATGCTGTCACGGTTGTTCGTATAGAATCATAGAACAGTTTGGGTTGGAAGGGACCCTTAAATATCATCTAGTCCAAACCCCCTGCAATGAGCAGGGACATCTTCAACTAGATCAGGCTGCTCAGAGCCCCGACCAACCTGACCTTGAAAATTTCTAGGGATGGGACCACCTCTCTGGGCAACTTGTTTCAGTATTTCTCCAGCCTCATTGTAAAAAATTTATTCCTTATAACTAGTCTAAAACTACCCTCTTTTAGTTTAAAACCATTACCCCTTGTCCTATTGCTACAGGCCCTGCTAAAAAGTCTGCTCCCACCTTTCTTATAAGCCCTCTTTAAGTATTAAAAGGCCGCAACAAGATCTCTCTGGAGCCCTCTCTTCTCCAGACTGAACAACCCCAACTCTCTCAGCCTGTCCTCATGGGAGAGGTGCTCCAGCCCTCTGACCATCTTTGTGGCCCTTCTCTACACTGACCAATTCTTGGATCTGTTACATATTCAGGAAGAAAGTATGATGTCAGGTTTGTATGGTTTTTCTCCTGAGAGGACCCTGTGCAGATATATATCAGGGAAGGTATTCACTAATTTTTTCACTGCTAATTGGAAGACATGTAGGAAGACTGCAGGTCTGACTTTGCAACATTTTTTGTCTCCATAAATATTTCTTCAGTCTTTAAACTCCTGTAAAAACCTGTCAGGCATATTTGTATTCATATATCTAAGTGGAGAAAAATGGGATTGAACTTATTGTTGTCTAATAGCTTGTGACCAATGTTATGATCTGATGAAACAGCCCTGGGTAGTCTTTTTTTTTTTTTTTTTAGCAGATATTATTGAGAAAGATATATTACTGTAACTAAAAATGAAACATAGCAACGGTCATATCCTGAGCAAACCTGATATTAAATTAGAAAACAGATAGGCTCAAATGATCAGACAACCAACTACATACAGCAGCTTATGAAATGAAAATATAAGCTTATTGCTCAGATAAACTTCCAGTCACAATGTCATAGAACAGAATCATAGCGTGGTTTGGGTTGGCAGGGAGCTTTAAAGATCATCTAGTTCCAACCTCCCTGCCATGGACAGGGACACCTCCCACTAGACCGGGTTACTCAAAGCCCCATCCAGCCTGGCCTTGAACACTTCCAGGGATGGGGCATCTACAGCTTCTCTGGGCAGCCTGTTCCAGTGTCTTACCACTCTCATAATAAAGAATGCCCCTCTTCCATTTGTTTTGTTTTAGTATGTGAACACAGGCACCTGTCGTCATGGCAGAGGCAACTCCTGTTCTGGAGAATGGAGTCCATCCACACGGGAACACCCGTAATCCTTCTTTGTGACTCTGAGTTCAGTGACCTGCAGTGGATATAATGCAATGAAAGTATCATGTAATAATGAAATATTATGCAATAAGTGTGATTCCTTTATTTCAAACCAATTCTTAAATTCCTTCTAGGATTAATTTGCATCCATGCTCCTGTGCAGTAGCCCTCAGTGGGGATTTCCCTGGGTCTTCCTAAACTTGTGGAAAAGAACATGTGGTCTTTTTATGCTCAAGCTGAGTAGGGAACTCTTACAAAGTCCTTTACAAAATAATGGCTGGGGTGCAGTTTTTTGTTTTCTGATTGATAGCAGCTAAATATTCTTATCTTGGTATTATTGCCTTGATGATTAATAACCCATGCTGTTCTTGTTTTGTATATTATTCTCTTAAACCTCTATTACATAATACACACAAATATGAATACATGCGTCTGCTACAAAATTTTCTGTTGAGCTCCCCACCAGCAAAAAAATCTGTAGAGGCACCAATGATGAGCTGTGGTAATAATACTGCTGTCTCAAGGATTACAGCAGTCTGTACCCTTTAAAGAATCTGAATCTGTAAAGACAAGAACATATTTTATTAAACCAACTAACAAAAATGAGAAACGACAGACACTTCTGGATGTATAAACCTCCTACACGTCCCTGCAAAACTTATCCCTAAAGAGAACTTGTCTTCCCCAAAGTATGTCTGTTTTCCAAAATTATATCCTTCAGCTTAATTAAATATATTACCTTTTCCACACCCCTTGTCTGACTTACAGTCTTAACGTGGATGATCACAGCTACAACAACATTGACACTCTTATGACAAGATTAAATTCTAGAACATTTACCATCACTTTAGCAGTAGGTTGTCATGTGTTGAAATTGGCAGATTTACCTCATTCAGAAATATTTCTCAAACAGTAATCTGTAAAAAATTTTGAAACACTAAAGTTAATGTTGTAAGGATAAGAGAAGAAACATATGTGCCAGGCCTATACTCATAGTTCAGGAACTGTAGTTAGCTATATTAATTTGTAGATACCATGCCTAGAAGTTCTTCAGTATGGCTGACCCTGTAACCCTGTTCTTGGCCTGATCCCAAACTGACCTTTTTTCATTGTACTTTGACACATTTATGGTGTAATTGTTTACCTTACCTCATTTAAGTAATACACAATTTGTCTCTTGTTGGCATCAAACAGGTTGGTTTACTCCCTTTTTTACACAAAGGTTTACTCCTTCACGGGCTGCCATGAAAGTCAGACCTACCGTACACACTGAGCAGACACGCAAAATCCTTTGGGTTTTTTAGTTGCTCCTCTCCATAGCTAATACACAGTACTTATAACATACAGATGGGCCTACCCTCTTTCTCCACAGGAGATGCTGTCTTTGCTTATCATAAATGCTGTAGCATAAAACTCAGACCTTGTCTACATAGTGCAGATTAAAAAAATAAAATCCAAACAATCAAAAACAACTTTTTCTTTTAATTATTCTGTCAGGAATAGTTTCCTTCCAGTTTTCACTACTAAATTACTTCCTGTCATCATTACTTGCTATTTGTATATTTCTAGCTGTTTTACAGGTTAAGTAAAACACTCAACTGATTTTCCCACTAGCAATTTCTAATATTAAGACCTGATTCTACAACAGATCTGTCAGGATGGTTTCACGTAGAAGGGCTCAGTTCATTGACACTGGATCACTTCTGAAGATACAAAAGAAAATTATTTCAAAATAATCCAAATGAAAAAGTTAAAAACAGCACACAAAAGAGAAAAGAGGAGTTGAATCTCTAATGAAATGTTTACTTTTCTTTTATTTCATTGTTTTCATCTATTTGTGTTCTTTTTCTGAACTTTTCTGATCCAAATGCATGATTAAGTCTATGCACCTCTTAAGCAGCAAGGATTTTCTTCCACTATTTAGGTACCTTCTTCCCACTTTAGAAATTGATGCAATTTACTAAAATTTCTCTCCTTGATTTTATAATCAAATAGACAGAACTAATTCCTCTCCGGGAAGAGAACAACATGGGCTATCATGACACAAAACAGGAAAAACTTAACATGGCACAAAAGCAGTGGCCACAGACGTTTCCACTCATCTGTCCATTTTCCATCACCTCAGCATTTCTTGCCGCCTTCTGCAAGTGGAGAAGGAAACTCCAAATCCCCCTGCAGATTTCAAGACTTTGGAAGCTGGACATGAAAGACTACTACAGACCTCACTGAGTCTGGCACACAAGGGTTACCTACTGGGAGAACAACCTAAGGAAGAAAGAGCAGCCTCCTGAGAAAGCAGACACAGGCCAGTAAACTGGTCTAGATAGCACATTATCCCCAAATCCATAGACACCATGCAAAAACCAACTCCTCCTTATGACTCCACATGAAAATAACATCCCAGCCCAGGGAACAACCTTGCTAAATGCACCAGAAATTACTGCCGCTTTGCCTGTCTCCGCCATGCAATGGGTCCAGGGCGCTTGACTAAAGCTGGGGATGCAGCAGGATGGGCGGCACCAGCACTGGCACTATGGGCACGCTTGGCAGGGCGTGGAAAGCCGTGACCAAAGGGGTTCCATCCATGCCACACCAACTAGGCCCTGAGTTACAGGGCAGCCCCGGTCCCAAAGGGTAAAGATAGCATGCCCAGCTATAGTGGGATCACACCAAAAGGAGATTTCTAATTTTTAGTTTGCTCACTTATCCTCTGGTAATTGCAAACCTGTTTTTGAAAAGCAGATTCACTTTTAATCTTTTTTTTTTTTTTTATCAAAACACATTCATCTCTCTTCCTTTATGAATCTAAAATAAGGAGTTCATATTGATTGTAAAGAGCCAAAATGCATTTTCCTAGTCAACAAAATTGTGCAAAACATTTCCACAGGGCTGGCAATTTCAGCAATACTTTATTGACATTCCAGTCCTGATTTCCACTCCAAAACTACCAGAAATAATATTACAGTCTTTACAGCAGGATTTAATTAATATATGTCATAATGTCTTTTCTCTCTTTTGGAGAATTTCAATACATTTTCTAGAAGAGGGTGATTTGTCACCAAATTTGGGGTTTTTTTGTTGAGCCCCCGAGCAAGTCTGGGTCCCACATGCTCATATCTCTTGTTCTGTAGCCAGCTTGATCTCTCTGAGTCTAAGCAGCTGGGGTCTTTTCCTTTAAGGCAAAAATGTCTTTTTTCTTTAAGGGCAAAAAATGTCAGTTTTCCATACGCCTCTGTGTTGTATATATCTCAGCAGATTTACAGTCCATATGACTGAACTCTGTAACGTCAGGCTATATTCTGCTCTGGTGGCCTGTGCTGTTAGTTTCTCAGGAGAAAAAGTATTGACAATTCTGTTCTCATTAACTTAGCTGTCTTGTAATAACCAGTCTCATGCTTTGTTCTTTTTCCAGCTGATAGCTGTCCTTAGTGATACTCCACATTTTAATCTTCTGAACCTTGGAGTAAAGATAATTGGTCAAAGCAAAAGCTTACAGATGCTTTTAAACTGATGTGTGGATATCTGAGTAGAAAAAGCGCAAATGTAGCCAAGAACTTTCTTTTGTAAGCATATGTGACTCATTCTGAGAGCTGGACCGGAGTATCTACATAACATACTTTCTTGGCAGTTGTATTTTCAGTACCTATTTCTGTTGGATAGGAAGAAATCAAAGATCATGCCTTTAAAGTATGTGTTCTCTGTAATCAATATCACAAGCTTTGGTCCTAGGTTTGAAAGAGCGGGCTTCTAAAACTGCATAGAAACCACTCAAAGGTTGTGACCTTCTTGCGTAGTATCAAGTATCCAAAGATCCCCATCAAATTTACTTTTCAGGGTCCAACAGGATAGAAGAATGAATTCAAAAAAACAGTCACCCCAACTATATAATTAATTCTTCACAAACCAATAACTAATGGGACATACTGACTCTTTAATTTCCTGGTTTAGCTGAATTTTATGGAGGAAAAAAATGTAATGACATGTATTATCCACACAGAATTGAACATACTTCTCTTTTTAAAGCCTTTTAATGTTTAACTTTTCATATATTTGTCTCATGTGAGATGCAATATTGACCTGTGTGGGGTTTTTAGAACATGTCATTGGTTTGTAAGATCAAAATTGGAAAAAGAGTTTACAACCACACCCATCCATCTTCAAATTCTCATAGCTTCATATCAGATGCTGTAGCTAAAACAAAACAAAACACACAACTACATTACATTTTTCATGTGTTCTATAAGAGAGCAAGGAGAACTGCTGCTGGTGGCTGTAATCTTTCCCCTTCAGCCTTAGGCTTGTCTGAACCTTGAGTAATAACAAGCTGCTCAAGTTTGCTTCACTACAGGGACTTTGAAGTAAGTAGACTGCTGTACTGTTCAGAATTCAGCTATTCTGATTAAAACAATCCCTTCAAACTGGTCTAAAAATGATGGAATCTGTCTATTCATATCAACTGTTAACTTGTTTGAGTTGCTCACTTGCCTTTTTGCAAATGTGATCAGAAGGCTGTCTAGTGGAAACTCTGATGTGGATTCCTAACGCAATAAGGTAACGTACATAAAGGAAGTCTCCCATTCTTGTCAGAGAGTGGGAGGAAACAGTGGGAGGACACTGGATGATTATCAACAATTAAGTGGCAAAACCTGTGTCCTCACTGTAAAGAGGATGACCTGTTAATGCAAGCAAACATGAACACTGAGGTCAAACACATACTGTTCCAGTTTGGGCTGAGCGCACAGAGAGCCCTTCTGTGTGAACTTAAGTGAGGACTGAAGCAACAACACTTGAACTAACAGCAGCGGAAACAGACTGAACCCAAATCAGAATCCCATAGCAGACTAATCCTTCTCCTAGGTAAAACAGTGTTGTATTAATGAGTTTGAAATTATTCTATTTGCTCAGCCCTGTAGGAAACTTCACATGAAATAGGTGACAGCGATGGGACTGAAAATTGATGTGCTGACAGAAGGGTGGGTCATGAAAAAGCCAAGGTCAAGGACAGAACATTTGGGAAAACCTTTTTTACATATATTTGTATTACTCTACATGTGCGCATTTTCTTCTTCCACCGTCTGTTTTTTTCTAGCAACACAAAATAGCCATTGGCATTAAGAAACTATTCTCAGACTGATGTGCTAATAATTAACTCTGTGAAGCAGTTCAGTGAAAAATAATTGTAATCTGTGCTGTGGGCTACTGCAAGAGTATGTACTTCTAATGCTATTTTATGATGTTCTACTATGTTTCCTTACACTTTGGGAGACTTCAAACGACATCAAGCTGTACCTTAGCTAGGTGCTGGCTGGGAAAGTACTGCTGAGCTTTCATGTAATGGGGAGACTTAATTACATATTGACTTTAAACTGGCATTGTCTCCCTGTATTTTCAAGTATTTAATTGTTTCTGAAAGAATTAATTCCTCTAACTGATCAATGAAATAATACGTAATAAGTAGTTTCTCAACTTTCGTTCTAATAATGAAGGAGCAGTAGTCTTGGACAAGCTCTCTATCCCACATCTAATTTATATCTTTTCATATTCAAAATGTAGACCTGTCTTCAAGCTACTCTTCTGAGCCATGAATAAGACTTTTCCACTTCAGAATGGTAGGTAATCTGCATGGCAAATCCTCTGTTTATCAGGAAGAATTTGAATCAAGAAAGTGAGTGCCCAGCTATTAAGGCCTAATGGCTTCAAACTGCTATATAAATATTAAATAGTACTCACATTTTTTATTTCCACTGAATTCAAAGAATATGTTTTGCAACCTACTTAAAAGGGGGAAAGTTCAGTCTCCAAAAAACAAAGAATTTGTCAAAAATTTAATCCTAAACATTATCATAACATTGTATTCTGATATGCAAATTATATTCATTTATTCAATTATATTATAAAACTATACTTTTAAGTGGATTCAAATGGGAAGAAGTGGCACAGAAATCTAATCAATCTATTCTGATTTTTCACATGTAAACTACAGAATGCATTATTCTGAAATTCACAAAGATCTTCAATCCTAACTAGTTAAACAAGGCATTGTTTTTAATCTCTGACAGAGCATCTGTTTAAAGAGGCTGTTAGATAAGTTTCTCAGCATCACAGCATTAACATTCTTTCAGCATAATTACTTCTTATGTTTTATTGCCATTAGACTAAACTACTGGGGGTTTTGAAGAACACTCTTTTCTTGACAAATAGTCTCAATGGTCTAAGTCACATAATTATAAGTGAAAAATGTACCAGAAGTATATAGGAAGAAGAACGTATAAGAGATTTCATAATGATTTCTTCAGACAAGAAAAGCAATAAAAAATTTTCAAGACCATGAACTCCTTTATCTAATTTTCTTTATTATTATTTATTTAGTCTAATCGATGGCAACAAGTCACCATCATTATTTGACAGGTTTTTTCTAGCAAGGGTAATGTTAATGTGTTTCTTCCTAAGAGCAATTCAAATGATATATGTCCACCTTAGAAGAAAAATGTGTTAATATTGTTGATAGAAATATAGAATGATGTCCAAGTTCATTCTCCAAAGAGTGAATAAATATAGTATCTTTTACAACTACCATTTAAAAATGAAACCAGTACATGTAATATACCTCTTAAAACCTTGATTCTTGGAAATATTCAAAAGCTGTTTGGACATAGTCCTGGGCAACCTGCTATAGGGTGACTCTGCTTGACCAGGGCAGGGGTTGTACCAGATGACCTCCAGAGATCCCTTCCGACCACAACCATTCCGTGATTCTGTGAAATTAGGCTCAAACACACTTACTTGTTTATTCAACATCTCATCTAGTATCAGAAGTCAATAATATGGTTCATTTTCTGTAAAAGTTTTTATTTTATAGGGTTCATCTGTATCAGTGGAGGAGGAGCATTTCTAACAGTTGGTTATCTCAGACTGATGAAATAAATATCTCAGACAGGTGAAATAAACTATTATTTGGAGTTACCTGACTCTCCCCATTGATTATTGAGAGTTTTGACAGCTAGGTTAGGCTAGAAGGTATTTTCAAGGCTAAAGCTAGACAATAGGAAGGACCGATTTCATGTGGTTTTGGGCAAAAGTCTTCCGTGTTAACCAATCAAGTGAGTACTAGACAAAACCTGTTGAAGAACCTGGCATAAAAATGAGACTGAGTAGCTGAGATGTACACATCTATACTGTAAACATCTATACCTGGGTAGGATTAACACTACCCATAACTTCCTACAGCTAAACCTTAGAATCAAACTTCACAACCACCTGCCTACTGTCAGATACCTGGTTTCAGCAATGCTCAAGGTAAGAATCTAAATTTGTCACAGGCTGAAGAGGGACGAGGTGTGGGATTCCCAGGAAACACATGCTTTGGAGCAGATGTGTAATCTTCACAAGACTTAAGATAAGGTTTTCTCTGAAATGTTTTGGATGTCTTTGGAACCTGAAGCTCTGAGTTTAGTATATGTGTAAGATTGCAGTCTGCATCATGAAACTGTGGTTTTGACATGGGCTGTCTTTTGCATAGGGATATCTGGCTTTTTCCTTGTAAAACAATTTGTAGAGAAGGGGAAGAGGTGGTATCACTTTCCTTTTATGTGCTTGCTTATTGGATAAAAGAGTTATCTAGAAAGTCAGAACTGTGTTCCGTAGCCTCTTGGCTGCAAGCGATTTTACCAGCAACCCTGCAGCCCTTCAGTCTACACATCTAGATCTCATCCAAAAGACTTGCCCACAGTCAAAGTTCTCATCTATATTCCATTAGCCAAAGAATTATCTATTCCCATTAAATATGAAAAAATATCTCAGCAGGTTAGTGAGGATTGTAATCCTTATGTTCCTAGGATTTTTTAAAAGTCCATTTTGGTAAACTTTTGGGTTTTGACAAAACTTTCTTGGTTGTGAACTTGTATGATTGAGTGGAGTTTTAATTATTTTGTAATAAAAGGGGCTGAAAAGAAAGCAATGTGAAAACTTCTCGGAATGCCAGGTAATAATCCAGACTATCACTTATGTCACATTCCATGGAAAGGAGCGTCTCAAAAAATGTCAGCAACATGACATTTTTTTTTCTGTTCCAATTAACAGAAAAAAACATTAAAATCCTGCAATCACTACAGTGACATTTATCACAGTTCAAAAGCACACATGATCCTCCATACCATTTGCACAACCATTATAGGGTAAAATATGGCTCCCTCCTCCTAAACATAAAAGTATGTGAAAACGCTTTTAAGATCTGAGGTGTAAATTCATGATTCTGTAGATCATTAATTCAATCTCATTACTAGTTTTAAATGTGACTAAGACAATGTATGTCCTTAAATAATTGACAAACAGATCCCAATGAATTTTAGCAGGCCTTGGGTGGGCACTGCAGTGTGCCTGAAAGCTGTAAACTTACTACATCTGATATTGAAAACCTCACGTTTTTGGGGTTTTTTTTTTTGTAAAATGGCAGGACATTGTCAAGCATAACAGGGAACATGCAGAGAATGAGACATTATGAAAGCCCTGCTGCTGCAAATGTTGTTAAACATCTGTTTCAATTTAAATCTTCACACATGTGGACTCACTGTCTGCTGCTTCTTCACAGCTAATGTTTGTACCAGACAGGAATTTTGCAGTTTCTGAGAAGGCACTTTGTATTCATGTGAGTAAAACACTAAGGGAAGATACAAAGAACAGAAGTGGGTAATATTTAACAGCTGTCTCAATTTTTTTTTTCAAGCTAGTATGCATATCGTGTTTGTTCAAACGCTTATGCAATATTTGTACTACCTTAACTTGAACATGCTTCAACAAAAAACTTGTCTCTTCTCCATTTTCAGAAGTCTCACTCACTGAAATATAAGCCAAGGTTGACTCAAAATCTGGTGAATCTTTGCTTCCAGAATGTCCGTATCCTGCAAATTCTATATTCTGTATTTCTATACTCTGGAAAGTATATTCTCAAAATTATTTTCAGTTCTAAGGCTGAGAACCATTTGTGCCTATTTCAAATAAATTTGCAGTAGAAAGATTTGTAGCATCATATATTTTTGTTATTTAAGAGGTCTGTGAAACATTTCTCCTTCAAATCAACCTTGCATACTGCAAGTGCTTAAATATCCAATTAAGTTTCCTAGTTGTATCATTATTCCTCAGTAAAATTTAGTAGTAAAAGCTTTGACCTCCTTAGACTTCTTGATAATTGCTAGACTTAATTTCAAATAATTAACAGAATCACTTTGTTTTACACAAGAGCTGAAAAAAACCCCCAATGTTCTGTTAAGTAAAAAGTAAGGACAAGTAAACCTAGGGAGGGGGAGGGACAGTAAGGAAAATGTGAGGGACTGGTGATTTTGCAGGTGTCTGGAGTTATATTTTGGTGTAAGTGAGTGGAGAAAATGTTCTGGGAGGCAGCTGGACATAGTAGCCATAAGGTTTTGACTTTGCTGTGAGTCTTTCTCAGGTCTGAGGTAGGTAGAGGCAATTTTCAATTTCAATCTGAAGTGTTTTGTGGAGAAAAATTAAAAAACTGAAAAACTTACCCTTGGCATCTGTGGACAATCACAAGCATGATGGGAGCCTGGGTGTTTAAACAGTTAAACCTTTAAATATCACTTTAGATACCTTCTAGCACAGCCTTTTTATTATTATTCTTTAGAAACCCCAGAGAGAAGTCACAGTCCTGTTTCGCTGGCAATGTATCTAAACCTGCCACAATGAGAGTCCCCACCATAGAAATCTACTGTCCTCAACACGACCTGTGCTTTCAAGTCGTCCCTCGTACACATTTAAGGACCAGATCCTTATCTGATCAAATCAACTTAATGCTTGGGAAATAAATAAGTTATTTTCATTTATATATCAGAAGAAAGGACTTCCATGGGTGAAGGGAACTAGAAAAGGACGTGAGAAAAGAGTCTAATTTAAGGAATTACAAATGTGGTACCTTTGCAGATTTCCTTGCAACGGAGTTTCTGAGGGATTTGAAAGGCATCTTTGAATATTACGTTTTGGAGAAAGGAGAGAAGCAATCAATTGGAGACACAGAATGTAACTTTACGCTATTATTTTTCAGAAAAATATAGACGTGATCTCTTTCTGAAGATCTTGCATTGAGAAGCTGCAGTGTTAGCAAAAGTCCCATACTCAGCAGCAGTAATTTTAAGTAGCGATTTGGACAATAGATTTTCTTTCCATTCCTTGGACATTTTTTTAAGTAGAGATTTATATAAGAGCCATTTTTGGACATTGCCCAGGAGCACAATTACACAGGATTCCCAATTTCCATCTGAAAAATAGTATCAATAACTTCAATACGCATCTTGTATTTTAGACACATTCAGCATTCTCCAGATTTTAATGGTGATTAGTGAAACTAACGACCACAAATGGATTGGCTTGACTTGATTGCAGAAGCCGTTAATATTAGAGGTTGAGAACATTAATCTCTTACTTCAATGAGCATTTAAGCGTGGAACAAAATGACTTTTCTGTGCATTGCTTTCAGTATATTGCTAAATATTAAAAATACTTTTATTGGATAATAATATGGCTCTGCTACCAAGAAAAGTGACCCAGAGTAGAAATGTTTGTTTTTGACAGAATAGATTTTCCACAGTAAGACTTCCTTCAAAAGCGATCACCAAAGGAGTGGTGTTTCTCATACCAGACTATTTCCAGTGCATTACTGAACCAAACCTGCAGGAAATAAAGCATAAGTCTCTTCTAAGTAAATTAGCAGGACTAACTGGTACAGATTAAATTGTTTCTTTTACAGACCTACCCTGTGGAAAAAAATAATTTAAATTACATTTTAAATTACTCTAACTTCCTTGAGCTGTTTCCTAATGAGTTACCGAAACTACAGTTACAACTCACATCAGGGAACCACCCAATCTGGCATTAGCCTCTTCATCTACCTTTAGCAGACAAGAATGCAGCAATATTTTAGAAATTAAAATTAAAGTGCTGCAGATGGGCCACAGAGAAGGATGCTTGTATACTTACACAGTTCATACAGAATTCTGTATTCAGTCTCTCATTTTCATGAGGTCTAAGAACCAATAGTATTAATTAAATCGGGATGATCTAAGCAGTGGGATAAATATTTTAGGAGGACCCAAAGAAGTCTTTGGAATTTTGATGGAACCTTTATTGTCCTAATGTTTTCTGCTACTTGGAGCTGCTGCTGGCCAGCTGCATCACAAGATCCTCATGTAGCAATTTCTTCACACGCGTGGTAGCCTGTGATTACCCTTCAGGTGTAATTATGTGTGCAAAATGTGGCCAACAACTTTTAGGCCTCATGTTCTGTCTGTAACTACTAATTACCCCCCATATCCAGTTTCAGGGTGAAGCAGTAGCTGTGAAGGTGATGGGTTGAACGGAACAGTCCCCAGAGCCCATAGTAAATATCTGGAGGACTCCACTGTAATGAAGGCAGAAGGTAACCCAGCACCTGGAGCTGCTGTTGCAAATGTCTGAGCACTACGTCTGTTTCTCCTTTTATCTTTTACTCACCAGCTATTTTATTGGTTCATCACTAGACAATTGCTCTAGACAATTATATATTCATATATCTCACCCCTAAGTCTGAGGCTTGGATAAGGAGAATTGATCATGCAGTATACTTCCCAACAGGCTGAAGAAAAGTTTTCCTTGATGCATTGTTTTTTGCAGGTATGTCCTTTGCCTTCTTTAAATAATGCAAATAAACAAGAATTCTGTTCCAGAGCAAGATAGATCTTTAATTTCATTATCACCTGCTTGCAGATCTGTAGTCTGTCATTAATACACATTTCAATTCTCCCATAAAAGATAATAAAAAGTTGTTAATAACAGCAGCTAATTGATATAGAAATAAATAGACATTTTTAGAAACAAATGTCAAAATACCTTTTACCCCACCATGTAGTGGAGCACAGAGAGGCAAGGTGACTTGGTCAGTGGCAGATATGCCCAGTGCCCAGTGCCCAGTGCTTATGCAACATGCTTTCCTATGCCAAGTACAAAAGAAAGAGAAATCCAACTACTTTTCTTTCTAGATAAATTAATTTTTTCTAGAAATGTAAATACTGTTTCTCTTCTTCACTTCTTATTCTAAAACAAAGGTCAGTTCTTCCCTTATTGGTCATATAACTGCATATAACAAATTTATCTGCATGTATCTGCATATAACAAATTGCTTCTTAAAAAGGCAATACCCAGATTTCAACAATTGATTCCAAGTATACTCTCACTTTGTTTACATGCACAAACCACACTTTTAACCTATGTGATCAAGCAGCAAATAAAAAACTATTTTCCTCTGATATCTCAAATCAACTTCAATATTAAATGCCTGCAGAAAAAATCTTAAAGGATTGTCGATGCTCAGAAACCAAAGCAGTATATAAAGCCTCTTTCACTCAGCTTCCTCTTCAAGTAATTTCTCCACAGAACTGAACATATTTCTCCAGACTAAAACATTTATTTGTGTATGCAGGAGAAATGCATTAAAAGTATGTGCAATAATACCACATGTGAATTCTCACGATAATATACAATCAGCATTACCTCAATACATAAAACTAGCTTTCCATTGTCTCTACAAAAGCAATTCTCTAAGGAAGGGTACAGTGATGAAAAATTCAGGATATCAATCTTTGAATCTTTATTTCTACCTCTAATTGCAGTTTATTAATCAACATGTTTAATATGCCAGTAAATGCTCTAGGGAAAACTGTAATGAAGCTGTGTAACAACTTGGAGTTTAATTTCTAATGCTCTGACACATTTGTTCAAAAGTTTTGTAAGGAGCCGTGATGAGTCAGATGGTGTCCCCAAACAGAACTGTTAGAAAAGTTGAAAACTGTATGTTTAATTGGTTTTACTGTGACAGGTTAGCCTTGGCTAAGGGCCAAACTCCCACTTAGCTGCCTGCTCACTCCCCCTACTCAGCAGGACCGGGGGAGAAAACAGGATAAGAAAGATTGTGATTTGAGATAAAGACAGGGACATCACTTACCGATTACTGACTTGGGGAAAATTAATTTAATTTATTGCCCATTAAAATAGATTCAGGTAGTGAGAAACAAAGACAAGTGTTGAAATGGCATCTTTTCTCCCCCGCTTCCCATGTTCAACTTTAGTCCTTCAATCTGAGTATGAGCTATGGAAAATTTAAAGCAACTCAGTTCAAAGAATCTTTGTTCTGTAATGCTAAGAACTCATCTTGTGTTTATTACATAGCTTCTGGTAATTTTTTCTCTCTCACATGGCCTTCATCTTAGGAATGCTTTCTTTTTTTCCCCATTCCAGGACTTTTTCCGGACTTGATCAAACTTTAAGGAGTTTCATAAATTAAATGGAAGTTTGAAATTCAAGTGCATAACTGTAACTGCAGTAAATGGACATTGTTTGCAGCGCTGTAAATACTGAGAAAGCAGAACTATTAAACTACCATCCAGATAGCATCTGAAATTCCATATTCATTGTGGTGGTCACCAGCAATTTTATAGTGTTTTCCTAGACATAATAATAGTAATATGTTAGTAAAATTACAGTTTTGTGATTTATCTTGACATCTACATTATCTAGCAGGCTTTTTTTTTTTTTTTAACTGCAGCTATTAGCATCTATGCTAACTGGGAACCTCAGTTTTTATGGCATAAAAGGTAGGATTCTTGTTCTCATTACTTCAGTGAAAAACTTCAGAGAGCAACCCCAGAAAAGCTAAATAAAAAATGAAACAAACCTGGAACCCAAACTGATTTGTAAGCCAGTTTAGTAGTTTTAGAAAGCTTTGGGATTGGCAGTGCTGGATTCGAGTTTCCACAGTAACAGCTGTTGTTTTGCTTTTTTTTTTCCTCCTTGTTTGATTGGGGGAGGAGTTATGACTTTGCCTGAATTAAGACATGCGTTACATAGAAAAGAGCACTTCAGAAACTTGAATAGCCATTCAAGAGTTTAAGTGAAATAATGCTGCTGACAGAGCAGAAATTGAGAAGGGTGAATGCTTGAAAAGATGAGTAAGAGATGTGTCTCCAGAACAGTTATTCTCTGAGGAGGTTCAGCAGGTAATGTCAGAGAGAAAAGATTTTAAAGAAGAGAATAAAAGCCTTAGAAACAGGAAGAAATTGGTTGCTATTGCAAAATAGGGCAAGTTATGGGTCACATATTTTTCTCTGAAGTCAATTGTATATTAAAAGATATTCTCTATCTTTAGTTACAACGTATCAATAATATTTAAGGAAATGGGTGACTTTTATAATTTGTAAGTCTTTTGATCAAAATATCCCTGAAAATGTATATAGCACAAAGCCATAGCATTAATTAAATTTGAAATCAAAATTACTGGAGTCAACTAGGCTGTACAACAAGCACTTTCAATACGCATAAACAGGCACAGATAGTGGAAAAATCATTCCTGGTCACCATTAAAATGTGCTCCTCTCCTCGTTCCTCCCATCCCTTATACCAGCACAAATGATTGTGTGTGTTTATGTAGTGGGTCGGAGAGCTGAGCAGATAAAAATGGAAAGGAGGAAGAGTGAGGGAGGAATCATTTTCTGTCAGATCAGACCCGGCATCTGATTCACTGCTTTGACAGATGAACAATTTCCTGACACCACTGAGACTTGAGAGCAGCAAACGCACAGGTAAGGAGTGAATCGGACTTCTTTAGGTGGAAGTGGTGACCCATAACTGCTGAAATGGCTGCTGAGAAATTCCCGTCTGAGAAGCACCAGATTCAGATTGTGGTAAGAGCTTACTCTGCTGGTTCACATATTTTCTAAAAATAATCGACAGGTCGACTTTTTATCAGAGGTATTTATTTGTAGCAGGATTATCTAAGCAAGTAAAACAGACAAAAATCCAGTAAGCATCAGGAAGGATAAGCTACAATAAACTTATTTCTATCTTACTGTTAGATATTTTTTTCTGCTCTCTTACGTGTTTCTTACACTTTAGCCTGAATTGCACCATTTTCACCTATTCAATGATACTTTAGGTTTTAAGATCTTTTTTAACCTTCTCAGCTATATGCAGGTTACCCAGCCTGGTCACCTAATGAACCCAGGCATCCTGTTGGTCATGACATTTATTTACCTTTTATGCATCAGTTCAGAATCCAATGTTATGAGTAATGAGCTATAGTGAAACTTCTTCGACAGATACGTATCAAATGAAAAATAATATTTGCTTTCTAGTAGTTCCTACTGGATTGTTAAACAGGCAACAATCTTATGCTAATTTTTTAACCTGACTTATTTCTGGCAGTTGCAGAAGCTAGAAGAATGTATCATGATGCCAATTTGCACTCTGTGTGTAGCTGCCAAATACAGATTCTATCTGGGGAGAAATAGCTTGTCTTTTCCTTTCCTTCTCTTCTTTCATGATAATGGTTTCTGTAGGAGATTCTTCTCTCTAGCAGTGCCAGCTCCAACAGCAAAATACAACTCTTACAGCTCAATGCACAATCTATAAAATTATTTAACTGAAACCTTCATTTTTTTCTTCTGCTACTTTATTCTGGCATAAAGCTTCCTTTAGGAAGGGAAATATTTTCTCTTCAGACAGCAATTTCGTACTGTTGACCATCTCCTTTATTGACTAAAGCCTTGTATGAAGAATTGAAACCAAGTACATTTTGATTCTTATGTGCCAGTAACTGATCACAATAAAATATAAACTATTACAGATATCTGCTCAGATTTCCTGTGGCATTGAAGAGGCAGAAAGATACCGTTGAACTTCGCCATAGCTGGATCTTGTCTTTTATACATGAGAACACAACTGGTAACTGGCCATCTAGTTCCACTCTAAAACTGATTTGGGATCCTTGCTGCTGTGCGTGCTGGAAAACAAGGTGCAATGTGGAAATTCACAAGCCAATAAATGGCATATAAACAATTGGTACACATAGGAGTTCTCCAAATATCATCAAATTTATCTTTGGAACAGTGAGCAAAATATGCAAAGGAGCACGTCAGGCCACCTCTATAGTCTTCTGCCCTCTGCCACGCATAACTATGGGACAGTTCGATTTTGTGGCACATCTGTGGTCCCGGGTTAGGATGTACACCTGGTCATGCAGAGAAAAGGAGTAAGTGAGGTGTCATCTCAGGCTTCGTATACAGAGATGTGGGTCAGCCCAGGCTAAGCAGAGTTTAGTTCATTCTGTTATACGAAGAATGCTACTGTTTGCTGTGGAGGTTCCTGGAGCTGAAGTGCCTCTTTAAGTCTTTAAGTGTTTTTACTACTGGTAGAATGGATGAGGCTCTTCAGGAGATTTTAAAAGAGGATTTCAAATAAAAGTTTAATTTCAGTTTCCTGTCCTTAAGAAGCTACACAGGACATACTATTCTACTTGTTACAGAAGCTGTGTTTTAAGAGTGTGTTTTAACAGAAATGAAACCATTTTCAGAATACTTAAAAATATAAAATTGTGCGTCCCTACAGCTGGAGCCTCCTTTCTACATCTTTCAGGCTTAGGCTAAAATATGTTCTAACTGAACTAAGCAGAAGGCATGCCCTTATAAAACAATGGCTGTGCACAAATTAAGAGGAAAACACGCTCAAAGACGCAACACAGTCCTTTAAGAAGAGTGGTGTGCTTCTCCCTGTACAGCTCGTTCTCTGTTAATGTATGAAGCTGAGAGAGAGAACGGAATCTGCTTTCTGACAGTAGAGCACCATGTTTTAACACTCTCATATTTCAAGTCTATAATGCCTAAGGCTGAGTCTGCATAGTACGTAGGTCTGCAAATAAGGAGTGTTTTTTGTGTCCTTTGCTGTTCTCCATTAACATCTATACGAGGACAGCTGCAGCTTGGCCCCTCAGGAGTCCTGGAGGTTGACTATCCACTGGTCTTAGAGACAGCCATATCAGCTGCGACATAGATTTTACTGTTTTGAGGCTTAAATAGATAAAGAATAAAAGTGTTGGGGCATGGATGTGCTGAAGCAGAGCAGGAGTAATTTTCAAGGTAGGATACAGACAATTTGGTGCTTGCAATTAAAAAAAATACAGAAACAAGTATCTAGGGCTTGCAAACAAAATTTCCAATCTATCACAAAGAAATAATGATAACTTCATGAAACTGTGTCTGATTCACGCATACTTTAGTTCTTCCAGGGCTTATAAATGCTTATATTTGTTATGTGCAATGGGTAGCTGCTGGAATGGGCGCTGACACTGATACCAGAACAACTGACCTGTTCATCCGGACATTTCCTTGCCAGGCAGGGAAGCACCCCTCCACTCTGTTCTCCTGACTGCTGTCATTTGGCCATTTCTCACATCAAATTACTGAATAATTTAGGTTGAAAAGCACCTCCATTAGCATCTATCCCAAACAACTGCTCAGAGCAGGTCTAATTTTACCAAGTTTCCCCAGGACAAGTCCAGTCAGGTCCTGAATGCCCTAAAGGCTGGGGAGTCCACAACTTGTGAGGGCAACCTGTTCCTCTTGGTTAAAAAGTTTCTTTACCTCTAATTGGAGTTATCCATGTCCCAGTCTGTGCCTGTTGCCTCTCATCCCATTGCTGTGCACCTCCAAGAAGAGTCTGATTACATCTTCGCTCCATCAGGGATTTGCAGGCAGCAGTAAGGTCTCCCTGGAGGCGTTCTCTTCTCCAGGCTGAACAACTGCAGTTCTGTCCAACCCTCCTAGTAGATCCTGTCCTCCATCCACCCAGCCAGCCCTGCAGGAGCCAGCCCAGTGAGAGACAGCCTTCACGGCGCGTCTTGGCAGCGGTGTCTGTCCTGCCTACGACTGGATCAGGTGAAGAGGTGTCTGAATACACAGGAAGGAGAGTAACCGGGTGTATGGCCCTTTGCTAATTCATCCTGCTCTCCCCCCCCCCCCCCCCAAAAAAAAATAACAGTTTTGAAATTTTATATCAAACCTGGCATTTATTCTTGGGTTAGAAGAATGAGAACTTGTTCCCCTGGCAGTTAGGCAAAAGTAAGGGAAATTACAGTATTCCCTGAACTGACTAAAATTTTTCTGATTAAAAAAAAAAAAAAGGTGGGGCCAGAATGAAAAAGAAATGTGCATATTTTCACTGAATTCTAAAGATTTGTCCAGGGATTTTGCTAAACACAGATAAATTTGAGTTGATCTTACAGCGATAGATGAGTTGCATCCAGAGAAAATAAGGCTTGGCTTTTTTAATCAGAAAAAAATATGACTGTATAGGAAAACTATTATAAAATAAAGATTTTTAAATGAGCTTTATATTACACTTGAAGAAGGGCATTTCTGTGTATACAAGGAAGGAAGATTAGTTATAAAACTATTTTTAAAATTGCATAGACTACATTTAAATTTATAATGTCTCTTGGAATGAAAGTATAAATATTTATGAATTACTGTTATTAATTTCTGTAGCAAATCAGATTTTTATTCAAATATTTTTGAAGTAAAACTATTTCCTCGGGTAACAGAATGCAAATTATTAAATAAATAATATTCATTTATAACAAATATCTAACATGAGAGTTTGCAAATAGTTGTTTCTTCTGCTTTTTTTTTTTTTTGTCTTTTACTATCACCTATCCTAATAAGATGTGAGCTGAAAAAGGTGATTTGTAGTATGACAAAGCTGTTCAACTGACTAATTAAGCCGTTAAATTATATGGAATATTAGAATAACTTTTTGTCTGAACAAATCAAGTTTAATCCCCCAGAGGGGCTGGCTTTTTAGACATTCAATAAAACCAAAGGAAATCCCTTCAGAACCTGATTTAGTCTCTTAATCTATTGTTCCATGCCACAGGTGTTAATTGCCATGGGACCAAAGAAGGGAATGGCACTTATACAATGGCAAATAATTTCTTAAAATGTCCTTTTTATGAATTGGTTTTGTCTGCGTAATAGGCTATATACTATGGAAGAAATCTTCAGAGAACTAATAGCAAGTTCAAGCAATTTATAACTGATTAATTACTACGTTACTCCTTAATGATTATTAGAAGTTAGTTAATAATATATTAATCCTTGTTCATGGAAGATAATAGTGAAGTATGTATAACTGAAAGGTGTTTATATCCACTGATACAGGGAGCTGATATGATACTAGAGGATAAAATGCAATTTGTTTAGGAATCTTGCTAGTTCATACACCTGTGATGCATACATTATATATTATTCACAAAGATAAAAATACACAGCAGCAGTTTTAGACGGTAGCCAAAGCTTCCAAAATTCTGTTTCAGGCCTCTCTTCTGTATACAAAATAGGCTGAGAAAATAGGCTTACAAATGAAACTCTACAGCCAATATTTTGTGGGATTTTTAAATAAAAAAAAAAGTATATAGCATACAAGCTTGTCTACATATATGCATATACATGTTTTTCCCAGAACAAAGAGAAAAATAAACAAAAATAGATAATGAAAAAATCTTCCAATGCTAGACAAAAAAAGTATGTTGGGAATTATTTTTTTATATTTTACCTGGAGGTTTTTGTTTGTTTGTTTGTTTCCCATTTTCCTATGGTGGAAAAAACTTGTTTCCTATATGGATAACTTTAATAGGAATTTTTATCTTTAGCAACTTGAAATGGAAAAAGCTTCCATTTTACAGCCAAATCCAAGATTCATGGCAGACCATGAAAAAGAATGACATTCCTTTTTTTTTTTTTTTAAGAATAGACCCAATATGAGAGACAGGTGTTGAAAGTGAACGTGATGGTTCAGAAGGTGGCACTGTTCCCCCTGAGTTTACGTGCTAGTGTGGTGTGCAAGGACAGGGCACAGCTGTCATTTAATGAAGTTGTGTGAGTGAGCTCCTTCCACATCCATTAATGCATGTGACAAGGAAATGGATACATAAAACATATATTAATGCTTTGCTTATTACTTACTGATGTGTCAAGTAGTACACTATTACAATTCCAGTTATGTCTCTTACGTGCCTTTCTGTGCTTATAGGATGTAAAACCACCTCTATTCACATTATGGAAATACAGACTGTAGAATCTCATTATGTATATCGGTTTTTTATTGTTTTTGTCATGGTCAGACATTTGTGATATGGTCCGTTATGTTCATTCTGCCCACAAGCATACACCAAACACAGTAAAGAGAGTATTTCTTAATTACCTCTTATCTCACCTCTGTAAACTGTTCTGCTATTGCTTTCTCTAATAAATAAAAGAATATTTACAGTTTTCAGTAGTTTTCAGAAAGGAAAAATAATCCACTTTCTAGCTGTAATGCATTAACTGAAAAACTGTAAAATAACAGATGTCAGTGCAGATTGGATTTATTTTTCCAATATGCTTTTAAATGAATGAATGTGAAACTGTTAATACTTGTTGTATCTCAGAAAGTTGGTTATATTTACATGATTTTAATGTCTGTTTTTTAATGTTAGAACTGCAGTCACGTATGTGGGAGGTAACTGATGTTTGGCAGTTTCCCAAAAGAGTCGAGCTGCTATGAGCTTGTCATTTAGGATGACAGCCATCTTTTCTTTCCTGTTTATCTTGTGATTTCATAAATCAGATATTTTTCTCACAGTTAAACACTGAATGTGGTATTTCTACTCACGGTAGAGCTCAATAGTCAGATAAATGTTCCAACACTGCTATATGGACAAATGAAGAAGGGTGTATTTTTCCTGGAAGGAAGAAATTCTAGTCTCCTAAAGCAGTCTTGTCCTGTTTTGAAGCTGTACAGTGACATTTCCTTCTTGACACAGACAAAGAAATATATGCAGGTTCATTACCTGTAGGCATCTCGAGAATGTGATAAAATGAGATGCAGTAATAAACCAACCTGCAGAGGTTATGGTCAGGAAAAATAACATTGTAAGGAGTGATATCCTATTACTCTGAACCTATACCCTTGAATGCTGTGGAGTCACATAGACTTACTTTAATGTCAAATACATTTTTTTTCACTTCTGTGTTATAGTATCAATACAGTTACGGAAGAATGAGCTGGACTGCAGCTTTCCTTCTACATCATCCAAATTATCAGTTTAGCTCTGTCTGCAGAATCCTCATTAGAAAGGGGAGTGGAGGGAACGAACAGCTTGCTTTTTTCAGATTCCAGATGGAGTTTGTAAATCTGACAGGTGGGGAAGAGAAATGAGTGGGAAAGAAAAATTTTCATACTTGTGAAATGACAAAAATCTGTCTAGAAAGTCTTGAGAAAATGAGTATTGGACAAACCAGGGTTGTATGTTATAACTTTCCTGAGAATAACAGCATATGAGGGGTTAATAATTCAAAAATACTGGTAACTAGATTTGAAGGGAGAAAAGGATAAAACCAGGCTAGCTAGAGGTACTCCTGGGGGTGGCACGCTGAGGTTTGAGGGATGGTGCGCTAGTAAGGCCCTTTGGTCTGTCATCTCAGTGGAGGCAGAGGATGGAGAGCCATGCGACAGCAAAGACACAAGGGAAAACGTGGAAGTGCCTGAGAATTGTCAGGTAGGAATCAGAGCTTCTCCCCTCAAAAAGTTGGTGGGATCAATAGCCCAACTGAAGTGCATCTGCACCAGTGCACACAGCGTGGGCAACAAACAAGAGGAGCTGGAAGCCATTGTGCAGTGGGAAAACTATGATACAGTTGCAGCACGGAAACATGGTGGGATGATACACAAAACTGGAGTGCTGTAATGGATGTCTATAAACCCTTCAGAAGGGATAAACAAGGAAGGAGAGGTGGTGGGGTGGCCCTGTATGTTAGGGAGTGTTTTGATTGTCTTGAGCTTAGTGATGGTGATGATAGGGTTGACTGTTTACGGGTAAGAATCAGGGGGAAGGCCAAGAAGGCAGATATCATGGTGGTAGTCTGTTACAGGCCACCCAACCAGGATGGAGAGGCAGATGAAATATTCTATAAGCAGCTGGGAGAAGTCTCACAGTTGCTACCCCTTATCCTCGTGGGGGACTTCAACTTACCGGACATCTGCTGGAAATACAACACAGCAGAGAGGAAAGAGTCTAGGAGGTTCCTGGAGTGTGTGGAAGATAACTTCCTGACACAGTTGGTGAGGGAGCCAACTAGGGAAGGCGCACTGCTAGACCTGTTGTTTGTGAACAGTGATGGACTTGTGGGTGATGTGAAGGTTCGAGGTCTTTTTGGGCTTAGCGATCAAGAAATGATAGAGTTTTTGATTCTTGGAGAAGTAAGGAGGGGATCAGCAGAACTGCCACCTTGGACTTCCAGAGGGTAGACTTTGGCCTATTTAGGGGCCTGATTGACAGTGCCCTTGGGAGGCAGTCCTGAAGGGCAAAGGAGTCCAGGAAGGCTGGACATTCTTCAAGAAGGAACTCTTAAAGGCACAGGAGTAGGCTGTCCCTGTGTGTCAAAAGACAAGCTGGTGGGGAAGAAGACCTACCTGGCTGAACAGAGATCTTTGGCTGGAACTCGGGAAATAAAAGAGAGTTTATGACCTTTGGAAGAAGGGGCAGGCAACGCAGGAGGGCTACAAGGAGGTCATGAGGTTATGCAGAGAGAAAATTAGAAGGGCCAAAGCCCAGCTAGAACTTAATCTGGCTATTGCCATGAAAGACAATAAAAACCATTTTTGTAAATACATTACCAACAAAGGAAGGCTAAGGAGAATCTCCATCCTTTATTGGATGCGAGGGGAAACATAGTGACCAAGGATGAGGAAAAGGCTGAGGTAGTTAATGCCTTCTTTGCCTCAGTCTTTAATAGCAACACCAGTTGTTCACCGGGTACGCAGCCCCCTGAGCTGAAAGACAAGGAAGGGGAGCAGAATGAAGCCCCCATAATCCAAGAGGAAATGCTTAGTGACCTGGTATACCACTTAGACACACACAAGTCTATGGGGCCAAATGGGATCCACCCACGGGTACTGAGGGAGCTGGTGAAAGTGCTCACAAAGTCCCTTTCCATCATTTACCAGCAGTCCTGGCTAACCAGGAGGTCCCAGTTGACTGGAAGTTAGCAAACGTGACACTCATCCACAAGAAGGGCTGGAAGGAGGATCTGGGAAACTACAGGGCTCAGTCTGACCTCAGTGCCAGGGAAGGTTATGGAGCAGATGACCTTGAGTGTCATCACGTGGCATGTACAGGACAACCAGGCAATCAGGCCCAGCCAGCATGGGGCTATGAAAGGCAGGTCCTGCTTGACTAACTTGGTCTCCTTCTATGACAAGGTGACCTGCTAGTGGATGAGGGTAAGGCTGTGGATGTTGTCTTCCTAGACTTTAGTAAAGCCTTTGGCATTGTTTCCCACAGCATTCTCCTGGAGAAACCAGCTGCTCATGGCATGGATTGGCGTACTATTTGCTGGGTTAAAAACTGGCTGGATGGTTGGGCCCAACAAGTTGTGGTGAATGGATTTAAATCCAGTTGGTGGCCAGTCACAAGTGGTGTGACCCAGGGCTCAGTATTGGGGACAGTTCTGTTTAATGTCTTTATCAATGATCTGGACAAGGGGGTCAAGTGCACCCTTAGAAAGTTTGCAGATGACAGCAAGATAGGCAGGAGTGTTGATCTGCTTGAGGGTAGAAAAGCTCTACAGAGGGATCTGGACAGGCTGGATTGATGGGCTGAGGCCAATGGTATGAGGTTCACCAAGGCCAAGTGCTGGGTCCTGCACTTGGGTCACAACAACCCCATGCAGCGCTACAGGCTTGGGGAAGAGCGGCTGAAAAGCTGCCTGGCAGAAAAGGACGTGGGGGTGTTGGTTGACAGTTGACTGAATATGAGCCAGCAGTGTGCCCAGGTGGCCAAGAAGGCCAACAGCATCCTGGCTTGTATCAGAAATAGTGTGGCCAGCAGGACTAGGGAAGTGATTGTACCTCTGGACTCAGCACTGCTGAGGCCCCATGTCAAGCACTGTGTTCAGTTTTGGGCCCCTCAGTACAAGAAAGACATTGAGGTGCTGGAGTGTTTCCAAAGAAGGGCAACAAAGCTGGTGAGGGGTCTAGAACACAAGTCTTATGAGGAGCAGCTGAGGGAACTGGGGTGGTTTAGTCTGGAGAAAAGGAGGCTGAGGGGAGACCTTATCACTCTCTACCACTACCTGAAAGGAGGTTGTAGAGAGGTGAGGGTCAGTGTCTTCTCTCAAGTAGCAAGTGATAGGACAAAAGGAAATGGCCTCAAGTTGTGCCAGAGGAGGTTTAGATTGGATACTAAAAAAGGGTCATCAAGCATTGGAACAGGCTGCCCAGGGAAGTGGTTGAGTCACCATCCCTGGAGGTATTTAAAAGACATGTACATGTGGTGCTTAAAGAAATGGTGATTTTGGTAATGTTAGGTTAACAGAGAACTTGAAAACCTTAAACCGGACTTAAAATACAGCAGTTAGTTTGTATAAATCATACTTTCCATTTTGCACTTTTGCAGATATTGGAGGCAATGGAAAGGAAGCCAGATCGAAAGCTTAAAAGCTAAGCTTTATACTACAAGCCACTCAACTTCTGTATTTTCCAAACTTATCTGAAAAGCAAAAGGTAAGGAAAGAGCATGAAAAAAAATGAACATGTGATAATGTAATACATAAGACTGAACCCAAAATTTCCTTTAACAGTTTGTGAATAAATACATAGATATATCTGATTGCTCTCTGCAAATCCAAGTTAGGCAACTGTACAACACTACTGGAATCAGCAGGTAGAGGTACAGAAACATTTGGGGGTTTGTGGAGCAGTTGTGGTACTCTGAACTAAAATTTTGCTTCCTGGCTGGTTATCATTGTAGGAAGACGAACTAGATTACATGCATGGTTCCTTCCAGTCCTATTTGGAAACAACTGAAGTGAAATCCCTGGCTGTGCTGTATTTCCATTAATGTGAATATGTCTGGATTTAATTTTAATTTTCCTTAATTTAATTTTCTAGGCAGTCTGTTGTGTTCCCATCTCTGACTTTGCCTACCTATTTATTTAGGCATATACTTACACACTATATAAAAATATTATATATAGCATACATAGAGATATACAGTGTGTGTACATGCACAAATATATATACTTCTGGATTATAGAATGCCATGATATAGACCTTAGCTAGCTTGTAAGCTCCTCCAGAGCATATACAGCTAAAATAAATGCTAGGTAAAATAAATAGCTATATGTCGCTGTGTTGAGCTCTCCAGCCAATACTTTATGGTATCTGAAGATTCACAGTACAAGAAACTCACAGAAATTCACATCGCTTATGATCCGGACCCTGACCTTCATAAGAAGTGTGATACAAAAAAAAAATAAAAATCAATTTGATTAAAAGGAAACTGTGTATGATTATCTTGAAAGAAAGCAAGGTAATCCTGCATGATAACATATGCCTTTACAGAATTATTTCAAGTTATTGAGAAAGGAACTTTCTGTTAGCCTGTCATTTTCGTATTACACCATTAAAATGGAATTAAAAAAAAATCTTAATTCCTTTTCAAATTGCCCATCATTTTTCTGGTTTTCTATGCCATTAGTCTTGAAATAATTTATTAGTTTTACATTTTCTTATTGTGGGTTTTCTTATTGTGTGTTTCACTTGAGTTCTCATGCAGGATCCGACACTGTTGTGTTTGGAATATCAACATTGAAATATAAGGAATGTTACACAGGGCCGGGGCAAAGGTCTGTCTAATCCCGCCAACGGCTGACAGCAAATGCATAAGAAAAGAGTACAAGAACTGGGGCATTTATATGATCCTTCCCCTTTTGGATTCTGGGAGATCAGTTAAGCTGGAGGTTATAAACCAAATTTTACTTTTCATAACGATCAGTGGAACCATCTTCCAAAAATTATCTTCTCCTATTGTCTTTTAATATATGAAAAATATTTGTTTTGATTTTTTACTTATAGTGCTTTACCCTTAAGCCTTTATATTAGAGACTGAATCAAGATGACTGTACTTTTCCCTGAGAGAATGGCCCCAGAAGCTGTGAATCCATCAAGCAATGTCAAAGCACCCAGAAAAACTGATACATAAAAAGCTATTTCTATATAGTCTGAAATGGGCTCTTGGCAGGGCTTCAAAATCCGGATATAAATTTCTTCTGACCACAGAAGGCCTGCTTCTGGGTCACAGAAGAGCAAGTGCTTTCAAGGAATATGGGATTCACGATTTTGCTCTCAGCGGAGTGTAAACTGCTAAAGGCTGCCCGCCTGCAGCCTGCACTCGGAAAGAACTCTGGCTCCTTTGTATTCGCAGAGGAATATCAAACTCCTAGATATTCTCTAGGGGAGCAATGTATATGCTGCGAAAACTAAGGTCCTGCCTCTGCCGCAGGAAAGTATTGCACTGACACTTTCAAAAACCGTGGAAGGTTATTTGTGACTTGCTATGCTGTGCTGTACACCATAAATTCTTCCTTTTTTTTTGTTACAAGCTGCTATTTTTACTTTAGTTGGATTTAGAAAGCAAAATACCTTTTAAGTTAGTATTTCACACCTCACTCTCTGCAAAATGCGCAAAAGGAAAAGGTTTATTTACTGGTGACTCAAAGAATTCTAATTTCTCTTCCCATTCTGCATCTTTGTGCCTTAATCTAAGCTCTTTAGGAAACAGCCGTACTATTTATTCTCACAGAAGCTCTAGGCAGAGATTTATTAGCAACACGGTCTAGAATTCTTCAGATTAATATACAACTGAAATGCAAAGTGCCCTTACTGATTATAGAAATTGCAGCCTATATAGCCATGACCAGGCGTTTTTCGTAACTTTAAGCTGGAATCAAATGCCGCTGCATTTGTATCCAGGATGGGTATTAGAGGTAGGTAGTAAGAGCTACCAGAGTTTTATTAATTTTGTTTCCAACCAAAAACCCATGTATTCTAAAAATATACTTAAAATATTACTTGGGCAGCCTCTAAGTGTGCTTGGCTTCAAATTAGTCATCAAGTACTGAGGGATAATTATAGCACCGTAGCAGAGTGAGTGTGAGGAATTGTGGTTCTCGTTGCTGAAGCAGAGACAATTGCTGTGAACAGGCTCTCCACCCTTGCCATTCTATTAACACTCCGTTTGGCAGAGTGGTGAAGAGGCTGTTTAGCTTATTTCTGCAAAAACGTGTGCATGCGTCGTTAGTCTGGGACATTAAGAGAAAATTTGTTTTAGTCAAATCAGTGGTAATTTTGCTGTCTTCTTCAATAGCTACGTCTTACTCTACCATACTATCAGAGGCTCAAATGCGCTTATTAGTCATTTCCCCGGTGTTAGTAGTATCCATCTAACAACAATACCTGTTTTCTGCAGAAGTACCCCCAAAGCCCCGTGACCTCCTCATTACCTTCCCCTCTCTTTCCATTTCAGTCCCAGCTACCCTTACACCCACCAAAAAAGCCACACAGGAGCAGGATGAAAAACAACCCTCTCCTTTCTGAGACAAAACCCATGTTTCAGGTATCTAGCAACTGATTGACATGCCCAGGCCTTTTTTCCTCAGGCTATCAATGCCTGCATCATACGCCTATATGGGAATATTTGGCATATGAAAATTTCTTAGGCAGTCCCCACAGATGCCTTGATCACCACCATACTTCCTCTCCATCTTTCACCAAAACCTGAATCGTACACAGTAGCAATCTGCTCTATCCAGAGACTGCAGATGCAAAATGCAGTCCAAGGACTCTGACGTTTGATGAAGATGACGTATATACTGGTGACAGAACATGCTCTAGAAAACTTGTTTTTTTTTTCTCTGTCTCCTTGTCAATCCCACATGCCTTTTCACATTTGTCTCCAAATCTTTCTTCTCTCTTTCCCACTTCCAGAATGGCCAAGACACATTGCCAAATTTGGCAGCAAATTCCCCAAAGAAGAATTCACCGTGAATTCACCTATATTTTTCTCCAAAAGTAGCACAATGTATTGGGGACAGGTTGAGAGCACTACTTCAGCAATCTCTCTCACGGCTTCTCCATGCTGTTGGCCCACAGTGGAACTCCTGTCACATGGAGAGGGATTTAACACGCAGAAGCAACTCTGGGGAGCATGGGATTCTGGAAAAAAATGTGTAACAATTGAAATATTCCCAAGTAGAAAGTCATACATGTGACGCCTCAGTCTGCCTAAGGAACAGAAGCACACAAAGCACCTCTGTTGCATGTGCAGATGCCAATTTCAGATGTCCGTGCTAGTTTCCAAGATGGCAAGGGTCAGCAAGGAGCTTGTGCAGAGCTCACCATTCTCTCTTGCTAGGACAGACACAACAGATTAGCAGATTGTCTTAGACCAAGAAAAGAAGAAGCAGACCTCTCCTTTCCTCTTTCCCTTTGCTTGCATTTCTTAGCCTTTCCATCTCTAGAGGAACAGCTAGCATAACCGTGCTGTCTCCTTCAGAAATCTACAGTGTGGAATTCAGCTACATAAAAGACAAGCATCTAGTCTTTCTCATTGGAAATAAAAATACACCCCCAGAGTCCCCTATCATCATCTCTTAGATGCAAGAAATGCAAGAATCATGCAAGAAATCATCAGTGCAAGAAATGTTTTCAAAGTATGACCATGTATTAACATTACTTTTGTGTGAGACGCAGTAGTCTATGAAGACATTTAAAAAAAAAAAACAGTTCTGATTTTAAATGCTCTTCATTTATCCGAGTATGGAATTTTAGCTTTTTGTTCTGTGATTTAAAAATCACGTAAAATATTCTGTTAGACTTGTCTGCCTCTCAAAATTGTGGGCCTGGGTTCCTGTCCCGTCCTTCATTTGCTCATGAAAGTGTATGTTCTTTATTGTAAACACATTGCGTTTTTAAAGCAATTGCATTTTATTTGCAGGTTTCTACATTTCTGAAGCAAAGCAACACACAGGTTTTCTTGTATGCACATTAACCAAATCATATTCTTAAAATCTGAGAAGGGCTTTCATATACAATGTGACGTTAACAAGTATTTTCTCAGCCCAGTCAGCAAAATTGGGTTCTAATGGAATTAATTATTCCTCACATGAGAATCAAATGCTGGTAATGTGACATCTTAGTTAGCAGAAGCATCACTTTAAACATGATTTTTATATACTTGTTAAAATAAAAACCACATAATCACATTATATAATAATATTTCTTTTCTCTACCCAATTTTTCTTCCTAGCTGACTTATTATAACACAAAATGTCAATTCCCAACTGTTAAAAACATGACTGCTTTGTTTATATTTTAAGTATTTTTCCCCTGCAATGACATTACTAAAAACATAATTTTGGGAGTAGTTTTCAGTGCTATTCAATGTGACGTGTTTCTTGTCTGAAGTTTTCACCTAAAAATAAGTACTTACTTTGAAATCTTCACACTCTTCACTCTATTGATTTTGTACTCACTAAAAAGTGGTAGCATATTTTTAAGGAATTATACCTATTGTCCTTTGTCACTATATTCGGTCTGCAAAGTCCTGTAAATAAAAATTACATTAAAATCAATAGGTTTGGGTTTTCTTATTTCTTCTTGTGATTATCCAAAAGCACTGGCATCAATATCGGTACCATTTATGTAGAGGACTGAAGAATTATTTATAATAAATCTAATTTAAGAGAACATACTTTTCTAATACTAAATAGCTAACATGTCAATTCAATATACATTCTTTGTTCAGCTTGGTTTCAATTTCCAACAATTGTCCTAGTTGATCAGTTTTGGGTTTTGCAAAATCTAATTAGAGTCCCACAGCTGCTGGAACATCTTGCTGCTTTTTTAACCAGTCCTTATGTATTGAAAATCTCCTTACACATCACTGAAATCTGAATAACATTAAGTAAAAACTTTTGTTTCATTATAGGGCCACAGGAAAATTTAGTGACTTCTCTTAACTAACATCTTGAACATAGAAATGACAATAAATATTGAGTGATATTAATGTTGCTTTGCTTTGGGCCATCAGGATAAGTAGCTCTTCAAGAGACTTGGCAGAACTATAATTTGGGTTAGGCCAGTTACTGTCTGAGTTAGTTGTTAGTTTTCAAGTAAGGGATTCCCCTTCTTCTGGGGAATCAGCACTCTGCGTACTGATTGGTGAAGAACTGAGAATTAAGAAGAGAGACTAAGGACAGCATCATGTACATAACCCTGATACTACCGGGGGCAGAAAGCACAAGGGATGATCCCTTTTGCATGCACCACACACAGAGATGATGGGCAAGAGCTTTCGAACCGGTGAATGCCACCTCCTCAATTATTTTGCCAGATGATAGTCAACAGCAGGCTTACTGGCTTCCAGAAACATCTCTTCAACAGCCTGTGGTTCTCTGAGGCCGGTTGTCTACTTCAGCAGCTAAAGGGTGAACTCAGCACAGACTTATGTGCACGGGCATGGACTCTGTCATCTGGAAACTGTCCCTCCACTGGTAGTTGCTCTACAGCACTCAGCCAGTATCTTCCTCAGGGTCCAGACGCTATTTGGTGTAGATGTCTGGATGTTTATGAGACAGACATCTGGTGGTCAGATGCACCGGTTCACTGCCAGCTTTGCTCCCTGCCTACCTCTGCGGTTTTTGGAGAGCAAGAAAACAGTGCTCACCGTTCAGTGACCACACAGCTCCATTCCCCACGTCAGGCTGCTGTCAGGTTTCAGACCAGAAAGGCTTCTAAAAAGCACTCTGGAAATGACTGGGCTGAAAAGTAATAGTGATTTGGTTCTTTATCTGGGGCTTTTTTTTCAGAGCTGAGCTCAGAAACAGAAGAGCCTAGGAACCAGCTGCCAAAAGCACTCCTCAATGTGGCATGCAGATAAGCAGAGGAAAAACACCAGGCAATCTGGAACAGCAGCCCACATGCCCACAGAGCATGCAGATGTAAATGCCGTAGTACGTGCTCTCTTTATTCATACCTGGTCCTGTTCAAATCTGCACTACTTATTGACCTGAGGACATAGAGACCCCCTTTAAATGAACATGGATGCATGGCTTTAGGTATGAACAGAACCCTTTCTCTCCTCAAAGCTTTTCCTTAGTTTAGTTTAGCTTTTTGTTATGTTAAACACTCATTGTAGCTGTAATTCCCTGACTCAGAGTTCTCATTACTAGCACCTGAGAACAAAATCACAGAGTATTTTGAAATCAAATGTGTTCTGAAAAATATACAGAAATCCATGAAGTTTTTAATTTACTTCATTTAAAATGTCTTAACCTCTTGAAGGACACAGTATGGTTATCTGTATATCATGCTATTTGTTATTGCAGTGTACCCTTTATTATCTTCGTGAGAAGGCTTTCCCATCATAAGTACTTGCATCTGCACTGTTGCACAGAACATTAAAGACATACAGATAAAAGATGCCAGCTGAAAGGGAAAACAGTCTTCGGGATTTGGCCTACAGGCTGTAAGCAGTAGGGGAGTTGGTTTTTTTAATCCTATGTGTTTATGAAAAACTTCAGCTGAACAAAAAAATGATTCTCCAGTCTTAGAAAAAAATTTCACTGGTACGCAAGGAAAACATTTACTTTATAGAAAGGAAAGTGAATGGAAAAATCGGGAAGATAGCAAGATGAGAAGAGAAGTAACTTCATTGAAATTAGGCAGCTACAAGAACACAGCAAATTCAAAGTGCACATTTCAGAGCAGGGCCAGCACACCCTGCAGAATATTTATCATTAACATCAATCATGCAGTGGAAAACCACAAGTTAGCTGCAGCAATATTCTCACTCACGGAACACTAACTTTTAAAACTAGCATTTGGATATTAACAAGAGCGCATCACTTCATGTTTTTCTCTTCCTCAACTGCCCTTTTTATTTTAGGAATTTTTGGCCTGATTACTTTCCCCTACTTCTCCTTACAGGGAATCAAGTCTTGAGAGACAGAAGTTGCATAACAGGGATATTTTCTTTCTTCTTTTTCTAATGTTAGAAAAAAAAAAAAATTACCTTTAAACATAAAAGTGAGCAAATACAACAAATATCCAAATCTTTTTTCACTTAGGCAAGATGGTGTCAATGAAAGGTGATGTTAGTACTACTTATCTAGACACTAAAGTGTTTATAAAGGAGATAATTTTTCCTAACTGTTTGACAGATATGCAGGTTAAAAATAGCATGGTAGTGAAACAAAACACACGATGACAATGTGCCAGATGACAACTAAATGGCCTAGAAATGGAATAGATATCAATTATACGTACAAAATCTTCTCTCACATGCTGTCATTTTCTACACAAATTTTCTTTTCTCAGTTATCCTGCACTATAGGATAAGACTCGAAAGTAGAATAGTTAACAGAATCATAGAATCATAGAATGGTTTAGGTTGGAAAGGACCTTGAAGATCATCGAGTTCCGACCCCCCTGCCATAGGCAGGGACACCTCCCACTAGACCAGGTTGCCCAAGGCCACGTCCAGCCTGGCCTTGAACACCTCCAGGGATGGGGACTCAACAACTTCTCTGGGCAACCTGTTCCAGTGCCTTACCACCCTCACAGTGAAAAATTTCTTCCTAATGTTTAATCTAAATCTACCTTCTTCCAGTTTGAAGCCATTCCCCCTCGTCCTATCACTACATGCCCTAGTAAAAAGTCCTTCCCCAGCTCTCCTGTAGGCCCCCTTGAGGTACTGGAAGGCCGCAATAAAATCTCCCTACTGGAGAAGATTCTCTTCTCCAGGCTGAACAGCCCCAACTCTTTCAGCCTCTCCTCATAGGAGAGGTGCTCCAGCCCTCGGATCATCCTCGTGGCTCTCCTCTGGACACGCTCCAGCAGGTCCATGTCCTTCTTATGTTGGGGACTCCAGAGCTGGATGCAGTACTCCAGGTGGGGTCTCACGAGAGTGGAGTAGAGGGGCAGTTTTAACTTCAATTTGGAGATATGCTACTAGCTCTGAGGTCAGTTTCAGTAGTTGAGAGTGATTGTTTTGTTGGAAACAAATTCTGGATTTTATTCATCAATGGCATTCAACATCATTTCTCTTCAATAGATTAACAGCAAAAGGCAACTTTAATATTTTCTGTATCAGTAGTTTAAATGTGTCACAGGAAACATTTCTACTAACAGTACTGAATGTACTTTGAGAATGGAATTTATTCAAGAAATTGGTTTGTTTTCATATTTAGTTATCTCTTCTCTTTCACAGACAGAGAATGTTTTACTATGTTTGTTTCTTCCCTTAATTTGCAGAAAGTAAAATGTAGCTAAGAGAAACCAACCTAGAATCCATTTTTTAAAATTTTAGATCCTTATCAGAAGTGTTAACAATAAAGCCTAATGAAGACAAAGCTTAAGCTGCAAAGTGGGTCTGTCCAATTTATCCTAAGAAATGTTTACAATGAGCAGTAATAATGACATGAAAGGAAGTTAGTTTGAGTACTGTTACTGTTATTCAGAGAATGAAAGCATTTCAGAATGAACTGCACTTTAAAATTAATCTCTTGGTGTTCAGAAGAGCAAACTTGAAGTACTTGGGAAGTTTATAATCCCTCTTAGGAAGCTAACATCACTGGCCATATACAGATGAGTAGTGAAATTCATTTTCTAATATGAAGGAAAAGTCACTAATTCTTTTTTTAAATCCTCAAGACTATTAATTTTTAAAGCATATTTAGCTCAAATCCTTCAAATGCTGTATTGTAAATACATTAACTTCCCCCAGCCCCAAATTTATTATGTCTCTGTATATTGACTACAGCTTTTGAATTAGCATTTTTAGTATTTAAAGAAAACTGATGGTGCTATCAATTGTATTATTTGGTGATTTCAGGTCAAAAAACACAGTATTGATTAGACTCCAGTTTTGAAAGACATAAACAAACTGAACATCTATTGCTTTATCTTTCTGTGTATATATATAAGCATATACGTGGGTGTATATATATACGCATAGCTGCTTATTTTGACAAACATGGTTTGACTGCCTCCCTCAGGGAACGGTGCCATTAATCAGCTAATCACGAGTGCAAAATTGTCCACTGGGCATTTGATTCATTGTCGGAATACACAAAGCCATTTCACCTAACTGATTTTTTAAATGATTGGAGAGGCTGGGTGCTATGCTATGTACGGGTGGAAAATTGATTTTCTTAAATACAAAACGAAACTCAGAAGTTATTAAGTATGCATGCTCGCTGCTGTCCTTTGCCGTATGCAGTGAAACCTTTTTGAAGTTTGAGGTGTTTACAGTGCTGGAGCTGACTGAACTCCAAGGCTCTTCTCTCCGAAGTAAGGATTGTGAGCCCTATTGCTCCTGACAGTCCTGGTGGGCAACCGAGAGCCCACGCCGCGAGCAAGCGCACAGCTTTGCGCTCTTTAGGCCTCACTGCACAAAGCTCTTTCACCTCTATTGCAGAAATTCTCAGGGCACTTGGACTGAGTCTTTGAGGATTGTGATTATTTCAGTAAAGTGATAATGTTAAGCAGTACCTCCACAGAAACACACACACCTATGTGCATATGTAGGATATAGATATAGATATACATGTAAACATTACAGAAATATATGTTCATTAAATAACCTATGAATTTCTTTCTTAAGACCACCGATTTGATTCTTTCTGCCTCTGAAGACAAGATTCAATTTACTGTCATTGATGTGGGCAGTGTATCTTACAGCTTTCGGGTTGTAACTGGACTTCTACCTAATAATCCTGACTGTTCTAAAAAAGCACATTCTCCCACATGCACACATTCCTATCCAAGAAACCTGTCCATACGAAGCGTGTCTAATATAATTTCAGTACAGCCTCTAGTATTGGCAACCAGTGAAGCTCTTTCAGTGTTAATGCCTTAACAGAGCCTGTGGCTGATTTTACCAGAAGCAAACTGAAATCTAGCCCTGAATTTAAAACTATTTCACATATTAAGTCTACAATACTTTGAAACTATTTTCAATTTGATGTGTCTTCACAACAGGCAGACAGATGGTCAGTGGTAGAAAAATAAAGAAAAAAAACCCACAGGAAATCTATTTTAATGTTATTATAAATTTGTATTAGGAAAAAAAAGCTATCAAAACAATTCATGGAGCTGTGGTGCACAGTTATTTCTGGGACAGGTTTTTGTATCTGCCTTCTTGTGTATTTGTCAAGACTGGTTGCAGAAACAAAGGTAAACATAATCATTAGAACAACAAATCTGAGTTCCAGAGAATAAAGCTTGGCAAGATCTTGAAGCTTCTCTAAGATTTATGTTCTTCCAGTTTTCGACCGATGCTGAATCAACTGCTCTGCAGATATGGATTTTCTGATTTTTATGGTTTTATTTGATGATTCTTATAAAAGAAAAAGAAAGAAGATATAAGCAGCAATGTTGGTGAGTGAAAAATTTTTATAGTTCAGTGTGTACTTCAAAAGCATGCCTTATCATTGTGTCCTGCCTACGAAGAGTTTTTACAAGCAGAGGTTTTGCTTTTTTTTAACAATAAAATGCCTCCTTGCAATTTTTCTTAATCCGTATTCCCACTTTGAAGATTCAGGAATACACAAAATAGTTAGAAAAGACAGTACAATAGTGATTCCTTGAAGTGTTTTATATGGGAGGTTACAAGAAACATAAGAAACCTCTGTCTTACCAGACATCTGCCCACCGTGAGGACAGAGGAGAGCTTTGCAGAGTTTGCCACGGTCCCGGTCCACCTCCCCACGTACCCCCCCAGTGCCATGTCAGGATAAAACCTTCTCAGGCAGGTTTTGAATGTCTGTGCTGGCCTCAGACAGAGCCTCCTCCCAGTTCTTCAGGATGACACTTGAATCTAACTCAGCATGGAATCAAAGGAAAATTTAATTAGGCTGGGACCTTTAGAGGTCATTTTGTGCCGACTCAGAGCAGGGCTAACTTCAAAGACAGATTTGGCCTTCCCAGCAATGGCTGTTCCACAGCCCCCCGAGCCACCTCTCCCTCTGTATCGTCACTCTCATCACCAGGAATTTCTTTGCAGTTGATTACAGTTACATCAGTTAAGACCTGTTAAGAAAAGAAGCCCCTCTTAAAAAAAGCACAAAGTTACAGACCAAAGACTCTCCTGTTCCAAACCTACCAGCTGCTGTGCAATCATGGTCACACTTTTAAAAATTACTTCTAATTTTACATTTCTTTCTCATGTATATTATTTTGGGTATTTTAAATGGTTCTTCAAGTCTGAGAGACCAAGAAGTTTGAGATCGCTTTTGAAGATGCAGCTTTTGATATCTCTGGGCTTCACTTCTTCACTTGAAAAGTTAGAATATACTTCATAGAGTATTATGCATGTTAATTATAAACAATTGGTATAATTCCATTTATTGGTTTAGAATGTTGCATTTAAACTGTCATTACCTGGGGATTTCCACTAAAAGCAATCTTTTCATCCTCAAAAGTGCCTATCACTACTCTGGAACATGTTACCCACAGCTCTCATCCAGGGCTCCACTTAATGTCAGCAAGACTGTTATTCTCACAGCTTTAGGAAGTACAGGCTACCATCCTATTTCTGAGTTGTAATGAGACATGAAGTACGAGATGCTTTCCTTTCAGTTACAATGGGTTATAAAATATGGATTCCACTGCATTGCCAATTTGCTGTAAGGATTTCTGTTCGCAGCCTTGACTCATAGGATAACACTTTCCTTCAAATTGAATGTTATCATTTTTTTTTCATTTTCTTTTCAGAAAAATGGAATTTAGAGTGTGTATCTATGTACGTATGTGTGCACCAGTAATTAGCTATGAATCCAGACAATTGCACACACAAGTGACCGCATTAACCAAAAGGCAAGGTAGTTTGACCTTAATTTTGTCCTTTGCATATGCAAAAATAGAAGCCAGATTGAGGAGCTTTTGAAAACTTTGCATCTTCATAAACAATTGTAAAGCCAACATCATAATATTGCTAAAAATACTACAGTTTTCAAAAATCTACTTGCAATGCTTCCTCCAGCATGTAATGTATCTCCAGTTATCTGTGGTCTTTAAACCTACTCCTCTTCATTACTATCAAGCTGTTTCAAATACAATATTTAATTTGAGGAAAATACATTTCATGTACATTTTATATTTCAAATATAAAACCACATAATGTTTTCCACCTTAAACAAAATTAGGGTCTATAATCACCGCAGTAATAAAAAATAAACTGAATGGTTTTCTGGGAGAACAAAACTTTCCCAAAACAATCAGATTTTTCTTTTTTTTTTTTTTCATTCACAGCTGCAAGTTGAATAGAGAAAGAAACTTGTTTCTAAGGAAAGAACATATTTGTATTAGCTAATCTGGGACATGATTTAGGAAAGAATACTACAGAGACGATAAAACATTACACAAGTGCTTTGTACAGGCATCACAGCAAATTATCTAGTGCCGTCTGCTTTTTCTCTGCTTTACCATGAAGGGCGTTTTCAAATAATTGCTATAAACTTTCGAAGTACTCTTGACTCCAAAGCAAAAAAAAATCCGCAGTTGTAAAAATTTTTAAATTAACTGTTATGAAAGCATGTTTCTAACCTTTCTAAAATCCTTGAATTTCATACTCAGCCCCATGATCTTTACCACTAGCCTCCACATGGCTATGATATTAACCATTTGGTGATGATAAACAGAAAGGCATGCTGTGCAAATTATATATAATTTTATGTTGCATTCCCCGTACCATATTACGAATGACAATAGAATTTCTGTGGTCAAGTCAAATACTTTGTTAGGCCAGGCAGCATGTGACGTCACTCCCCTGGTAATCATAAACATTATGCATAGATTTTATCTGCTGTTCAAGAGAAACCTGTAATTAGTGACTAAGCCAACCAGATCTAATAAAAAGCTAGGGTCTTCCAAGTCCTATAAGCACGCACTAATCAAACCCCTTTAAAGCTCCCACTGCTGCCTAACCCACTGTATATATTTTTCAGAAAAGTGCATCTTTTCAGAAAATTTAGGGATGTGCCACTTGTGCTCCCCACTGGCTTGCTGTGTGTCTGGAAGCTTTCTGAGGCATTACTGGTCACGGAAGACCATTCTTCATCTCATTCTTAACACGGCTATTTTTAAACTGAGCCATGCATCTTCTGTGACAGCAAGCCCCAGCACCCTTATTTTAGGAAGCTGGTCAGTTCTAATCTACCCCAGTAATTTGGGATTTGGATTTTCCACACATAGATCCATATATGTATCTCTTGACGTTATCTTGGCTAGATTTGAATTAAGGGTTATTTCTTTTGGACAGTGCTCGTACTTAATTAAACATTTTAATTTTCAGTTGGAGATGAGGCTTAGAGGAGACCTGAGTTTGCAGTTAGGGATATTACATTTAATGTAAACAGGAAGTGAATAAACATCAGAAGATATCAGTGAAGAAACACAGTGAACAGAAAAATGATGATGAAATATTATTTGACTTTTTGTGGTGCTTCATTTTATCTGTTTTAAAGAAAGATAAAACAATCTTGTAGAACAGCATCCTCCACATACTGGACTCTTAATGATATTTTGAAGTATAGAAACTTCCTGCTTTTGTTTTATGGTTCTGTCAGATGAGAGTCCCTCGAAATACTTCTTTGCTTTACATATCCTATAGATCCTACTGTAGAATATCTGAAGCATCCAAGACATTTTCTACAAAATGTTGTTTGCTCAGTCTGATTTGCTTCCCAGCCTCAATCTTTTTGTTTGTTCTTTCAGCCTCAGAGAAGGAATTCTTTCAAGGTATTTGGGGGGCTCTTTATTATGCACGAAAGGAAGAGTCTGAAAGAGCAGAGAGAAGGAATGCCTCCTTTGCTACCTGCTAATACTTTCTGCTGCTGGAAGAAGTGCAGAATTCCTGAATGCTTTCTCTGTGGGTAACAAAGGTGTGGGAGCAATTTGTTAAATGACCTTATTATCACCAAGAAGTCTGTATGTATTAATATAGACTTATCAATTTTGCAGTGTGTAGATGCATACTGCTTTTATTGCAAACATTAGTAAATCGTATTAATTCTCTGGACCAGATTGTACCAAATTTCTTTTTGTTAAGCAACACTTGCTAATACCGAGTACTTCCAGAAGAAAATATGACTCAGCAAGGGTGACGGGAAGTATACTTTTTTGTTAAAAATTTATTTGTACCTTTAAAAAAAATACAGATGCAATTCTGTCCATTTACTTTCCTTCATATGGATGCATTCTTTCATCATTAGAAAAAGCAATATAGCTTATTTCATTCTCAAGCAAAAAGAAAAACTGAGTTATGGTCCTTCAGATGACACATTGGGGATATGCTGTAGTTTTGCAGTCTACATGCTGTTCGTCACAGGTGACTGGTTTCTGCTTTTACCCACGTTCACAAGGTTCTACCCCTCCTGCTGTCAGCTCTCCGCAGACCCCACATCCTGACCTTTTGAGGCTGGCTGCCTTCCCACCAGGCAACAGGATCACTGGCTGCTCCAGAGCCTGCCCCTGCCATCCACCGAGTCCCCTGACTCACCCAATTACTTTTAATCACAGACTTGGATTTGCCACATGGCGCTTTCTGATCTGAGGTTTAGAACAATTAGCAAGAGGAGCACCGTATGCAGGTGACAGCATAACACAGTTCTGGCTCCCACAGCACTGCAGCCTGAGAAATCCAGAAGTCCAGGACACAGCTCCCCTCTCCATCAATACATTGCATCATGCACTTTCTTATGAGTTATTATCTCAGTCTTGCATCTGCAGAACATTCAAAACGGTTAATGACTTGAGCTATGCACTAAGCATGAACACCAGCACTTGTCATTAGCAGCCTCGTGCATGTAGTTTATGCTACATATCTTTAAATATTATGTTGGAACATTATTTCCCATATAACACTTCAGGTGTTCTGCATAGATAGTACTGTGATGGACTTTAGACATCCTGCTCGTAGTCCTTTATCAAGCTGTTTACTGGTGACATTCCTAGGCACGCTGGTGGTTCAACTGGTGCATAGCTATGATAGTTAGTTTTCCGGCTTTCCAGGACTGCATGACATAANTGTTAGTCTTTTATCAAGCTGTTTATTGGTGACACTCCTAGGCATGCCAGTGGTTCAACTGGTGCATAGGTGTCCCCCAGGGGTCGATACTTGGTCCAATTTTGTTTAATATATTCATTAATGACCTGGATGAGGGGACAGAGTGTATCCTCAGCAAGTTCGCTGATGATACCAAACTGGGAGGGGTGGCTGACTCTCCAGAGGGCCGCACTGCCATCCAGCGTGACCTGGACAGGCTGGAGAGCTGGGCAGAGAAGAACCTAATGAGGTTCAACAT
>VUYV01000001.1:9828054-9869958 GCA_008711295.1 Anarhynchus alexandrinus
CCCCCCCCCCGGCGGGAGGCTTCGCGCTGACGGCGGCCCGAGAGCCCGCGCCCCGCCGGCAGCCGCTGTCGCAGCCCGGCTGTGGTCGGTCGTTCCCCCGGGGAGGTTCTGCGGGCGGTGAGGAGCCGCAGGGAACCGGGCAGCAGAGAGGTGAAGCGGGTCCGGTGGTCTCCTTCCAACGCGGTGTTTTAGGAGTAACCTTGGGAGTCCGGTGGAACGGCCGCCGCCGCCTTCTGATCGAACTAGCTTCGCTAATGGAAAAGTAAAACTTAGGACGTCTGTCTTCTTTATCCTCTTTGTGTTGCACTGATGCTGCTGAAGTCTGAAGTTCAAGGGAATATTTACTGTTATTTAGAGAAATGTGTTATGCTTTTTCCATCTTATTTTGCCCTCTGTCAAACAGAGGAGTTTACGTTTTGGGAATTACATCACTTTGCAAATCCCTCTGTCTTCCTCTAAATACAAGCTGTCTTTTAGGTTGTCTTCAGCTTGGCTGTTTTTCTTTTGTGAGTCAGAACTGGTGTTACTGCTTTGCGTTGCTTGAAGGGGCTCCACAGACCCATCACACCTCCCTCAAGAGTTTTAGTAGTTGTTGCTCATGTGGTGGGGGGGTCACCTGGCATCTCTTTGGGCTTAATGTTACTGAGGCAGACAGGACCTTATCTTTTCCATCCTGAAATGCTGGAAGATGGCAATATCATCATAGAACTGTAGAATGGTTTAGGTTGGCAGCGACCTTGCAGATCATCGACTTCTACCCCCCCTGCCATAGGCAGGGACACCTCCCACTAGACTTGATTCTCTTTTGGTTGTGACATCTAATCAAAGCTGCATCATCTAACTGTAGAGGAGGTCTCTGACCTGGCATCTCTTTTATAAGAGACAAATAAGCAGAGGGCAGGGAAGTTGTGCCTTGCTGGTGATGCATTGAGTTAGCAAGTCATAGGTTTCTTTTCCACATCTGTAGTTTCCAAGCACCCTTTAACTCCTTGTTTTTTTTCTGCAAGTGTAGTTAGCTATTTTAATGAGGCCCTACAAACTCCAAACGCGGTGTTTTTTTAAGTAATGAACACAAAAGTAATACTTGGGTAGTTTGTAGGTGTGAATAATCATGATGGTGAGCTGGGATTTTTTCCCCACCCTCTGTGAAATATAATTTTACAGTTTCTTGCCTCTAGGAAGAATGATCCCCCGTGGGGGATGATGGTAGTCTGCTTGATAAATGACTTGAAAAAGGTCTCTTTCAGTGAAATGTTTGGGGCCTTTCTGCCTGGGGAAATGCAGTTATGGTGTAGTCATGCCACACTAATTTCCCTTGTGCATACTCTAGATTTTCTTTAAGAATATGCCTTAAAAGTTGGATGGCACCTTTAAAGATGCACTAAGGTAAATCAATGAAAATAGAAAATACCGTGACATTTTGAGTGGAGTGAAAGTACCATTTTGGAAGTTGCCATTTTGTGATAGCTTCCCCAGGTGAAGGAATTTCCAGCCGAAAGAAGGTTTGTGAAGAATTGTGCTATGGAAAGTAAGGGGTGTTTTAACCCTGAGTAAGAGTGTTTGCTGTGGGGACTGAGGTTGCTGTTAACTTGCTCACGTTGATTTCTCATCTCCATTTCATTTATCTTCAAGTCTCTGAGTGTACCTCTAGACACGATCTGGATCTGAACACCTAGAGTCGGGGAAGTGTGATGATAACACAATAACGTGTGCTATGGAAGGCCCAGAGAGAAATATTTTATGTTTTTTCTCCCAGGTGTGTATTCAGATCACCTCACTCTTGTGTGCATGTGGGATTTTCAGACAGTGAGGATAATATAAAAATAAGATGTTTATAAAATCCTCAGTATGAAGTTTTTTTTTTTTTCCTCCCTTTCCTAGTTGTTTAATTTTTCGTTACGCTACTTCAGGCTACTTATACTGGAAGTTCACTTCTTAAATAAGGTGGATTCATCAATAGATACTTCTTGTGTTTGTACTGTTGTTAGTAGATTAAAGCATACGTGTTAGAGAACTTAAAAATACCTTTTTTTAAAAAAAATGCAGTTTTTAAAACTATGGGATAAGGTGACTTCTGTTTTATTATGAATAAAATTCTGTGAAGTGTTGACTCTGGAAAAGAGTAGCTGTTGGTCTGTTTTGGGGGGAGGTATGCTGACTAAATAATAGGGCTTTTGTTCTTTCTTTCTCTTTTCTTCCTTTGTAACTCATGTTCCTTTGCAGTGTACAGCTGGTAAGTTAACATTGCCAAGGTTGTACAAAAGTGTTTTAATCACAGTTTTTGGAAGCCTGTGTTTGGATAACGTGATGGTAAGACAAATTGATTCCTCTTGTTTTTAACCAAACAGGAATGCTATAGTTAATGTGTGTACAGAGACAAATCAAGTCCTTCAAGAGAACACTTAATTTGCTTAGTCCATGATTGGCAGTCTCTAGTGATGTTGGGGATTTGAAAAATGGATGAACTAAAAAGCCTTGGCATTAATTTGTATTGTAGCCAGATATGCCAGTGAATTCATTAATACACTTTTGCATATGATTGCAGCAGGCAGTGCTGTGTTAACTGTATAGAAGCATGTTTAAATTTAGGCTCTTGGTTTGACTATTTCTTCTTGTTCTGAGTCAGGACACACAAACTGGGTTAAATCTAGTATCTTATCAATGCTAATAAACATCACCTGATTGTGTCTAGTTGCTTCTCATGTAGCATTCCTTGGTTATACAAATCTTTAATAGGGAACAACTAAACCAGTTTTTTTTTTGTATCCCAGAGAAATTTCTTAAACTTGGAGAAAAGGGGAGCAAAATGGTAGTGACAATTCAAAACAAGAAATATGTTAACAGGAGAAGGGGCTATTGGTTTTCCTCCCCAAATGATGTCATTGAACATTTAAACTGTGAAGTGAAGGGGGAACTCTGGTTTTAGAGGGGTGGGGGGAAGGACATTGCCTCTTACTGCTTTTTCTTTTTTCCCCTCCCCTACTCCGAGTAAGCTGCTATCACAGAAATGAACGATGGTTTCTCAGGAAGCAAATGCATTTCTGAGGATATATATATAGCAGAAATAAACTCATGAAATGTACTCACTGGGTAATTTGGGGGAGAAAAGAGACCAGGCTGTTTCACAGAATCATTGTATTCAAGCTCTTTCAAAATGCCACTACCCTCCCTCCATCTCAAAACATCTTTTTCTGGTAGTCCATTTTCCTTCTTCAGTATGTGTTTTCTGGAGGCCCAGTTGTCTTTTGGCATGTGTTGTTCATTGTGACATTCGGGAGCTCATAGTTGAACATTGAAGTGTGGGTTTTTTCCGTCTTAAGCTTAGGCAGACATCCTCTGCACCTGAGGTCTTTGACACAGTTGATGCTGTGGGGCTGCTTTGTCATCAGTGTAAAAGTGTAATTCCTTTGCAAATGGGATTACATGACTGTAGGTTAGCTCAATAATATGTGTTCCTACTTTCCCTTCCATGATTTTTCTTTGGCAGATAGCATTGGGAAAGGATTCCTGGCTGTGCTGGAGTGCTGCAGGTCTGTGAGCAGTTTGGACTGTAATGTTCCTGGAAGGGCAGGCTGTGTTCTTTACAACATAGCGCTTAAATTGGATTTCTGATGCTTGGAAGACCTAGGTTTTGCCCTGGTTTGAGGTAAAACAAGACCAATTTTGTTCAGTAACTTTGCTTCTTAGCTGGGCCTTTTCTAACTACTGAAATTGACAGCATATTGTGCAGAAACTGTTTGCTCTCAGAGTGATAAGACCTATGTTTACGGTTGATGCCAAGGAATGGCATGAGGAGGGGCTCCTGCTTATACTTATTGCTATAACACCCAAGGGCAGCTCGCTTGGTTATTTGCCCTGTTGAAGGGTCAGAAGCAGAAAAGTGTAGAGGGGTCCCACCTGTGGGGAGTAGCGGACAGGGCAGGTGATCCAAAACTGACCAACGGGGTATTCCATCCCATCTGCCTTATGCTCAGTATAAAAGCTGAGGGATCGAAGGGTCAGCCCTCTTTCTTCAGTGGCTGGCATCTGAGGAGGACTCTGTTCGTCTGCCTTTGATCCCGATCTGTGCATTCCTGAATCCAGATCCAGAATCCAGTTCCAATCCCTCACTGAAACCAGTCTGGGACTTTCCCAGTGCCAGCCGGTGATGTGACTGTCATCCTGGGAACTTGATATGATTTTGTATATATTTCATGATTTTATTTTTATTTTATTATTAATATTTCATTGAAGTAGTTTAGTTCCTTCTAAACTCATAAGTCTCTCTTTTCCCTCCTCTGCCTCTGTCTTTGAAGAGGGGTAGGGGGGAGTATCTATCGCTCGCCTGATGGCCAGTTTGGCCTAAACCACGACAGTTTATATATGTGTATGTTTAATGTTGTGATCTTCTGACTTTTATGTGTAGATCACAGTTAGTGGCAACGCAATGACAGTAGCCCCAAGGGAAAAAATCTAGACATTTCTATCTATAACATTTTGATTTCCTTAATAAAACAGCAGTGTTACGAGCGTTTAAGATTGCTCAGCAGTGCAGAATTCTTACCCATGGTTATGAACACAAGTTGTTAAAAGCTTTACTGTCATGAGCTGATATGAATTAAAGTCCAGCACTGAAAGCTAAACTTTTTCTTTCTTGCCCTTTAAACTTGGTTATAGGCTTGCTGTAGGCATGAGAGCAGTGCCACCTCCAAGAGTCTCTCTTTTTTTTCCCCTGTCTTTACTACCTTGTCTGGTAAACTTCAGATACTTTCCCTTCATTATATTTTCTTAGAGGTGGCATGTGGTTTTTGTATCTGTGAAGTTTCCAAGTAGCGTAAAGCTCATGTGGTATAATTACAGCTAGATCTGTTAATAATAGGGGAAAACCCCAAATTATATGTGTCTGTATGGAACACTTCAGATGGAGAGGCTTTGCAAAACAGGTTTCTGAATAGGTTCAGTTTGTCTTGTCTCTGCATAAACCAGTTCAGTTAAACCTGTGTTAGTAATAAATAATAAACTTGTTTTGAATTACATTTCAGTACAAAAAGTTAACCTACTCCTACTCCAGTTAAACTGAACAAAAAAAGCCGTGGTTAAATCATGAATAAAATTGTGCTGCTGTGGAAACAATTCCTTTTGCTTGAAGCATCACCATAAGGTAAAATCAGAAAAGTAACTTTTATAGAATTCATCTGTGAAAGAGGTCTTATGAATACTTATCATTTCTTCTTGGTAACTGTGCTGGCCAAGAAGTTTGTTATTTATGTGTTTTGGTTTTGGCTCTCCTTCTCACAGGCAATTCTGTGCTATGCATGTGGGCTGTTTTAGAAGACACTCTTGTATCTTGCAATTACTTGCTCACAGAACCAAAACTGGAATTCCCTAAGTTTGCTTACAACTTTTTTTTGAGGATTTTTGAAGAGTAAAATTGGAAAGTGTTTCAATTCCATTTCTACTTTTCCACTTGCTGGTGTATTTTGGAGGAGGGGAAGAACAAGCACTTAGCCATGTGGAGTCCTCACTAGGAAACTCCCTCTTGGTAATTAGTAGAAGTTCTAGGATGTTCACAAGCTTCCTCTTGAATTGTTTGCCTTTGTAGGCCGTTACCTGAGCATATCAGCTTTTATTCTTCCTTTAAAGAGACACAATGTTCGGGTCATCATTGTTAGTCCTCTACAGAGAGAAAGAATATGATCAGTTATTGACAGATGAGTATTAATCTATTATAGTGAGTTCCTGTTAGTTCATTTATTTTCTTGAGCTTCTATGGCAGGTTCCTGACACTGTAATAAAAAGTGTCCAAAAGTTCTGATATGCCCAGAGGTTAGTGCCTAGTCTGTTAGCACCTTTGTGACTTTGATATAAGCACTTCAGTTAGTTTTGTGGAGTGGGAATTTGTTCGCTGTAGATTAATAAACAGCGCTCAGGCAGCATGCACCGGAGAAGGGATGGATGCTCAGAGGAGATGCACTCCACTTGTGCCTGGCAATGCAAAGGGACTTCTTACAGGCTTCCTCATGGCCATCAGTTGCTTGCTGATATGCAGTTACTGCAGCTGGGCTCTGTACCTGTGACCTTTGCCACTTTCCTTCACTGAATGCAAGTTATGAGATGCAGAGAGACAAAAAAAGTGTCTGGTGTCACTATACATCTTTCCACTGGGAAAGACCAAAAAAAGAACTTGCATTCAGCTGCCCGTAGTCTCTTAAAAACAGGTTTAGAGGTAGATAATGAAACTCAGAATCCATAACTTAATTTTGTCATTTTAAAATCTATAGCTACATAAAAGTGATCACACGGAGAAAGCAATCTGACTTAAAGTACTAAAACCCAGAAGATCACAGAACAGCTGAGGTTGGACAGGGCTTCTGGAGGTCCCTTTTTTGCAGTTCTATCATACCTGTCTTCTTAGAAGAAAAACGATGTTAAGATTAGCTTTTTGTTTGTTTGGTTTGGAAGATGTAGAAAGGAAATTGCTGTTTGTAAATTCAGATGTTCACTAGTTAAGACAATGTCTAACTTGGGAGGTTCTGTTTTGTCTTTTCCTTTTGTTTTGTAAGCAGAGGTCTGAGTGAGGTCAGGGAGGCATTCACAGGTGGAATGGAGTTTTTGTTTAGCTGTCTTCAATTAAGACTTTTCAGTACTCCACCAGCATCTTTCAGAAATGATGTTACTTCCGTCCTGTTTCCCTGTGGCTTCTGACCTTAGCGCTTTGCTCTCCTTTTGTTAGCAGGTTGCATTAACAATTCACACTGTATTAGAAATGGTGGAAGGATGATTCTTTTTCTAGGCAGAAGGAATGCAGTTCTGTTACTAGATCTGAAAAATTCAAAATTGTGCCTGAACTATGTATTTTTGTCTTGATCAGTGCAGGTAAGTTCAATTTCGGTATAAACACACTTTCAGTACATTGTTTGCTGAAGGATTATTCTTGACTGGTTTTAATAAAACTCCAACTTAAGAGAATTGAAATCATGTGTGACTGGTTCATTTAAATTTTGAAAACATGAGTTTTACTGTAACCTGTATGCATTTGCAGCTTATTCAGAAGTGACTGTCAGAGGAGCAAAGCATGATTCACCAGCATATGAAGTGCTGGATACTTCCCTCATCGCTGGTAGTGTAGTAAGATCTGTATTTGAAGAATGCAACCGAGACTGAATATTTACATGTTTTTAATTATTTTTCTGCAGGTTATTTTGTCTATGTTATGTTAGCAGACTGAGGTTGCTAACCTACTGAGGTAGGGTATTCAGATCACTTTCATTTCACCAGGGCCTGAAATTTGCATACAGAAATTCATGACTGAAGTGTGGGTTTTGAAGATTCTGACTTAATTTGACTCCTATGGAAATTAAAGAAAAGGCTCTAGTTGACTTCATTGGAACTTGAACAGAGTAGCTATGCATGCCTTGTCCCATGGAGTTGCTTTACTTTTCTATCTCCTGTGTATTTAGGTAGGTTTCAGACATTCCATTAATATGAAACTATGGGACTAGGTGATATGAGTTTTTCAGATGCCAAGACTATAATTACAGTATACAATCTATTCTTGAATACCCACATGTAAGATTAAGGATTTTTCTTATGGTTACCAGTTGTATCTTGTAAAACTGTTAATTAACCTGCACTTAAACACAAATTGCATTTGTGCTTCAGTCAGTGCTTAAAACTAGTCTTTTATGCTGGGCCTTTTGTTGACTCTTGTAAGTCTACTTCAGGCACCTGATTGTCCACTGACCTGAGGTGTCCAGATTTCCTGTGTAGTCAGTGGAAGGAGTTTGTAGCCCTGAGGGCATGAATTGGAGCATTGTAGTGTTTCACAAAATAGTAATGGCATTACTTCAGTAAGCAGTATTAGAAAGCCTGAACAGAAATAGCTTTTATGTGAGTTGGGAATAAGACAATACAATTTTGTGACTGTACCACATTAGGTGATGGTAGCTATGCCTGCTGGGTTACGTACCATTTACACATCTTAGTGCATCACTAGTCCCTGCGTGCCCCAACTTACCAAGGTAATACTGAGCTGTGGATGGTTCTTGTCCCCAGCCCAGGGGATCGCTTGTGTGGGGGTGTCACTTGAGAAAGCTTTATGAAGGTAAGAGAATTCACCGATCTGTAAAATTTCTCGGATGAAGTTGGGACCTGTAGCTTGTTTTTAATGGGATTTTGATGGGATCTCAAATATGACTTTTTAACATCTTAAAATAAAAGTAAAACCTGTGTATCTGATATGAGATTTTTTAATTCAAAGCCCTTACCTGACAGAAGATTAATGTGTCAGCCCTTAAAGGAGTACAAAACCAAAATGCATATACCTTGATTAAGGAACCTAGTAGATGTGAGTGATATATAAGGCACCTTAAGATCCTCAGAAGAATTACATAAAAGAAGATTAGGTTCAGGTTCTGTTCAGTTGGTAGACAATGTTTCAATTTAGGGGACAAGAAATATGCAGTTAAAATATTTTAGACTGGTAGCTTTTAATATTTTTTTTTCTTTAAAAATAGGTCATCTTAACCTCCTAAAAAGAAAACTTTGAAGATAACCTCTGTCAGCTAAGAAATGTCTTGATTCTATTTACTTTTTTTCCATAAAAGAAAAAGTGTATGTATTCATCTATATATTTTATATATAATCTGTGTACACACACATACATACTGGAATTAGTCACGTCATGTCAAATAAAACTTTTTTTTTTTGTGGTGGTGGTTATTCTTGTGAAAGGGACAGTCATGTTTTGGAGTGGAAGAATAACTGCTCATGATGGGCCTTGTGAACTCCTTTGTCATGCTTCCAGATATCTGTGGGTCCAATTCTACTTTTAGTTACTTGTGTATAAACCCTCTAATTCATTCTTATAGAAACAACTGCTTATGCATGAGAGTGTGCAGGTCTGGGCTGAGGTAAGGCTTGATTCTATTGTCCTTAGAGTGCAGTAGCAGTGCTTCTGCATCGCTGTTGCGGGGTGATGAGAACATGCTTGCAACTCTGCTTCATCTTCCCCACCGCTAATTTATTAGGGACCTGACTCAGGTTTTCTGGATGTTTGGGTAATGTGAGAAACACGCTCAATGTATTAATTTTAGTCCGGGGCAAATTCGGTGGAGCAAAGAATATTTATTACAGCGCTGGGAGTTACACAGGGGATTTCTCCTCCTGTGGCTCATTTTCTCTTTACAAATGCTTGTTTTTATTTTGTATTCCTTATACCTATTCATGTTTCTTCTTGGAACATAGTTTGCATAATCAATGAGTTTTCAGAACACAACCCACCCCCAAATACATACTCAATGAGTTCTTAGAATGCAACCCACCCCCAAATACATACTCAATGAGTTCTTGGAATGTAACCCACCCCAAACATGCCCCCTCCCTTCTAGCGGCGCAGGCGCTGTGCTTCCTCAGGGGTCTTCTTGGTAGTCGTTGGAGGGAGGCTTGAAGTCTTTATCACCATGTCCTTCTTGTGGCTTCTTTATTCCTTACACTTCTGCGGTTATCTTTGCTAGCTACACTACCCTTTGTTTTGCAAGGGTTTGCTACTTTCAACTGTTGCTTTCGTCTGATATCCTATCTAGCACTATCCCTTTTCCAAAGGCATAGCAAGCACACACCCATCTTAGCTGAAGCCATAGCAAGCACACATTCATTTTAGCTGAAGCAAAATTCTTTTGTTAAATTACTTATTACAGGTAAATAAAACTGGGAACTCTCCAGTGGTATCAGACACGTGTTTATTTCATGTTGGTCCCCTGTGGAAGCTTGCGAAGCAGTGTGTAGTCAACATGCTGAAATAGCTTGTGATTAGGTGCTTGTTTCAGACAGTAATAGCTGATGTCTTCAAATTATTTATCTGAAACCTTGGAGTAACTTTAAATATTGACTTTTTTTTTTTGAGTGAAAGTAGTTTTGTTATTCATTCAAAAGCTAACTGTGTATGGTTTGGGATTTGTTCTTTGTATTCCATTTAGTTACTGGGAAAAGTGCAGGAATGGGTTGTCTTTTCAGGTAACCCAGGTACCACTTCGAATGCTAAGTGAGGCTTCCTCACAGCCCTCTCTGAGAAGTAAGTGATCAGGCTGAGGAATGCAGCTGTGCAACACTTGGGGCACCTACGTGGCACCTCAGGTCCCACAAGTGCTTACCAGATGCTGAGCTCTCCCATACATCCGTGAGCTGGGTGTGGTGAACCCTCACTTGCTGCTGAAGTAAATGACCTTAAGGGAGTTGTTTAAGGTCATGTTATAATTTAGTGGTAAAACTGCAGTAATAATGCATCTTTCTATTTCCATTTTTATAGATTGCCAGACTTTATTTTTATCTTTTAAGCAATTCAATAAAAGACTTGAAATCAACTCAGTGTGCATTTGAAGTCCCTTGGTATTTGAAGTTGTGGATTTATGCCATGGAGAATCTTGCCCAGTTGATAAGAAAAACTTCCCCTTTCCAGTTTATAACAAACAAGTTACATTTCCAGAGTAAAACAGGCAATGATGTTTATGGACTACTACATTTTCTGCCTCTTTCTCTGTGCATCTGTTGTGTCTTGCTCTGTAGTCTGACATAGTTTGTGCGTGTACCGTGTCTCTGCACCAGAAGGAAAGGAAGTTTCAGAGGTGGAGCAATAAAAGCCACGCATCAAGGTGTAGTGTCCAGGTGTTTTGTAGGGACCTCATTTGGTAGCCAGAGTTACACGAGTGCATTTGCTCACTTCCTGCTGGTGACAAAGCAGTAAATCCAGGGTTAGTTGTCTGTGTGTTCCCTGCATTATGTAGATTTATTTCATGTTCTTACCACATAGGCTTTTCTGGACTTCAAGATGTGCCCAGCTTTGATGTGAGTGCTTGTATTCATTTTTGCCTTATCGTTTCAACATCCTTACCCTGCCTTCCAAAAGGGTGATGTGAGATAGAGGTGACAATTTATGTCTATTATGGCTTTGAAAGAGAATCTTGTTCTGAAAGGGGAGTAAATACATAATTTTGCTGGCCATAAAAGAAACAAGCTTTTTGTTTCATTTGGTGAGCTACCCGGGGGGGGGAGGTAGTAGGGATCAGAAAAGTGGAACCCAAACTGTGATATAATGTATTATAAAAAGCTATTCTGAATAAACTCTTCTGAAAATGGAAAAGAGATGTTATAGGACTTCAGAAAGTGCAGCAGTTCCCCTATAAACATGTCTGAGGTGAGAAGAAATGAGACTTCAGTACCACTGAAACATGGGGAGGTGCAATGATTAGCCTTTTTAACACCAAGGTGTGGAAGCTGTTAGAGTTGTTTATCTGATTAAGGAACTGGTAGCGCTGGTTTGACTGTCCTCCTCAGATAAGGATTATTCCCATGACCTGGTCTCAGCTCTGTGTTATTCTATCTAATCTCACTCTTTATATTTTCTGTCTTTGTAATTTTGTCTATTCTTTCAGCATTTCTCATCACTTCTCATCTTGTCATCCTTTGTATGTGTCTTTAATCATCGGGCTGCTCTCTTTCAAATCTCATTTAGCAGTCCCCTGGGACTTCTTAAGGGACTTAGTAAATGTGTATTTCCCTGTCGTGTCTCGCCTTAAACATTAAATTTTGCATCTTTGGACAAAAAATTTTGACCAGAGATTGAACTCCTCCATTGACAGGTTAGTTTCTTGTTTCCCTGTCTAAATGATCAGACTTTTCCAGTTTATCTTGAAAACAAGGTTTCTTTTGGGGAGAGTAAGATGTGACATTTCTTTTCTAGGTTCCATTTCTCTCTGCTTTCCATTCTTCTTCCCTTTTACGAAGTTAGTTCTGTCATTCTTGTGAGAGTTGCATACTTTAAGTGAAACAATGAAGTTACTGATGATAAGGGATAAAAGGTTCTGTAAATGCCACTGTGGTACATTCTGGGTCTTTCCAGCAGAGTTATTACATTCTGACAGAAGGATGTGAAAAACTTCACACACATTGAGTAAATAATAGCTGTTAGAAATAAACGCTTTTAAACTAGCAGATCTGCATAACTTGTTCCAGAAAATCCTAAAATGGAAAGCTGGAAAAAGTGTGGATAGAATAAGGTATTGAATGGAGGGAGATCCCTGGAGTTATATTAGATATGTAACTAAATGGTTGCTCCTTATGCTGTAGAGGAGCAAATGAAGCCAATGCCATGCCAGTGCTGAAAGTAGAAAATGGGAATGAATGGTCACTAAAATTAACGAAAAGACAAGTTTGAGGTGGTGGGTAGTTGTTTGCCTCAGAGTAGGGTGCTGGCAAGTCTAAGATATATATATTTTAATACTGTGCAGAGTATTCTGTATGTAATAAAGCTTAAAATTGGAGCAACATACATTAAAAGGCAAGAGAAATAGATCTGTTAGTTATCCTTTAATCTTTCATTGAAAGGAGCAATTGATTTCAGTGTAGGATTATCAGTATAACAAGATACAGGACATTGAGGGGCTGCCTCCTCTTCTGGTTGGCATTTTTCCTTGTTCTAAAAAGTCTGGGTACTTTAAATACTGGTAATATCTCTATCATACTTCTGAATGTTCTATTGCGCTGCTTTAAAAATAATTGTTAAGGGTTAACTTTAGTGTACATAATTCGTAAATTAATTAGACATTTATCTATGTCTGAGACATCTGCTTTTTAAGAGATGAACTTGTATCTTTGCGTGTCCATAATGTGTAGGGTTTTTGTTTGATGTTTGATATAAGTTTGAAAAGTGGGACTTCAGTCAAATATGAATTGTCTTAACTTGTGGTATCTGTAAAAATCTGCTCTTATCTAGAGTATGAAGCTGAATAAAACCAATGGTCTGTTTGCAGAGCTTCATTTCATTGCCAGTACACAGAAGACCTTGTAATGGAAGTGGTCTGAGTACTATTACGTTTTGGATTGATAATGTAAGTCCTGGTAGATGATTTATTGATTGGTTTGCTGTGTTTATAGAATAAATACTTTTTTTTTTTTCTTTGGACTGAAAGGACTGCTGAGGCAAAAAGCATTTCTTGGAAGATTTTGTGGAAGGTTTATTAACAGTAGATCCTTGCTTGATTACAGATGGAAATCTTTCAATTCTCTTTGGGTTTCCTATGAAATTGTTCTTTCCTACAGTAAGCAAATAGTGTCTCTCAAGTATATAAGTGATGCTAGAATTGTCAAGCTGAGTGAGCAACTAAAAATAATGAATTGCAAAGAATTCAAAGTATGCATCTGGCTATTAGGGCTATACCCACACTTTTCTGATATCATCCTTATTTGAAAAATGTCTCTCGCTTTCTTCACTTGCTGTGCAGATGGCCATACAAAAGATTGCTCTTTGAAGAAAGAATGAAACATCACTAGGCATAGCAGCTAAAAGCACAGGATGCACTTAACTCTGTCCTTCTCAATCTCAAAATCTGTCTCTCATGGATGTAGAAGCAGCTCTCGTAATGATGTATCTTTTGACAAATTGGTATCCTTGTAAAAATGAAATGAAAGCCTTTTAAGAATTTGTGAGACCAATATTTGTATCATGCTGTGTGCCTACACTCATAGCTCTTGCATTATAGATGCTGATTTTTCCAGAGTTGCCTGTCTGCTCTTGCAATACTTGCTGTATGAAATTTTCTTGGAGAGACAGAAGGTTCTCAAATAATAATAGATCCTGTAGCCCTTAACATGTGTACTTTGCAAATGAAATACGTGTTTCTTTCTTCAAGCAAATGGACTAATGTGTGGGGTTTTTGGTTTGTTGGTTTTGTTTTGTTTGTTTGTTTGTTTTAGTTTGGGGGTTGTTGGTTTGTTGTGGGTGTTTTGGGTTTTTTTTTTAAGGGGTTGTTTGGTTGGGGTTTTTTTTGTTGTTGTTTTGGTTTTTTTTAAGAAAAAAAAATCCTAAGCTTTTTTCCCCCCAGAGCATTTTGGGAGATTAACTTTGAAAATTCAATTGACTCCTGTTTTTCTTCTTTGAAACCTGTCTAACATACAAACAGGGATAATAAAGATTTTTAAATACTGCAACCCCGATAGTATCCCACTTTTTAAAAAATGTTCAGTGCTATTGGAATCTTGATGAAAACGTCTGAATTTGTGGAAAGCTAGGGTCAGGTACCATGGCACAGAATGACAGATGAAAGCATTTGTAGATATGTGCAGGTACCCACATCCTTTTTTAAGGATGATGTTTCGTGGTTCTCTTTTTTGAAACTTCTTTGCCTATCTGCACGTGTTTTGATTCATTGGTGACATCACTGTACCTGCTATGCTGGATATAGTCTGTTAGTTTATATTTTGTCTCAGCATCACTCCCGGAATACATCCAGTACATCTGCATTGCATATAAGCATTCTATTTAAAAAACATTTTGATCTTTCTCATAGCTGTGAAGGCTTGAATTCAGACCTTTTAGTTTCTGGGTGTTTTTGGGGTTTTTGGTTTTTTTTTTTCTTTTGCTATGGCTCAGGAATCAGTTGTGAAACTGTTATGAGGAATGTAGGACCTGCTTTGACCTGAGGTGTTGATGAAGATAGAAGAATTCTGTAAGCTAGGCAGTCTGTTTTAAAGACTAAAACTTGCTGTATTCAAATCTCAGAAAGTTATTGCTGTGATGGTAACATAATAAGTGATCCTTACCAGAGAAGGGATGAAAACCTAAAAAAATTTGCAAAGCAAATGTGTGCAAAATCGAATGGGTCGAACCCCAGTCTTTGTGGGGTATGGATAATTTTCTGTTTGGTTGGATTTCTTTGCTTTTGTCTTTTATTTATATAGTATTTAATGTATTCTGTTAGTGATAACGTCTGTGATAAAATGCATGGCTGAATCCTCCTTGCATAATGGGAGAGTTACTGGAAGAGCTGTTAAATATAAAGAATTATCTCTGAGGCGTTAACTACCTGTCTTGAAGATCTCTCTCAGGGATTTCTCCAGTTGTTGAGCATAATAAGCATAGAACATCATTAACTTTAAAGATACTTAGATATAGAACAGGATCCTGGCTCTCAGTAAATGTATGACATTTATGGGTTTTCTTCCTCTTGTAAGTCTGTCCTGACCCTGTTGCAGGCTTGTCTTCATGTGCAAATTAATAGGACTTCCCTTCCTTTCCTTCTCTTCTTTCCTCTTTCTCAATTTCCCTTCTCCTTATTGCATTGTCGTGTAGTTGGATTGCTTTTCTTTTGTTTCCTGTTCCCTCCCTTCACCAAATTTTGCTTGGGTACAAGTGGTTAAAAAGACTGTAGTTGCAGCAGGATGCCTCATCAGGTTACAGCATGATTAGTGTGAAAGTTTAATATTAAAAGGAGAAGACTTTAAAGAAAGAAAAAAGTGTTAAGCTATCAGAGAAAATGTACAAAACCTTGATGTTTAAGTTATAGAATGCCATGCACATTGCAGTGAAGAGTACTGATGAGAAAAGAATATTAATAACAGTAATCTAAGTCAGATTTTAACAATTCTAGGACAAGTTTCTAGTTGATGAAAATTTGTTTAAAAATCCTTTCCTTTTGACTTCAGCAAACATTCTCACAGCTCTCTGTGCTGTATTGTAACAGGGCTCAAAAACCCTGAGTTAAGCCATTTTTCTCTCCTTTCAGAAAAGAACAGAGGAGAGAATTGTGTTTCTGGTCAAGAAAGCTCTAGGGCTGCATACGAGGAAATACTAGATCTGAATTGTTCTTATTGCAGTTGTGAAAAGGCATCAGAGCAGTAAATAATTCTATTGTGTAGCAGCAAAGACAACTAAAGGACAGTAAACATTTGGGTTTGATCTTGAATCTGATTTCCCTAGTTTATTTAACAAGGCTACCTGCTTTTAGAGTAGAAGAGCAGGAACTTGTGGCAATTAAAAGTGAGTAGCAATTTGAGTTTCCACGTATTCCTTCCTCAGGTATTTGTACCTTGAGCTTATTGGGTGTCACATACCTTGAAGCAGTTAATATGTTTGCAAAAGCTAGAAGGAATACCGCATACATTTGAACGCTCAGCAAACATTCGTCCTTTATTTTAGGCAGGCTCACAGATGTCAGAGTAAACTTTTAAGGCACCAAACGTGCTGGTTCACTGAAAGCACATCTCCTCAGTGTGAACACAGCTGTACAAGCTGGCTTCTTGACTGCTGGGAAATAAGATCCTGATAAGGTTGAGCCCACCTAACAGAAGGCAGAGAAAACCTGGCGGTGTTTGAAGGACCTAGTTCTTTCTCTCTGTATGTGAAACATAGCTAGCATCATCTTTCAGTACAAGAGAGAATTGGGCAGCCTTCCTGGGAGAGAGCTTCAGAGGCCTTGCTGACTGGGTTTGGGAGCATTGTATGAAAAAATTCTGTGATGTGCTGGCAGAGTAATGGTATAGTCAGGGAGTAAGGATGATGTCTACTCTTAATCTGTTTGGGGTGTTGACAAATATGAGAATGAAGGGAAGATGAAATTCATCTGATTTCATCATCACTGAGGACAGCAGTAATAGCCAGAATAGCTTGTTGATTTCAAGTAAACTGCAGTGTGTTGATTTAAAAGCCCCTGAAGACTGTAGAACTGTAGAACCGCATAAGTTTGTTTATGAGTTGGTTTTGGGTGTTTGTTTCACATAGGGCCTTCATTCTCCCTTTCACCTACACCCCCTCCATTCATATTTTGAAGTTATACCGGGATTGTACTGCCAACTTCAGTCATATGTGATTGCAGTATGGTAGGTTTCCCCCTGTCCCATCTCCTTAAATAAAGGTAAGGAAAGTAAGGTGATTACTGTTCTCGTTGAAAGTGTGTTGTTGAGTAATAGCAATGAGGGCATTTTATTAAAACCATAAAACCGTCCTAAATTGTTCCCTCAGCAAAACACTGTCCTTCAAACAAAATGGATTTATGGTTCTTGTTTTATGAAGTATTCAAAAATGCAGTCTACTAATATATTTGATTTGGAAGAAATAGGCTCAAAGATCTGGTTAGTTTAAGCATTTTTTTTGGAAATCAAGTTATGTAAGAACTGGAAGTTGGTCACTTCTCTGTTACTTTCCTCTTTTAGGCAGCATACCCAAAAAGTCAATAAATGCAGCCTCATATGGATTGGAGTAGGTAATGTTCCAAGATTATGGCATTCGGATCCAACGCTTTCCTTTTTTTTTTTCTTGTTGTTTTAATAGCATGGGTATACTGGAGACAAACCGTGTAACCCCTCTGTCATCATATGTGGAAATGCTGTCTCAGAAGAAAAATGGGAAGAGGGAAACTTAGGTGGGACAGCAGAAAGATACTAATTATGAAGGTGAACTTCCAAATCTAGTGTTTTATTTCAGTATGTTTTCAGTTTCAATTGTCACCAATTACTTTAAGATTGACCTTTCCATGTTTCTTTCTTTTCTTTTTTTTTTTTTGTATTGTATTTTTGGAGCACTTTGTTTTATTAAAACCATGTGTTAGACTAAAATGTTACTGCTTCTCAGTGAAGTTCATAATATCTTGCTTCTGTGGCTTAAAGGAAAAGGTGTGCTCTCTATTCATATATGTTGTGCTAGAAGGTGGTAACTGATGCCTTGCTTTTTCATACAATTTAAGGATGCTTTTTAATTAACTTTCTTTGCTGTTCTTCAAGGTAACTAATCCACATATTCAATAATTCATAAGAAACTGAAAGGAAGTTATGTGGAATATTACATGCTGTTTCTTTTTTGGCAATGCTTAGTAAGCATGTTTCGTCGTCCCAGAAATTCTGTTCAGTCTAAGCCTAATTTTGAAAAGAAGGAAAACGGGTGTCTGTTTCTGTCTGGAGCATGATTGCCATGGGGCAGAAACTTTATAACTGAAGGAAGGGACATAATTTATGTTTGAAGAAATTAATAACCATAGGGAAAAATTTAATGAGTTGGAGTCTTATATTTTTCATTTGTTTTCAACTGTCACTGGAGAGTGGCTGGATTAATTTAATGCTTCACCTAACCTCTCTTTATGAATATGCTCTGACCATATATTTGGTCTCCTCCTTCTTTTAGATGCTTTATGGCTCTCATTGTGCACTTATAATTAAGTGAAAATGACAACTTCAGTATAAATGACAGTTTTCAAATCCACTTTCAAATAGGTGCTTAAGAATTTTGTCTGATTTCTTGTAGATTGTTCTTGCACTGCTTTTAATGGGTTTGTGGGATCTCTTGTAGCTGGAAGGCAGTCTGTCTTAGAACACTTGTCAGCGTCACCATTTGTAGTTCGTACAGCGTGCCATGTACTGCTTACTGCCATTCTGCTGAGCTGTTCTGGCCTGGATGTGTTGTGACCTATGAGTCTGCTGCATACCTTCATCTTATGCATAAGCACTGCAATTACCTCATGCTTATGTGTCACAAGTATGGGCATGAACCTGGTGTGTAATACAGAATGTTGATGTATTAGAGGAATGCTTGGCGGAACAATGTAATTAAGTGTGATGCAAACAGGACATGTATCTGTCAGACCCGAGCTGTATGTTCTGTAACGAGTATAAATAAATGATTGTCTGCTGGAGGGACAGATGTCTAGCGTTTTGATCCGTCAAATGCTAGATGACATGATTATCAAATGCTAAATAGAAAGCTCTTATATTTTTTATGTTTTAAATGTGGGTTTAGAAGACTGAGATCTGTATTTCTTCTTATGCTGTTCAAACTAATTTTACATTGACACACAAACAATAGTTTCTGGTTTTAAAATGCCAGATTCCTAGTTTTATTACTACTTTTTAAGATGCCTATGCACTTTGCATAGGCAGACAACTTGGTGCTGTTTGTGAGTTTGAACTATTAAGTAGAAGCAACTGAGGCTTGAGTTGTATAAATGGCATTGTGAGTAAGTAGGGTAAAAGAATATTAAAACAAGCCAAGGAATAGCTTGTTCCTTTTTTTTTTTTTTTTTTGTTTAAATTGTANATGCATGAAGGTGTGGGTTCTCTTTGGTTTAGACAGATGACATGACAGCATGACATTTCCTGATTTTATCCTGGAGGAAAAAATACCTCTGGAAGGAGTTTACCTTGGGGTGGCATTAAAAACAGCTGAGAGAAATACTAGTGGTAAATGTGTGCTGGAGCTGTCCCCAGGAAGGACTGGATCTTTTGAAATGCCTTCCAGGTCTTTTCTTTCTCTTCAGACATGCTTATAGGTTCAAGGATTTATTTCTTTTTTTTTTAATTTCTTCAAGTTTATTAATTCCTTCGAGTTTATGGACTAGAGTCTCCCTGACATTCAGAAGACTGCAGAGTGCTGACCTGTATTGAAAGGAAACCATACTGAGCCATGGAGCAGGACCATTTGGTGCATAATTCTCTTTTCTGGCCTGGTCCATTTATCTTCTCACTAGAATTGGATTATGCCCCCAGAATGTTGATAAATATTGATAAGGATCAGTTGCAGTCTGAGGAGTAGCTTTTATAATGCATGAACTATTGTGTTTGAATAGGAGGGAATTTTTATTGACACTGGTATGATGTGTTGGGCTCTGTGATTATCATACTGTTGTTAAAATGGCTATCTCGTCGTCTTGACTTAGAGTGGAAGAACTGGCAAGGCTTGGCAGGTTCTTTGCCTCCTATCTAATTTGAATTTCTTGCCAATGTCACCGAACCAATTTTTTAACATGCTCTGATTAGACTAGAATTGCTCATATCATTTTTCTTTCCCCACTAAATTGCAGCTCCGAGTTTGTCAGAAGGACTAAGTATGTTCTTGTGATGCTGGTGAGTGTTTCGAAGAACGTCATTAGTCACTTAGGCTCTGCCTACAGGAGGCATGGTGACTAAGGGAGATGGTGTAGCCTTTCTAGGTCAAAGTCAAATCGGGCTGCTGCTGTCATTCTGCAAAAGTTTCTCAGCTCTCCCTCTGAAGGTCTCCATCTGCAGTTCTGAAGTCCTTGTTGGCCTTGCTAACCACAAGTAAGCAGAAGGTTTTTGATTCTGTGGTATAGCTTTCAGATATGTGCTGTCTTCCTTCCCGCTGCTGAGCTGGGCAGTGTCTTGCATAATTACCTTTTCTTTGAAAAATAGCTCAGGCTGGCTACAGCTGCTGAACGGGAGTTATTACTGTGTGCAAGCAACGGTTAGGTGTTCCTGTTCCCTTCCCCGTGCATCCCCGCTCTGACGGGTTGGCTGTCCTTCACTGGTAGCTTCCACAGCAGTCTCCCTCATGGACTGCTCTACAGTCCGTTAATTAAAATCTTCTGAAAGCAAGTAAAAATCAATTTTGTTTTTTTGATTCCTTTGTTTTTCCTTTTGCCTGTCACAATGAGACTTGGAATAACTACGTGATAGCAAAAGGCTTGAGTCAGTGCAGGCTTTGGATCCTGCTTGCTGCTTTAGTACGTTTACTCAAGCTGTTGTTGATGTACAACATCCTTGTGCAAATAGTTGCTGATGGCTTTGAGTTGCTCTTTTATTTCTCATCTTGGTTGAACCTGGCCAGGTGCCCACAGGCTGGTGGCTCCCTGTGGCCGGGGCACCAGGAGCGGCCGGAGCTCCCCTGGGGCTTGCAGCCAGGGCGGGGGGGTGGTGCCAGCCCAGGGTGTTGGGCACGTCCCTGGGGACAAGGACAAGCCGAGACTAGGCCAGGAGATCAGCGTGACGGCAGGTGGGGAGCACAATCGGGCCCGTTGAGGGGAACCATGGTCAGACGGGGCCATAGGGACGGGCTGAGGCCAGTCTGGGACATGAGCCAGCGGGTGGGCCTGGGTGGGCAGGGCTGTGGGGAGATGGAGGCCAGCCCTGTTGTGGCATGGCTGGGGCAGGGGCTGATGGCCCCGGGGGGCTGACATGGGGTCCTGGGCTGTGGGCAGGGTGGGGGGAGCGCTATGGGGCTGACGTGGGTGCTGGGTCATGTGCAGGGTCGGGGGAGGCCCCGGGGGCTGAGCAGGACCAGTACAGCCTGTCAGGGTCCTGATAAAACCTATGCAAAATTTTAGCAGTTAAATTAAAATAACTAATAGAGCTGTTTAAAATGCCTATTTAAGTGCGAGGGGTTTTACATGAAAAGAGTAAAAGACTGCAGAAGCACCAGTGGGTGACAGATGTGCAGAAGGCTGGACTGAGGATATTTTCTAGCACAGAAAGATCATGAACATATTGGCAATCTTTTTTGACAACGTAAACAGTAGCTTTTTAAAAATTTGACTAGCTATGTCTTTGACATGATTATTGTAAATTTATTTTCTATAACAATGAGAGGTGCTGTACAATTTTAATATTTCTACTCATTTATCCCTGCTGATACTTTCAGTGTACAATTTTCTTTTTTGGTCAGATTGAATATTATGGAAATAACAGCTTGTCATTGCTTGTTTGCAGATGTCTTCTTGCAGAATTGTAGTCTACATTTAAACCTTGGCTGAGAAAAGAGGATTACTTCCAATATTCCATTTTCCCTCTATGCCTTTTCTTTCTCCTTTACGCTAAATAAGAATTATTATGTGAAGAACTTTATTCATCTAATTGATATGCCAAATATCATATAGTTTACAGCAACAACAAAAGGTCTGAGAGTTTTTCCACTCTAATTTTACTTTATATGGCATAAGATGACGTGTTTTTTGCTGTTGGTTGTACAGAAATAAATCAAGTTAGTAGCGATATATATTTATCTTACTATGGGTGCTGTGTAAAGCAAGTGGTTTTGTGAGAGTACTTTCCCTGATGCACCACAACTGCTTATTCCACTTGGGAAACGTTTGCTTGCTGATTTACTTTATTTAAGGTAGACAAAAAGTGGCATAATTCTAATACTGCTTTTCATAGCTCTGAGACTAGATACATTTCAAAATTATTGGCAAGAATGCAGTGGGAACGTGCCCAAATCCATTCTCTAAACCCAGTAGTTCTCTGGCTATCAGGCAGTGACCAGCTGATGGGCGTGCTGGTGTATTGAACTTTTTATGGTGTAACTGACCTGTAGCTGTTATGTTCTGTATTTTTGTAGCTTTGTCAGGTAGCTGGTAATGCCATTAATAAACTTGAGTTCAACAGTTGCATGTTGATTGCTTTACTGCAAAAGTAGAAAATCAAGGATGGTAGTGAGGTGGTGAGTATAGTTCTTTTTTTGGTTTTGTATTTTTCATATCAGAATAAGCGTACGGTTTACTAAGGAACTGGTTACATGCATCATATAGTGGTACAAAACTCTTAAGTCACCAGGTCAAGTTATGTCAGTTTCTCAGAGTTATTAGTCTTAGTTTGGGCTACATCTGTAGCTCAGATGAGTAAAGACATACATTTTTTTGGTTAATTGCCATGGGGGTTTTCCAGAATGTTAACATTTCGGCTGCATGGATGCATGTCTCTTCTTGAATTTGGTATGAAAGCTGTGAGAAAGATCTTTCTTCTGCAGTACTGAATGTTATCTAGAGCACTGAATAAAGACCAGAGATCCCCTTAAATGCTGGTGAAATGTAATATATTTGAACATAAAATCATTTGAAGTGAGGATTTTCTGATGGTTTCCAGTCACATGGATTTAACTAAGGTATGGGTACTTAGCATTCATTAATGTTTTGAAGTGCCAGGTTTTCTTCACTGGGATGCAAATTAGATACACCTGAGAGTAGTGTTACAAAAGAAACAGGATAGGAAGGAGGAAGTATTATGTTAGAAAACAATGAGCCATGTGCAAAGGAGGATGCAGTGATGACAGGCTGGGGGAGGGGAACACAAGTGTGCATCATGAATAAATATATCTCTGTTGAACTGGTTGATACTGGGGTGCTGTACATTTTTAGGGGTAGGCAAAAATATTTTATTGACAGAGGCAGGAGGCAAACATCATGTAGAGGTTACTTCTTTTAAGTTAGCATAACTCCACTGATGTTATTCCAGTGTGTAATGAGAAAGACTGTTTTAAAAAATTACTAACTAGCAATTTTTTCTAAATGAAAACTCTCTTGAGGTTTGATGTCAAACTGAACAATACTGAAAGTTACTCCTTTCAATTTCATTATCTGTTAATAAACTGTACTTGGGTCTTAGTTTAATTTTATGCCACAAGAAACAAATAATATCAGTTTTTGCTGCAGAAGACTTACGGAAGTAAACCTTAAAGCCAAAAACCTGAACATTTAGCAGTTACAATTTTTACAGATCGTAACTGGGAAATCAAATCTTTATTGGCAAGGCAGTCTTTTCGTTTTCCTAAATAAATTGTTCAGGCAGCATTCACTGCCATTTCAGTTTTAACACAATAGTATTTAGAAAGGGGTAAGGCAGGAGCATGACTATCATGCTTTATCTTCTGCATACAAAGTGAAGCCTGATGTTTTTATGAGCGAGACATACTGAAGGAATTAATTCATCATAAACAAAACATCTGTCTCCCCAGCAATTTTTTTTGCAGGGATAGGAATGAGTCATGGGTTCGGGAACTGTGCTGGTCTCAGCGCAATGAGATCACCAGAAGACTTAAGGATTTTCGCTGTGCTTTCCAAAACCAGAAATTATATCCTGAAGTCAGTAAAAGTTACCTTCTTTTTATACTTGCACATGGCCTCTTACTTTTGAGCCTTTATGATACTAGGAGCTCTCTTCCAGGAGAGCAGTTTCCTTTTCTTCCCCATTAAACAGATTGAAGGAAACTGGACAAAATTTTCTATACTAGGAAAAGTAAGAATCTGAATGCAATGAGAAGGAATGAAGAATATGGCAAGAGTGGTGAGGAACAGCACGTTGTTGCCAGTTCAGTTTTGATGTAAATTTATATATGGGTAAATACCATCATTGAGGGGAAAAAGTAGTACTGAACTGTTTCAAAGAAAATCAGATTTTAAACACAAAGTACTTGAAGAGCAGTATTATGGCACTAGTAGATGGAAAATAGTTGTTGAAAATGAAGCTGTTCTCTTCTGCACTTGCTTTTTCTGAGGTTTTATTTGTGTAGTATTAGTTTGTTTAGCTAGTAGAATTATGTTTTATTTACAAGAAGAAATTGAGGTGACTCTTTCAATACTTCAATCCATTCTTTCTAAATTTTGTAGGCAATGTAGTAGGTTTTGAAGGCTGGTGAGGGTATTGTATAATTGCATTCTCCAGATCTGGTGCTGTGTCATTCATAGGGTGAGAACAGCAACTATTTTGTTGGCAGAAGTGTATGCGGTTGGGCTAGCATAATCACCTTGCACTTGAACTTTCCTTTTAGATACTTTATTAAATCTCTAAATTTGATTTAAATGGAAACTGATCCAGTACCTTAAAAGAATTTTAATTTATTTTGTACCTCAGCTGCTTGATCCCATGTGCTTCCTGAGATCTCTTGTTACCATAGTGGTCAGTGGCCCTGTTTCTGGGTCTCTTGCATATGTTCCCACATTCAGATCCTCTGTCTGGCAGTCTCATTAAGCAGTGGGAACCTGTGCTTCAGCTATTGGTCATAGGCCCACCCGTGGTCTTACTTTCCTCTTTAGGGTCTGATTTTCTGTGGGAGTTTTAATTTTCAAAGTTTCTCTTATTTACATTGTCTTAGAGATAGCTGCAGATAAATTGAGGAAGGAGGTTTATCATAAGACTCTTAAAGCATGAAAAAAAACATTTTTGTACTTGTGCATTAGGGCACAAGAGTCTACCACTGAACTGCTTCCTATGTCTTTGAGTCATGCCTTTGTCTAGCCAGCCTCTGGCATAGCTGTAGTCCGGGTGGGTAAAGCCCAAGCCTGGATTTCACCTCACCCTAACCCTCTCTCCTTAGTGTGACCTTTGTGGAGCACCTTCAGTGCTGCTGAGCGGAGGTTTGGTGTCCACTAGCACCTAGGTTTCTGCAGTGAAAGAAACAAGCAATTCAACTCCTGAAGCAATAGTTTTATTTAGGCACTGCAGGTTTAAAAAATAAAATAATTCTTTCTCTGAAAGTCAAGGTTTGGCATTTTATAAGTTTAGTTCATTGTTGGAGAAGGAACAGCTTTTTTCCAGATGTCCTTTCAGATATCTGAAACCTAGTCAGGGATGGTGCTGCCTTCTTCCACAACCCTACTTGATATCCGTTGCCCGAGAAGAATGAAGTGTCTCTCTCCTTCCTGGCTGGGCTGGCTTCTTTTGCAACTGATGTGTTTTGCTCAAGTCCTTAGGGGGAGCCTTCTTTTCCTGTCTCTGAGCATGTAGGATTGCACTCAGAGAACAGAACACTACCTCTTCAGGTTGTCTCAGCCTGGGGGTCAGGTAGAAGGAAAGAAAAAAATTACTTTTGTATTCTTGTACTTGAATGGAAAGCAAGGAAGTGGGGACACTGCTCCTTTTATCTGCCCAAAGAGATTTTGGGGTAGAATCCATTTGAAGTCAATACCTTTGAAACAATGGGGTTTTTTCACTGAGAAGTCACTGAGAGAGGATAACCCTCAGTGAAGTTCTGCTCTTTCCAGCCACTGTTGCCTAGAAATGGCAAATTACTATTTATGAAACAAAATAGTGTAATAACTGTATACAGCCTTACTCCCTGAGCTGCACCGGTATAAGCTGTGTCACCTCTTGCTCATAGAATAAACTCCGAGGATAAGTGCTCTTTGCAGGAATTGTACCATGTTTTATCTGTGTCTGACGGCATTAGCATTCCCAGAGTGTTTCATAGAAAGTCTTCTCATTTTAAAATGCAATTAAAAAGCACGGACCAAAGTGTATTGTGCTTACCCCATGCATATCCTTGACCATATCTGCAGGGCTGTAGCAAGCAATTCTGATTTTCCTCATCTCCGCTGGATAAGTTTTAAAGATCCAGCTTTCTTAACTGGTATTTATACCATCCTTTTTTCATTGTCAGGGCTGAGTCTCTCTACCAACAACATGTGCTTGGTACAGCAGGCAGGCAAACATTAGTGTCTAAAGAACCTAAGTCACCAGTGAGGCACTGGTAGGGCATGCAGAGGATGACAGCTGAGAGATGGTGTGAAAGCAACAGAGTAAGCGATGTAAAAGACAGATTGACATATTGCCCCCCCCTTTTTGTTTTTAGAAGTCATAGCAGGCTCTTGTGTGTTGTCAGTGGAAGCTATTTCCAGGCGTATGAAGGACAAGAAGGGGGGTAGGAAGAACCAAGATGGTAAACCATGCTTGACTGACCTGCCTTCTGTGACGATATGACTTCCTCAGTGCATGAGGGGAGAGCAGTGGAGGCTGAACAAAATGAAGAGATACATGCTTCCAGTGCAATTTATTCTTTTTCTGATGTCATCATAGAGCTTTGAGAAGTGGGGCTTTGCCCTCATCTTTTTTTCATAGCTCATACTAATTTTTTTTCTTCTGGTAGATTGTGGGTTCTCACTGCTCTCCTGCTAGGACCTGGTGATGTTATATGGGTTGAAGAAACAAGTTTTACCTTTTCATTTGGAATATGGAGAACTTTTTTTTTTTAATCTCACGTGCCAAAATGTTTCATAACTGTGCCACCTGCCAGGAGCTTCTAAACCAAGGGCCTCTTGCAGTTGGGGTTATTGTACACACTTAATTTTTTACTAGTATTTCAATGAATGTTCTCTATGTCTCCATTCCCTTCTTCACTGGAAGCTGGAATTGCTCTCTTCTGTATGTTTCATGACTGTACCCATGCTGTTTTGACAAACATATGTTCCTTTCACCTGTATCTTTTCTTCGCTGTTACTGTGCACAAGGTAACTGCTGGTTACTATCTAGATTGCAAGTCTGTTAAGGCAGATATAGAGAGCTTTTTCTTTATTATGCACTTAATGTTGCCAAAGTACTGTTTTTACTGTGGATGAACCAGGTGCAGAAATGAGCAGCAATATCATTTTCTCAAAGATTTTGAGTACGTTGTTTGTCTTAACAAGTCTTTGTATAAATTCTTCTGTAATTATTTGTATTATAAGTTACCTTAAACATGCAAGCATATCCTTAGGTGGTGGAAACTGAAAATTTGTATTGTGAATTTAAGCCACCTGTGTAAGTTCTCAAGCATATTTGCTAAATCTTGTTAGCCACTATGAAATGAACAAGTTTGAAGTAAGTTGTTATAGTGGTTTAGTCTAATCAATGGGCAAGTATCGGTTCTGAAGCTGTGTTTATTGACATACTGACAGTGTGAAATAAAAAGTAAAAGATTAAAGTTCGATTTAGATCATTCATATGATTAAATTAATCTTTTTCTTTTAATGTAGCTGATTTTGTAAAACTGTGGTTTTTAGGAGTTATGAGTTGGGAGATGATGCTAATGATACCTTTATGAATTTTTTGTTTTGTATTGTTCTTCTATGTCTGCAGAATATATGAAAGGAAAAGCCTATAGCAGAGATCACTTGGTCTAATATAAGATACACTTGTAAAGTTTTCTGGATGCAAGGTGTGATAAGCAGTTAATTACTAACTGGACTAATTGCTTTTAACTACTTATGATGATTGTTAGACTACTTGAAAGGCAAAGTAATTTAATAGTTTTGAATAAAGCATGGTGTTAGGACGAGGAGAGGTGATGTGCTGTTGACTAAAGGAAGAAAAAGATCGAAGCTGTGGAGAGGAGTTTATAGGTTAATTGTAACAGGCCGTATCACGTCATTGCCTCTGAGACAACAGTTTAGGGTACAAGATTAATAAAGTTTAAGAATGTAATTTTCAGGCTTGTTTCTAAAGGCATCTGCAGAGGTGAGGGTAAGATTTCAAGAATGAATTAACACAGTGAACCGTGGATTATTGCCAAAATTAGTGCATATTCCCACTGGTTCCACTGTGTTGATAATAATGATGTGCAGCTAAAAACTTTAGTATAGCATTAGTGTTCTGATGAATCAGAAAAAAAATGGGAGATGAAGGGTGTTGACCACTTTATTTGGCAGCATCCTGCAGTTAAACTGGCATAAGCTGGTGCTGGAAAGATTCTTTTGGCCAAGGACAGGACTAGATTGATTTCTCTGTGAAACAGTTTTCCTACCTGTAACAGGATAGTTCTGTTCTGCAGCAATTGTATGGGTTGCTACTACTGCATAGTGGTGGTTTGGTGTTGCACACGTTGAGGATTTTAATGAGACTGTTTATGCTGAAAGAAGAATACTACATTTGAGATAAGCATGTATATATCTAGATGTATGGTTGGCAGTTGTTTTTTCTTACATTGTATTCAGAGGTCCGGGTTAAAGATGCAATCTATTTCTTCTTGTTGCTCTTGCAGAAAGTATTTGTGGGATAAAAATCATAACACTGGAGGGGATATGTGCTTGTTCTTTCAGTTGGATGCCATTTTATCTAAGGGTGTTGCCATGTAAAATACCTTTTTGTATTTTTTTAGGTAGTTTCTGGCAGTAAACAGTTTGAAGATTAGAGATATCATTTTGTTTGTAATATCAATGTTTACAGCTCAGCACTAGATGTGGGATGTATTAAGTTGATTTTTAGAATCGTTGCAGTGGATTTGCTGCTGTGGATGTTGTCGTTTATTATACTTCTGAATGATAGGAGGGAGATTGAAATTCTTAGTCTATTTGAAAATGTATAGTTCTCAATTCAGTATACTGTAAGCCTGTGAAGATATATTGAGAGATTATGTTATTTCAGGGTCCATAGCTGTGCCCACTGTTCAGAGACAACACAGATTGTTCACAGTAAAGTTGAGAGTAAGATTAAGACTGGAAAGATATCTGATACATTGATTGAGCTGGTATCTTCTGGGAACAGTCTAATGAAATATGTACGTTGTACATTTTGTTTGTTTTTTTTTTTTAAACAGCCCTCCTACTTTGACACATGAAATGGGTACATGCCTAAGGGTTATAAATATAAGTTCTGTGTATAAGAAGCACAGAATCACTCCTAGATTTATGAAATAAATGTTGCAGGGTTTTTGTGTTGTATCATCTCGTCCCATCCCCCTCCTTGGATAGGGTGTTTCTCATACAAACTTAGGTGCCGCTGTTTGGTCCACCTTCTCATACCTCCATGTTGTATTGTCTCAGTTCAAGTGTGCAAAACATATGTAATTATTTGAAGTGAAAACATTAAGAGAAAGGTGTTCTACTCTCTCTCTTTTGGGAAAATGTAAGAACACGTAATAGAAAGAACTAGAGAAGGATGTTTTTTGTTTGTTTTGGCTGTCTAGGTTTCCCCCTTTCATCCCTCACTGTGCTGTTATACTGTTGATCTCAGAATTTAGTGTAATGTTAGTATGTGTTTTACAGGTATCCCGTACATTGATTAATACCACAGTGATCTGTAAGAGATTTTAGTCTAAAAGTTACTGGTTTGTCCAGATTTGTAAACCTCATGAAAGCTTTCACATCCCCAAGAAGTCACTACTTTTTTTTTTTTTAAACTTTTAAAGAAGACTGTCTCGTTCTCAATGGGCTATCACTTGACAAGACAATTTCTCCCCACCACCTCCATGTTTAATGGAAGTTTTCTAGTTGTTAAAATAGAATACTTCTACCACTGATCTCTGATTGCAAATTACTACGATAGCATCAAGGGCGAGGAAGAAGCTGGTAGTTTCCCTTCTAGCTTTTCTCAGATTTCTGTGAGACTAAACAACAAGCTATTCATTTAAAAAAAAAAAAAAAAAAGTCTTCAAACANTGTGGGTTTTTTTTTTTTTGTGAATTCTGTCAGGAGTGCAGAGCTAAGCAGTCAAACGTAATGGGGGGATAAAAGCCATGGATGGCATTTTTAATAACTCCTGTGATGATAACATCCCTTGAACAAAACAGCAGACCAGTTTTTCATAATTTCTTCAGTTTGCAGGACTCTCTGCAGTTTTGCAAGCTTTAGATTTATTGGGATCACCCATTTTGAAATGGGTGATACTTATAACAGGAGGATTCCTGCGAAGAGGTATGCAGCATGTCAGAAATGTGTTCAGCTTGTGTTATTTGCCGTTCAGCTTGTGTTATTTGCCAGAAAGACGACTATTTAGTTAACTGCTAGAAAATATCAGGACACTGCCAAACAGATGGTTTACTACTTTTACACAGTTCTTGTTTTCCCTCAACTTAAATTTTGGTGTAGTACTCTACAGAGGTGTCTCTGCCTTTACAGAGATTCTGATATCCCCAGAACCTGATATTCCTTTCTTAAAAGAATTGTACGTTTTGTTAGTAAGTGATTTTGCTCAGGCATTTAGAGTGATTGGAAAAAATATTTATACTTACCAGAGAAAGTTGATCCATCTTGGATGGATGAAATAGAATGCTTTAATCCCTTGATGTTATGTCTTGTACCACTGTATTACTCTGCTTTTGTACTCTTCCTCAGCATTAAAGTAATGTAAAGGAACACAATGATAGAGAGTTTACTTCCCTTTTTTTTCAGTTGTGGGTGTTGCAGGTTGCAGTTCAGAAAACTGAAAATCTTCAGCCTGAGAGACCTGACTTTGTTCCCTCCTTCTCTTTTGGAATATTCCATTTAATAGATGACTGTAATGTGCAGAAATTTGTGGTTTGTACCAGTTACGTGAGGAGGAATGGATATGGAACTGTGAGGATTTGGAAAAAATGATTTAAGAGCATACTGAGGTATACTAGTTGGAGTAAGCCAGTTGCAAGAGTACTATGTGCTAGCTGTTAGCTGAAACAGTTGGTGGTTGTTTTTTCTTTAAAACACCTTCAACTAATATTGTAGAAATATCCTATCTCTCTGGTAAGCTTTACACTGAATTATGAATCCATTTAACATCTGTTTTTTCAGTGATCAGTACTTGCAGTTTGTCCTTATTGAGCATCTGTGACTGTTCGTGTTAATAAGGCAAAATCAGGTTCCTGTGAGATAGCTTGCCAGAGTAGCTGCTGTGACTTAGTGTGTTCTAGTTATGTAGGATGTACTGCAGTAACAGCATTGCCTAATATTTTTGTATATTTCTATATGCAGTAGGTTCTGATTTAGTGCAGAAATCGCACTGTACGCTAACAGAGCCCAACTTCCAACCTGCCTTTTTGCTATGCCTCTGTCTAAACCAACAAATAATGGAGTCGGTATACTGAGAAATGCGCTTCTATCTTGAGACACATTTGTTCTTATCAAGGAGAAGCTTCGTATGAACTTCTGTGTTTTACCACTTTTTATTCAGTTTTGTTCTTTGTTGCAAGTTTTGATTTAAAAAAAAAAATAATTGTCTAGATTGGCTCTTTGCCATGTCTTCAGTCAGCCAATTTCACTGTTTTCATGAAAGCTCCTGACATTTCAGGTTCTGTCTTTAAACCGCAGTTTCATGATCCTTGTAAACTAATACTGCTGGTGCCTAAGGCAGCCCTAATCTTACCCCTGCTCTTCCTTCCCATGTGCTGACACACAGCTGTGTAGTGAACTGAGTCAGGGAGCTGGTCTGAGTGAAAACAAAACTAATCACTATGTTTCTTCTTTTAAACTGGATTAAACCTGGATTAATTCTCTTGTCTAGTTCACTGCACTACCACATAAGCACTTGTGCTGTCATAAGGAAGAAAAATGCACAGGGAAATCAATCATTTCCGCCAGTGCAAATGCACGAGGTGGGCATAAATTAAATATGAAACACCACAGACTGCTGAAAGAAACTGCGCATGCTCCAAACTGCAGTCCTTCAAACCAGTTCCCTTTTCCCTGGGGAATATGTGCTGCTCCTTCTCACCAAGATTCTTTCATTTCATTTTTTTTTAATGATTTTTCTTTGCCAAGATATTGGACAAACAATGGAACAAACAGAGAGAGAATGCAAAAAAAAAAAAATTCAAACCAATTGATTTGTTTCTGTGATAAAGTATTAGGCCATATGAATAAATTGGAACTGGCAGAAATATCTCAAATTTAATGGTGCCTTTGATACTGTCTCATGTGACATTAGTCATGAGTGAACTAAGGAAATGAAGTTTACATGGAGGTTGCGTAAGATGTAGGAACACAAAAATGATTGTAGAAGTGTATTCAAAGGAGTTGGTATCTTACTAGTTGTAATTGGAGGAGGGAAGGGAGGCTGTGTTAGGTCTCAAGCAATTTTAACTGACTAAAGTGATGGCGCACACAGTGTACATCCTGATTTTCGGTGGGTGTCAATCTAGAGACATGCAAGTGTCTGAAGAAATAGCCTGAAAGTAGTAAGTATAAAAATCCCCTGTTAAGTGGGGATAATGAGTTACTCAGATGTCAAATGTCCTTTTATTTATTTATTTATTTATTTCCCCTAGTTGGAAAAGATCCATGTATGACAGTAGCTGTAGAAGCAGGAGCGTTCACTGTAAGGTCTATAAAGTATCACAGAGTCAGAGAATATCTTGAGTTGGAAGGGACCCATAAGGATCATTGAATCCAACTCTCAGGACTACCTAAAACTAAACCATATGACTAAGAGCACCGTCCAGCCACTCCTTGAACTCTTGAAAGGCTTGGTGCCATGACCAGTTCACTGGGGAGTCTGTTCCAGTGACCAACCAGGTAGTTCCTCCAGTTGACTCTGGTACCATAAATGAAGCTGTGAGTCCAGATTTGAGGATTGCATTTAAAAAAAGATGTAGGACAATGGGAAGGAATCTGGAGAGGTGAGGTGTCTGGAACAAGAAACCTGTGAGGAATGTCAGAAGAAACTGTGATAGTTCAGACTGCAAATAAAAGTCTAAAAGCAGATGTAATAACTGGTCTTAACATCTAAAAATATCTAAAAGATTGTAAGAATTAAGCTGACCTCTTAAGGCTATGATTTTCAATGTTGCTATGCAGAAGTAGTAGTTCTTACTGCTATGAATGTCCCAGTGTCCTGAAGTAATAAATACATCTTCCCACAAATGCTAATGATGTCTCTCTAGGGCTTTGTTATAACATCTGGCAGTTCCTAAGTTTCTCTGTGAATCTCTTTGTGAGATTCAAAACGTTCCTTTTTCAAAAAGATGACTCCAGTGGCAGTCTTCCCAAGCAGTTCTCGGTTGCCTTTCAGTAAACAGTTTCATTGTTTGGGTGGTGCTGCTTCATGGGGCGTTGTCCATCCTTATTTTCAAATTCATACATTCTCAATCAATAACGTCTTTCAGATTTTGGTACCTTTATAATCAGAACCTCTACGAGTGGTTCTTTCCAGCTGCTGCTCTTCACTCGGAGAGGCCCTGACAGGGCTGTACTGCCTTCTACTGAGGTGCCTTTCGCTCCCTGGGGGATCTTCGCATCCCAGAAGGACACCCAGCTCTTTATACGGAGTCCAGAGGAAAGCGCGTTTAGGAAGCACTGCTGCTCTTGGCTGTTAAGAAAATGCTTAGAGAATGTACGTCCATAATGCCCAACAATTCTTGCATTATTCTTTATTAACTTCTTTTGAGTACAGTCTTGATCCAAAATGCTAAGAAAACATAAGCAGCAATACTTTTTAATTTGCTGCAGTTCTTGAATGTATGGCTGTTTTTTGCATGCCTGTTTAAAGTAGTCTACGAAGTGTCTGCAGCTGTTCACACACAGAATTGCAGTGCAGAAATGTTGCAGGTCTTACATTTGAGTTGGATTTTTCCAGCTTGCAGTACTGTAGGTTCACTTCAGAATTAACATCCTCTTGTGAGCAAAGTTTAGCTGGGACCCACCATACTGTTTACTGGGACATTACCTGCCAGATCTGGAATTGCTGTGTTCTTGTCAGAACAAGAAAAAATTGTTTGACCTGGAATATACAGTAGAAAGGAAAAAGTCACTTCGCTGCAAGAAAGCCTAAAGTTTTAGAATTAGGAGCAACTGCTGTCTGAAATCTGCTTATGTCCCGTTCAGCTTGTTTGGGCAGACAGTTTAGTTTGTAGTTACATATGTAAGTAAAAACACATTTCTATTTTAAATTACCACAAATACAGTTTGTAGCTTCATAATTTTCTTATTTTAGAATTAATATCTTATTCAAATGAACCAGTTGTTACTGGAAGCTTATTTGAAAATAATTTGATTTGGAAATGTAACTGCCTACAAATAGCTCTGGAGAGTGATTCTTCCCCCTCCCCCCCAATACTTTTAAAAGTTGTGAACTCATGTTAGGAGGATGTACTAGATTTTTATTTAAATTAGGACAATAGTGGCAACCACTGTGCAGGCCAGAAAAATTCTGTCAAGCAAAGTTAAATTTTGCAAATAGAATGATGACAGAAGAGATTCTGATCTTCTTGTTATATTCAAGCCTTTTGAAGATTTTACCTGGACTGTTTTAGAGTAAGGTTGATCTACTGATTTAAGCCTTGTTTGCAGAGCTAATTAAACTTAGTGTTACTCCTTATGATAGAGTTCAGCTTAACAAATGTATTGCAAACCAACTTCAGAAATTGTGTTTTCTAGTATTTGCTTTTTAAGGATTTATAAATTATTTGCTTTGGTTTAGCAATGATTTTGTGCTTCTCCAAAGTTGTACTAGCTATTTGTTTGAGACAACAACAAATACAGAATTTTGATGAATGCTAATGATCAAATATGTAGTCTCAACACTTCCAGCAAGTAAATAGCAGACAATTACCACAATAGCAGAAGCTGGACTTATAATAATGGTGTCTTGCAATGATTTCCTAAAGTAGATGTCCTCTGTCAGAATGGTGGCTTCATTAAAAACAGATCTGAGTGTTTTCTAGAGCTACCAGTGCAGCCCAGTGATAGTTGGTTGCTCAGGCGATTTCACAGTGTAGGCAGCATTTCAGTAGTTAGCCTGTCCTGTGAGCCCATCCCTGTTTGTGATTAAACTAAAGATCCTTGAAAACGGCGAGACTTAACATACTGAACATTCTTTCTTTTTTTGGAAAACATTACTTGCTCTTCCTTCTCTTGCTTCTTACTTTGTTTCTCCTTGCTAATTTACTACTATTTAAATTCTGTATGCTGAGGATTAGTTTCCCCAGCTCCTTCTGTGTACCAATACCTCAACAAAGATACTGTAAATCTCCTTTTGTCCACTTATTTGCATGGTACTATAAAACATCTGGATGTAAAGATAAGTCAGCGGCTTGCTGGCTGTCTGCCCAAAACCAGTCTGAGATTCTGGCTGACCAGAAAACAGTCCAAGTTTTTTGTTACTGAATGTGTGGGATCTGTGAAGGTATCATCTTAAGTATCTGGGTTTTATTTAATATGTTTTCTTAGAAATTACCTTTAATCCCTGTCCCCTCATGCACATATAGAGGAATGGTCAGCTGTTCCTAGGAGGGGGTTTTAGTGCTAGAAATATCATGGAGAAGAATTGCAGCAGAGAAAGATCTGAGGAGATGCAAATGGGCAGTTACAGGCACTAGTTCAAATCTGCACAGGAATCCTCACTCTTGGGCGTTTCTCTTGAGCGCTGGGGGCACAGGGTAAATGTTGACATCCTCTTCCATAACACTGTGATGGCTGGAGTGAAAATCTGCAGGAGGAAAATGGAATTATCACAATTCAGCCAAAAGCATCATTGTAATAATTTGAGCGGATTTAAGTGCATGGAACAAAGAAAACACGTGAGGCAGGAAATGTGGGCTCTCTTTAAAGACTCTTACATTTACTGAAACATTTAAATCCCTCTTGCCACAGAGGGGTAAATGTTGTGAACAGTAATGCACTGTCTCAGAGTGCTCACAGATCCTCCAGTAGAAGTTTCAACTTTTATGGGATTTTATATTTGAGCATGGGGAAAACTGTTTGCATTCCGAAGTGTGTGAATCCACATGGGCCATGAATGGAAATTGCTGATGGTTTGAATTTGTCCTGGAATGTGTGCCAAGAACAACATTACTGTGTAAAGAAATGTGCGTGTACTACATGAAGTTTTGCATGTACCGCCAGCATCTTTTTCTTTTTTTAGATGAAAAGAGGTGTTTTTGTTGGAGAATGGGAAAAATTGAGACTTAATTCATGTTCCTTGAGCAAGTCTTCCATATTTTTAGTAAGACTAATAAGATTCCATTATGCCCACTTTTGAGAAAGAAGAGTGCTGGAATGTTTTACTGAAGACTTTAATATAACCTTTGCTTACCACAGAATATCTGAATTTAAAAGGGACCTATAAGGAACATTGAGTCCAACTCCCATAGATCCACCAATAAATATGGAGAAGGTAGCTTATTTAAACCCAGCTGCGGATTTTTTTTTATTTTTATTTTTTACCTTTGAAAAACAACTTCATCCAAACTATACTGACAGCTCAGTCTCAGAAGTCTGTTTGCATACAGGCACGGTTAGTTATTTTTTTCTTTTTTAAATAAGTAGACTTCCGTAGTTTGTGCCAGTGTCAGTTTCCACGTCAGATTCAGCAATCCTATCAAGTAACACTGCATTAGATTAAATGGTTAATTCTGGCATCTGAGGCTGTTGTAAACCAAGTGTGGGCAACAGAAGGATCACAACCTCCAAGGCAGTGAGTATATGTTTTAGTGGGAGGTTCCAGTTACAACATTTAGTGTCTATAGCATCTGTCTGTGTATAACTTCTGGTGGATGTCTGTACAACCAGCTTAATCACAAAGCAAATAACAGTATGCAGCAATAAACTGCAATATTCGCTTGTTCTATGTCATATCTTCTGTGTCTCTGCTGAAAAAGGAGATTTAATCTGTCTTGGAATATTGTGTTGAGCTAGGCTTTATTTAAATATGGATTTGTATGTTGTTTGTGCGTAATAGCACTTGCATTAAGAGATAGATGTGTGTAAATCTCCTAGGTTTTACGTTTATTTTGGGTTATTGTCTATGTGGCAGTCATTCTAGTTTCATGCTGTAAGTTGCAGTGCACATATGAAGCAAAATGATTTCAGAAATCTGTGACGTAGGATTTGAACAGTGTCTCTTGTTTGACTTGCCTCCTGTGCAGCAGGGTCTTATCAAATGCAGTTATATACAGTGAAACTTATTGCTTGTAATATGCTTAAAGTAAATCTTGAAGTACTTTATGAAAATTTTCAAGCTACAAACCAATAACATTTTCTGCTACAATCAATTGTAGGGAAAACTTATATCGTTTCTTAATCCAGGAAACCTTTACATCACTGAGTATGTCTTTGAAATGATACTTCATTTTGCGGTGTGTGAACCTCAAAGAAAAAAAAAAAAGGCCTGAGAACGTCTATTCAGCAACTCAATTGCAGAATTAACAGCATCAGATTGTTGCAAGCTGGAGAATGCTTTTTCCGTTGGCTGTGACTTGAATATATTTTTACCTGACAGCATTTGTGTGTGTTTTCCCAGTAGGCTATTTATTGAAAATTGTTTAAGCATGTGAAGGCTTGAGACTGAAGTTATTTTTGCAAAGATTATCGATCTTTAACTCAGTCAAAAGAAGGTCTGTGTTATTAAACCTGTAGTCATTGACAGTGGCCTTAAATTAAAAAAAAAAATAATCAAAGAAAAACATAACACCACCAAAAAAAAAACAAACCAAAACCCAAAAGCCCTAGTCATAAACTGCTAGCAGCTCGCATGCTGGTATAAGATATACTGCAAATATTTTCATAACACAGAAGAGGAGACAATTGTAGTACAATGAATGTGAATGTGAAAAAAACCTTTTCTAAGTAACTAGCAGGTAAATTTCTCTGTTAATTCTTTTTTCAAGTTGATAGACTGTCATGGTTTAGGCCAAATTGGCTACTGGGGACGTGGGCACCCCAGATGGGTGCACCAACAGATGCTCCCCTCTACCCCTCTTCAAAGAGAGAGGCAGAGGAGGGAAAAAAGAGACTTATGAGTTTAGCAGGAACTAAACTACTTTAATGAAATACTAATAATAAAATAAAAGGAAATAATGAAATATATACAAGACCGTATCAAGCTCCCAGGATCACAGTCACATCACCAGCTGGCACTGGGGAAATCCCAGAGTGGACTTAGTGATGGATTGGAGGGATTGGAACTGGATTCTGGATATGGATTCAGGATCAGGATCAAAGGCAGATAGAGAGTATCCTCCTCGGATGTTGGCCATTGAAGAAAGAGGGCTGACCCTTTGATCCCTCAGCTTTTATACTGAGCGTGAGGCAGATGGGATGGAATACCCCATTGGTCAGTTTGGGGTCACCTGTCCTGTCTGCTCCTCCCTGCAGGTGGGACCCCTCTACGCTTTTCTGCTTCTGACCCTCCAACGGGGCAAATAACAAAGTTGGTTGGCCTTGGGTGTTATAGCAATAAGTATAAGCAAGAGCCTCTCTGCATGCCATTCCTTGGCATCAACTATAAACATAGGTCTTATCATTCTGAGAGTGAACACTGCACAATATGCTGCCAATTTCAGTAGTTAGAAGAAGCCCAGCTATGAAACAAAGTTACTGAACGAAATTGGTCCTGTTTTACCTCAAACCTGGACATATATTTGTTGTTAAAGGATAGGTAGCTTACATGGCAAGAGTTATGAAATCACATCTTTTCAGGAGCTGTGCATTCTTTCTTCCTTTGAAATTGGTCTGGATTTTTCCTTTGATGGGGCCATTTTTTAAAGGCAATTGATTTTTATAAAGGTGCTTGTAAAATAACTTAATGCTAAAACTTGTCAGAATTTGCATAACTCTGTATCGGATAACTGAAGTATACCATTACAGATTATTTTGGCAAAGGATTCTATTTGCATACCAAAACAAATAGGTGGTGAATTTTGTACTCTCTCACACCTCCATGAAAATAGCTCTTTCTTTTTTTTTTTTTGTTAAGGTAATATCATAAATAAGTGCCAACAAAATTTTGATATTGAAAGTGTTAAGGCTGATAGTATGCACACTAAAAACAGTGGATCCATGACTCTTTTGACTTCATAATCTAATTTGGCTGGAAATTATCTATGTTTTCTAGTAGTTAAATTGTGGCAAATATCAAATGATCCCACAGGCAGAATCTCTGGCTGCAGTAGTTGAGACCTGAAGATGATCTTGGCATACTAAGAAAGCTGAGGTGTCAAAAAAGATCTGTGGGCTTGAAAGTCTTAATATGGAGATGTGGAATTAATGTATATGTATTGGAGTGTCATTGTACTTGAACCATTAAAAGGGGCATTTGACAGTCTCTGTCAGTGGAACCTATATACTTATTAACAGGTTTCAGTGCAGAACTAATTGGAGTTATAACTGTGGTGCTGCTAGATAATATCTCCTCTACAACTGAGTTCTCTCTATTTTAGGTAGGCTCCTCTTCCTCTGTAAGCTGTGGTCAGATCGACCTTTCTTTTGCTGGACAAGCTTGAATAAACAGCTTCCCTCCTTCTCCCTCCTTGATCTCTACATTTATTTATTTTTTTCCCCCTCTCTGAATGTCTCTCCTAAGTTGACTGCTGTTTTCTTATGAAACATATTGAGGAATTGACCTGGTTCAAAATTACTTAGCAGAAAAGAGGAGTTGTGGTTTTGTGTGTGTGAACAGCAATGGTTTCTCTGACACTCACTGTTTCAGTGCAGTTGCCCAGTTGGTAATTACAGAGGAGTTGAGGGGATAAGGTGCTAAAGCTGCAAGAGGTGCAGGGGCTGCTTAGTCAAGTACTGTCACCAAAAGCAATGCTCCTGAAGGAACAGTCTTACGGAGTCTGAAGCTTTCTGTATCTTCTGTGAATGTGACTCGTCTGCCAGCACAACCAAGCTCAGAGAAGACACTGATGAACTCAACCACAGTGTTCCTTCCCAATGCCCTTGGAGTGCTTTCCCTGTCTATGTAGGACAGATGAACTTCTCTCCAGTTACCAGAGAGGGAACTAATGAAGCTTTTATGAAGCATGAAGTTACAGGGTGTCCCTCTGAGAAGATTTTGCATCATACTGAAGTGTGGATAGCTTCTGCCCAAAATAATCTAAGCTAGTTTCAGAGAATTTAAGAAGTGTGGAGAACAACTTAAGTGAAGACTCTTAGGTACTTTGAAAATTTTGCCTCTAAGCGCATCTTCTTAATTCTTTGAATCATTAAAAACTTTATTTGAAGGTCAGAGCTGTTAATGCCCATGTAAGTTAGCTGGACTTTCATATAACTTAAAGTGTCTAATATTTTTTTTTTTATTTATGATTTTATTTTTAGAGACCAGCAGTCTGCTATATCTGTGATCTACAATGAATGCCAAATCTGCAATCAGCAAAGAAATTTTTGCCCCACATGATGAAAGGATGCTGGGAGCCGTCCAAGTGAAAAGAAGGACAAAAAAAAAGATTCCTTTCCTAGCTACTGGGGGTCAGGGTGAATATTTAACATATATCTGCCTGTCAGGTAAGATTAACGATTTTGACATCCAATTATCTGTTTTTGTTTGTCTTTGATTACCTGATTAGATGTTATCTGTAGCCATAAGGAGCTGGGTGACTTGAATCTTAATAATGTAACCAGAGAATTATAGCGCTTATGTCTTTAATCTTGAGAAACCACATGCTCAAGGCAATTAATATTTATTCCATGTAATAAATGGAACAGGTGGTTTCATTCTTTTTTTTAAAAATAGGCGCTCTCTCACAGCATAGCTGCAGACTCTGAACAAATAGAATATTTGGTAAGTCTTTGCTTATTGAAGTTAAGATCTTTCATGGAGGGATGAACTTTACAATGAATTTCCTTTTAATGCCCTGAAATTTTTTGTTTGAAGCAAATATGCTTTCCTCTTTTCATATTTGCCTCTGTGTGTTACCAGCTCATTGGTTACTTGGATATACAACTTTCAGCCAGAATATTTTGAGTTCATTAAAGAGAACAGTGGTGCTATGTGTCAATCACATGACTTTAAAAGGGTTGAAGATGGAAATATTTGGATTGAAGAAGAAAAAGATGTGTAAAGACATGTTTTATGAGAGGTCATGGGGAACAGGGAGAAAGGATCTATTTGTTGCTAATGTGTTCAGCTGAAACTAGTGTTTCTCCAAGGTCAAGCCAGCACTCAGGAGAGTCTGGATTTCAGGAACAGGGTAGGCAGTGCTGTGCAATGTTTTGCTTTGTTTTTACTCTTTCTAATAAATGTAAAGGTCTAATTAATATTTTGGTTTTTAACATGTATAAATGAAACCCATCGATTGGGTAACTTGTGGTTAACTATGATACCGTAGGGTTTTGGCTGGGTGTTTTTTATGCTCTAAATACTTTCTCATTATTGAAGTGAAATTTACCTTAATTAAGATCACATCTCAAGGCAGTTGGAAAGCAGGTTTTGATCCTGATTTGCTTGTACTTTATACCTGTTCTCAAACTTAGAGTAGAATTCAGTTGCCTGGAAGTAGGCATTCAATACACTTCTAGGTTTCTTGCCCTTCCTCCAGGTAGCTCTCTAGACAAATCCATTATAGTTTCTGTATCTGCCAACTGACTGTGTATGAATATCTTTGGTATCCTAGGATGATTTAGTCACTTAAGTTTCTAGGTACATCTGTTGCTCCCTTTGAGTGTGTGCAGCTTACTGGAAGTAAAACTAGTGGTCAGAGGAAGAATTATACAATAGTTTAGGTTATAAAGGACCTTTAAACCAATGCCACTGCAATAAGCAGAGAAGTTTTCAACTAGATCTGGTTGCTCAGAGCCTTATCCAACCTGACCTTGAAGGTTTCCACGGACGAGGCATCTACAGCCTCTGTGGGTAACCTGGTCCAGTGTTTCACCAACCTCATAAAAATTTGTCTTCCTTCTATCTAGTCTGAATCTACCCTCTTTAAAACCATTACCCCTTTTTCTATCACTATGGACTGGACTAAAAAGTCTGTCCCTGTCTTTCCTATAATCCCCTTTAAGTACTGAAAGGCTGAAATAAGGTCTCCCTGGAACCTTCTCTTCTCCAGGCAGAACAACCCCAACTCTCTCAGCATTTCCTCATAAGAGAGGTGTTCCAATCCTCTAAACATCTTTGAAGGTCTCCTCTGGACCTGCTCCAACAGGTCCATGTCTTTCCTATGTTGGGGGCTTCAGAGCTGGATGCAGTATTCCAGGTGGGGTCTCAGCAGAGCAGAGGGGCAGAATCACCTTCCTTGACCTGCTGGCCACACTTCTTTTGATGCAGCTCAGGGTACTGTTGGCTTTCTGGGCTGTGAGCACACATTGCCAGCTCATGTCCAGCTCGGTCGGTACTGGGACCTGTACTGTTCAACATCTTTGTCGGAGACCTGGACAGTGGGGTCGAGTGCACCCTCAGCAAGTTTTGCCGATGATACCAAGCTGTTTGGCGAGGTAGACA
>VUYV01000001.1:9872587-9893360 GCA_008711295.1 Anarhynchus alexandrinus
CCCCCCCCCCCCTTCCTCATTTGTCCCTTGTGAATAGCCTGCAGCCATTGACAGCCACACTCCTGTTGTGATTTGTCCCACCAAGTTTCAATAATGACACCTACGTCATAGGTTTTTAGCAGCATGGTGGCTTCCAAGTCCTCCTGTTAGTTGCCTGTACTGCCTGCATTGGTGTAGAGGCACTTCAGACTGGGCTGTCTGCTGTGCCACCTTCTTAGAGGAACATCCCTTAATTCCCTTGATGTATTTCTGTGGAGTTTCCCTGTTGGCTCCTATTACCTCGGGACCCTCTGTTTCATCTCTGTAAGACTTCATGTGCTGCAGTGTAGCCAGCACGCCTCAGAGCAACAGGCTGAGGGCCCTCGCTATCACCCCATCTAACCTTGGCATGTCATCCCACAGCTTGTCACAGGCAAGCCTGATGTTGCCCCCCTCCCCCTTCAAGCCTATTTTAAAGCTCTGTCAATGAGCCCTGCTAGCTTGTGAGCAAAGACCCTCTTCCCCCTTTGAGAATGGTGAATCCAATCTGACGCCAGCAAGCCTCGTGCCATGTAGACCATCCCATTATCAAAAAAACTGAAATTGTGGCAGTGACAGCAGCCACAGAGCCATTTATTAATAGACTGTGCTCGTCTCTTTCTTCAAATGTCTCTGCCCTCAACTGGAAGGAAAGAGGAAAAAATTACCTGTGCTCCAGATTCCCTTACCAACTGTCCCAAGGCCCTGAAGTTACTTTTGACTGCCCTTAGACTACGTGTTGCTGCTTCATCACCACCCACATGGAAGAGCAATAAGTGCTTTACAAATCTCAGAAGACTGCAACTGTTGTTGGACTAAATGGAAGATAGTTTTTTCATGGACTCTTTCAATTATTTTTTTTCCACTGAAAACTATATTAAAACTTTCAAAATATAGGAACCCAGTGACTCTACTACTGGAGTAAGACATCACACATATGTACATTTATTGAAAGTTATTGAATGAAATGTTATTTGTATGCGTATGTGCAAATGCTTATGTTAAAATATAAGCTGCAGAATATATGCACACACATACTGAGGACAGTGAGACAAAACGGAAGACTTCTCATTTCCAGCTGAGTGTTCTGCTTGTTATTCTCCCCGTATACAGAGCTTCAAGGAAGGGTTTAAAAATTGATTTCCTGAGGCTGTTCCCTAGACTTGTAGTTGGGATACTCTTTTTGCATGTAAGGATTGCAGGTTTCAATCCTCTCAGGTTGCAAGTGTCAGTAATTTTTTTTTTTCTAAGTCATCTTATTTTAAAGAACAATCCTGTTCTCTAGGGCTGTGCAGTCAGTATTGGAATAGCCAGGTGTTTGATACCCATGTTCATGAGGAAAGGTTAGAGGTGCGATCTGTGCTTACAATTTTCGTAGGCTAACTCTATTCAGTAGATACATTTTTAAATTTTTTTTAATTGGTTTTCTGGGGAACTTAGCCCTCCTTCAGCTCCCCCACCCCCATGTTGATGCGTAGCAGCCAACATGAATTTCAAGAGATTGAATGATCTTAGATGCATCTAATGTCTTTCTGCAACAGGATAACATATTATGAGTAAGGAAGAAACAGCAGATGTCCTGACTTCAGCACAGTTTCTCACTGATGACAAGGAGAAGCATTCAGGATCTAAATAAAATTACTGTATGGTGGGCACCAAAAAGCTGCACAATTGTATTGGGAGAGCCCTTATGTGTGGCTCGCTATTAGTGAGGTTTTGCAGGGATGTGAGACCAGTTGTTTTATATACATTTATAGTTTATCTTGTGGAACGTATAGTCTGATTGATTGGTAATTTTGGTAGACAACAAAATGACTAGGGATAGGACTGCCTGGATGTGTTTGTGTTTGAGGGTAATATTAGAGTTCCAAACAGTCTGATCAGAAAGATGATGTAATTCAGTAGGGTCAGGTGCAATTAGTTACTTAGTCGGCAATAATCAATGGCACAAAACTAAGGGGTAGGGAACAACTGGTTTTGCCACTGTGATTAAAGGAAATTGTGACAAGGATAAATCATGGGGTTTGCTATTCCTGATGGCTGTGAAGCAATAATAGTTTTAGTTCCAGCAAAAAGTTGTGTTACAGATAAAGAAAAGGTTTTCCTTTAGTAAGGGTAAGTTAATGTGGGGATGGTATTTCAGCTGTCCCTCCAAATGATCTAAGATGAACTGTGTCTTGGGGTAACAGAATATATTTGGTGGCCTTCCGTTTCTTCTGTGACTTGGTACAATGAATGAGACACAGTGGTGGCTACCTCCTGGATTTTAGTTTCCATTTCAAGGAACACGTGTTCTAACACTGAGTGTTCCAACTTCTATCTTGGAAACACCTTTATCAGCCTTTGGCTGTTGTCCCATTTTTCCCAGGTTTGCAATGTATTAGGTAAACAGATCTTTGTATTCTTAGTTTCCTTGGACTAATTCAGTTTGGCCTTTGCTAAAAGGATTTTGATAATTTACTGTTTAGGACTGAATTTGTCAGTTGAAAGAATACACATAGAAACTGACTTGTTAAGGGAATTACAAATATTTGGGGATATAAGATATCCTGCCCAGTTGTAGTTTCATTCAAGATAGGATACAGAAAATTAAACATCAGCCATTGTGATACCTACTTTTATTTACTGCTCAGTTTGTAACTGACAAGTTGCACGGATTTGATTCTAATAGCAGTTAAATGTTTTCCTTTCTGTGTTGAATTGAAGATACATTGTAATCGTTGTCTATGTGCATTTTTGTGAGCATGGATAGAGGTGCTGAGCAGGGAGAATACCCTTAGGCCTCAAAGAGATGGGACAGCGAAGCATTATAAGTATCAAATATTGAACAGAGCAAGATGGGAGAGTAAGGAAGATTCTTCCTTAAATATTGTATTTGAATTATGTACTGGTTTTTTTTTTATTTGACGATACTAAATACTGAATTGGTTAAAAGGAAATACTCATTAATGGTCCAAAAAGGTGTACCTAAAGCCTGTCATCTGAAACTGGAGACAGGTTAAGGTAAGAAAGCTGTAGCAAGACTGCTTGCCGAACTGGTTGAAACTGAGCAGTTGCGTTACCTGCAACCTTCTAGCCTGCTGTAGTGGTGGGGCTGGCCAAGTTAGACTGGCAAGCAGAGCCAAGAGAGATCTTTTGGGAGTTCTTGAGTTGAAGAACAGCAAGAAAGGAGTAGACAGATGGGAAACACAGAGGTGGGGTGGCTGTAGGCAGAACAGAGAAGATGAAAACTGGTTTTTGATTTAATTATTTTTTTAATGTTAGAAGAGGATTTAACACAGAGAAAAGAAATTCAGAACTGAAAGTGGATATTTATCACCTCCTCCACACTAGCAGACCTAGTGACAGTTATTGGATCAGATCTAAGTTTTAATTTTGTCATCATTGTCTTACATAATTGAAACATAATTTTTTAAAATAGTTCTCAGCCTTATTTAGAATTCTGATTGAAGTATAAAATACTTAAAAGGTTACTTCAGAAATGTAGGACATTGGTGATCTCTCCTACTTGTGCACAGTTCTGTGTGTGATTTTCCCTTGACACCCTGTCATTACATTTTTTAAGTAACTTCTAATATTTAAAAAGGTTTTTAATTTGTTGTAGTGCATTGGAAGTGTTCCAGTTTGTACGTATGGATGTGACATTGACCTTTCAGGACCAAAAATCTATTGCAGTTGCAGTGAACTGAATGAACCAGATGGTTCCTTTTGAACCTGAATTCCTGTGTGTCATAACACTCTCTCGGCTTAACTGCACTGCTCTTTCTAGTCCTTCTGGTGAAAAGCTTGGGATTTGACTGTAAAACTGAAGTTGTTTAAAGCTGGGAGTGGAACTTTTTCCCCCTGTGGTTACAACTTTAATAGTGTTATTAACATATTGTCTGTTCAGGGTTTTTTTTTGGATGGCAAAAGTACAATCCATCAATAATGGTGCTAGAAGAGCCAAAAGGAAATGCAAAGAAATCATAAGAAAAGAAATAATATACAAAAATAAGATGTACATGCAGGGGGAGAGCGTGTTGGCTTTTTCTTCCTTCTTTAAGATTTATTGACCATGTCACAGACTTTTTCAAAAGACAGGCAGTAAATAGCTTGGAAAACTATTTGCAGTTAACCCAGAAGCTTTTGGGGTTTTTTGGTTTTGTTTTTTTTTTTTTCTTCTATTTCTAAACATACAGAGAGACAGAGGCTTGCCTTATTAGCTTAAGTAGCTTTGTGAACATCCTTGTTTGTGCTCTTACAGCACACTTACTTCAGCAGATACCTAACCACACCACTTGGTTACACTTCCAGACACTTCCAGCACAAGCTTTGTATTCTGTTTTTTGCCCCTAGAGCCAATGGTGCTGTGAAGTTGTTTTTCCAAATATGAATTTGTTGTTCCTTCCATACTGGCTGCTCATGGAATAGAGTATTACTCAGAAATGACCTATAGCTCTTGCTCCTTTGAAGGTCACTTGACATGACTGCCAGAAATTGGCCATAATTTCATGGGGAGTTCAAGGTCAGGTTAAGTGCAATTGAGTTTTCAACATGGTAACTTAACTGAAAATTGGAAAGTAGTGAGAAGGAGCTTCATATCAAAAGAATTCAGTTTTCTCCTGATGTGTTCTCATTTTCTGTTTGAGTTTTGCTACTATCCTAAATGGCAGTCTCCCAGTTTATTTTCTGTATTTTCTTGTGGAAGAAAACATCTCATTTTCAGGACCCTATAGTGCAGACGATTTTCATGGTTCCTTTTTGGGACATAAGAAACCAAAGTAAACTTCATTTTCCACTGACTTTCCAGGAGAATGCTGTAATCGCCTCCCCATAGGGCATGTTGAGATATTACTGCGTATTTATTGGGATGGAGGGGGGCATTTCCCCTCTGTTTAAATGTTCCATTAAAAAGTGAGAATACTTCAGTATTCATGGTCAGACATAGCGCATTCACTTTGAGTCTGACATCTAAGTATGTCAGACTCTCCATTGAATGTGTAATTACTTATGCAAAATAGAACATGATTGCTGTGAGAGAGTCAGTCAATTCAGTCAGCCCCGAAGAACATGCATACCAAATTGTGGTCTGGTCTTCTGCAAGCTCTGACCTGGGCAGCTGTTTGAAGGCAACTGCAGACCAGTTGTGGTGCTTTCCTTAGCCCCATGGACCCAGACTGGCTCAGCAAGCTGAACATCTGGGCATAGATTGCTATGTTCAGTCGGGGATCACAGGAAACATTTCCGGTACCTGTACTTAATGCAAGGGCTACCTGTTGCAGATGGTGACTTTAACGAAAAGACTCATATTCTGTCCCTCAGAGAAGAGGGATGTTAAGTATTCTTATGTCATAGAAGAGTTCCTTGAGTACTAAGCATTGGTACCTGATAACTTTCTGATTGCAAGTGGAGAAACTATTTCAGAATTCAGTGGACAAGACTCTGCAATGCAGAAAATGTAGAAAATAAATGTACTATTCCTTGTTTGTTAGCTTTTTTAATGACAAGGCACAGACACATCGAAGACTTTCTTTGATTGCCTACTGATCTGTCCAAAACCTTCTTACTGTGCAGAGTCCGTGGCTGCTTTTGCTTCCAGTTACTCAGAGATGTACCCTACACAGATTTTGTGCAAATTTTGCATTTGCGTTGCCTAAGTCAAAGTGATACAATTTGCTAGTGTCGGTAGAATTAAATTGATGTAACATTCTGTGGTTTCCACACAGATGTAGTTAGATTCCAGTTTAATGGCAACTTCTTCGTGTTTAGTCCTGGACTTCCATGGACTGATGCCTCTGTCTGTCTTCCTAGTGCCTACACTGATGTTCATGTGTATATAAAATGAGCTGACCATAGCAGCTCACTGAAGCTTTTTACCAGCGCTTATGCAGCTGAACTGGTGCAAATGTGTGAGCAAGAATTTCTGGCCATGAGAAACATGAATAACTTCAACTGACTTTCGCTTATATGAAACCATTGAGAGTAATATCACAGCTGTAAAAAATAAAGTACAGTGATGAAGATGCTATGAGGAAAACCTTTTTTTTTTTTTTTAAAAAAAAACCACAACAGAATAACAAGTCATTGGTGTAGCTAGCTTTGAAAAGTTACGTGGTATGTCATTGGAGACCTTTGGGAAGAAGCTGTGGAGGTGTCAGGAATGGCATAAAAAGTGACTGGTTTTGCCTTTAGGATAAGTAGATGCTCTGAGATCACTTGGGTTTACTTCTAGATTTTTTTATTTGTTTCTAAATACATTATTACATAGATAAATTTTTTAAGAGTAGCTTCAGCACAGAGGAAAAAGATCAATAATATTACTGTTTTCTGATTATTAAGCTACTGATTTTTTTTTTCCACGCATTCTACTTCTGGATACCTTTTGATATGCTTACTTATAAGTGTGTTGGCAGATACCTGTGTAAAATGTAATCATACTAAATCCTTTTATTCTTATTCAATCTTCATACAGTAATTGTTTTACCACCAGGAAATAAGTAAATATACACAAGCGTTGTCAGCCTTTATATGCCATTTCATATATGCTGTATCTTGTTTCTGCGCTTCCATTTTTGTTTGTATTTTCAGATTAGAAAATCTGGGAAACAACTTTCTGGGTGTGTACAGCACAACTTCTGTATAATACTTAGTTGATAATCACAGCTTGCAGGAGACATTTGAATACTTAGTTTTAGTCCTTCTAGCCATGGTTCGATCTTGAAAAATCAGCTTTCCTCATTTGGGGAAATACTTCATTCACTGAAGAAGTTTTCCAAGGAAACAAGCTGAAATACATAAGCTCTTCAGTGAAATTTAAGGGCCAGTGTGAGAATTCCTTAAAGTGAGTCAGGAGGCTGTGGCAAACATTAAAAAGGATTAAGAACTTTGTCCTTTTCTATATGTATGGTTTTATCTTGAAACTTTCAATGTTTGGAGAGTGGAATAGACTCATTCCACTTTCTCCTTTGCTTTGCTTCATTAATTTTGGAAAAAAAAAAATAAATTTCCTCATTCCAATGTTTATCTCTTCTACTTCTGAATGAGGTAATGCCTTCATGGGATTGTGTACATGGCAAATTACTCTATTTTCTTTACCACTGAGTGTGTTTTATGCTGGTGCTTATGTTTACTGCTCAGCAAAGTTATTTCCAGTGATGATACCAAATTCAAAAATTTCATTAAATGTGATGCAAAAAACCCCCCCATGCTTACTGACTGTAGGGATTACTATAAAGGCAATTGCTGCATAACGTAAATTCTCAATTGGAAAACATGTTTACATCATCAAATATGCAAGGATGATTATGGCTTTTCCTGAATGGATATATTTTTTCCCCTTACTAACATTGCTTCAGAAGTCAGTCTGAGTGAAGTTGAAATCTTTTCTAAAAGCAGTAGGATTGAAGCAAATGGGTCTCTTCAGCACCCCTACCTTGTCTTTACTAGGGTTTTTTTTAATGTTGATGAACTATCATAGGAGTTTGGAAGAATTCTCTGATGTTTACTCAGCCTTTACTTCTCCTTTTGAAATAGCTACCTAAAAAAAAAATCAAAAGCTTTTGGGTAAAACTTTTTAGGTTATTTAAGTTTTACTAAAAATAAGGAATTAGAAGTTTATGTATGCATAGGCATAATATTACCATTAACCTTTCTGTGGAGTGAACTAAGGTCCATTAGGAGCTTGATGATTTCTGTTCTAAGAGAAATAAAAAATAAAGTCCAAGAGTTTTTTCAGACTAGTCTTCCCTACCATGAGCCTCTAACCGTGCATGTGTGTTGGTCTATCTTCAGGTGTTAGCTGGGTTTTTTTTTTTGTGTGTGTTTTGTTTTAAACAATAACAGCAGCATAAGTTTTGTACTGTGTTTCATGATGAAAATGCAGATCCTTTTTTTCATAAGCCAGAACAGGAAAATAACCAAACAAGCTTCTCTTCCTTCCGCTTCTTCCAAGGGCAAAGTTTGTAACCGTCACTGTCTCATCTTGGTAATGGCTTCTTTAAAATGTAGGTTTAATCATTCAGGTACCTGTAGGGCAAATGAATGTCTCGTTCCTCTTGCTATGTGCCTAATGACCTGTGTTCACTGCTCTGGATTGACCATTAAGTTGGGTAAAGGAGAGCACTGATATTTTTTTAATTGTTGCTTAACATAGTTACATTCAGGTAGTGTACTGTGTGTGTCTAAATACACGTATATTAAATGTATACTTATGTATGAAGTTTCCATCTACCCCTCGGTGCTAGCCTCAGGGCTTGTAGAACCTGTGGAAGCAGTTGTTTCCAGTAAGAATGGTTGATTGTAACTGGCCATGCTCAGATGTATCTCCTGTCCTGGCTTGGAAGACTGGCAGCAGAGACAAGGGTAACGCTTGTCTTAAAAGGTTTCCCTGTTGCATCACAGCTCAGTGAATTTGCCACGATGTTGATGTTTTGGATGCAGTGCTCATATTACACTGTCAAAATATAATTGCCTTCATCTGCTTACGATAAATTATTTTGATACTGAATACAGTTTCAACCAAGCCTCTTTTCCCTTCTTTATCAGAATGTATTTTGTCTTTGTTAGTATTTCTGATAGTATAACTCAAAAGGAGTTTTAGAAGTCCAAATATCACTTTGCTATTAATGATAATAAATGACAAATTCTGTTTTATAAGAGGAATTTAAAAATCCTAAGTCATGTAAGGGTCTCTGAAAAATTTTACCAGTGATAAAATTATGAGTGAAAAATTGGTGGCTTTTGGGTGGGAGCCAGATTAACCTTCCCTTCTTCATTATTGATCTTTTTGTATTTATTTAAAATAGAATAGGAGAAATAATGAACTTTGGCGGGTAGGCCACATTTACTGATCGTATTCAGAATAATACTCTTAATATATGTTGATGCTCTGATCCCTCCTGACTCTGAGTTGTTCAACTTAATGTAGCCAGTACTTTTTCACAAGAATTTTGTGTAGGAGGGAATCTTGTTATAGCAAAGCTACAGAATTGCGTATTTGAAAGCATCTAGTCTAAGATTAGTTGGGTTTGGTTTTTTTTTTTCTTTCTTCAAGTGGAGAAAGAATGTATGTGTGCTCCCATGCATCCTCCCCCAACACAGTATTTGATCTAATTTGCATGCAGGAAATATTTTCTAACTTGCAAGCTGAAGGTGTGCAGTTATGTGTCTACTGTTTAAGTGTCATGTCCCATCCTGTCCCCCTGTCCCCCTGCACCCCCCAAATAGAATTGTTACTGATTGATGAAGCTTAACAGTTAACTACTGTGCATTGCTTTCAGTTTTATAAAATAATGTGTTGATCCAGGGAACTTGTGTTACTAATGATGCCTTCAGTTTTATTCAGAACTGAGCTTTTGGAATTGCTTTTCCCTCCACCTTGTGCACATGTGGCCTCCTTGGAAAGATTTCCAGAATCCCAAATGAGATTATATTGGAAAAATAAGAAAGGAAAAAGCATAAGCAAACCAAACCCATAGAAAACTTGATGGGAAAAGTGAGGCATCTGATATGTTAATTTAGTCAGATGCAATTTTGCAGTAATCAAAAGGGATAGGTATAATATTCATAAATATGAATGCATATATATAAATGCAATAGCTAAATATTGATGCAATATGTTTTTATGCATAAAATAAATCGGTTGCAAGGCTGTATGTTGGAAGTTGTATGCTGGCAGCTCTATGTTGCCCTGTTCATCATAAAGGAAGCTTGATGAAGTTATTCTTAGTTGGAATTTGTAGCCTTTTCCATGGAGGCATCCAAAATTGCTGTGAAGGTTTACCCAAAGTAGTTTGGTTGCAGACTTCCTTTTCCCTCTCCATGTTCAGAAGAGGATGGTGGCTCTGTAGTGCTTTATCCATTCGGTGGAATTACTTGTGCTGGGTAGGTTTGTGTTCCTCAAGAGCTGGCAGTAGATTCCTTCAGTGAGTGCAGTGTATTTCACTGCAGTGTTTTGCCCAGAACGTGGCAGATGCTTGCATCAAGTTTAATGCCAGGTTAAAATGTTTGAATGTCGTGCTGTCTTTGGAAGCAGTTTGTTTGTTCTTTGTCCAAGTGAGGCTTTTGGCAGGGCTTGGTGCTATCTTATATGTGATAAAAATGCAGAGCTAGAAGTAAGGATGAACTAAATATTTCACGGTAACTGTTCCTTCAGGTTTAAGTATAGCAACCATGCACCTAAGACCTGTATGAGTATCCTCTAATGGCTAGCTTTGGTCAAAACTATTTTCATTGTACCATGACAGTTAAAATTGGTATGTTTTGCTTTGAGGTAGGGTTCCTTTTGAACAGTTTTCTCAGTTGTCATGGTGCATGGTATTTATAATACTCTGACTGACTGCATTAAGGATTGTTGAACTTGAGTCATACTGGGCAGAAAACATCTGGATTGTTCCCTTGCAGTTGCATTTCTTAATGCTTTCTTAAAGCATTTCTGTCAATTGCTGCGTAGCTCTGCTCGTAGTAGTTGTATCAGCTTGTAAAGAAAACCAGAAGTTCTCTTTCTGCCTGACCAGTGGTTGGTGTATTACAGACTCTTTTAGTAGATAAACATTAGATTAAAATCTTATCCTTTTATAGTTCTCCAAGCTGTAGGAGTCAAATCCTTTAAGTTTTCATCATACTTCTGACCTTTGAGGACCATACTATCAAATAATTTTCAGTGCAGAGCAGCATGTAAGAAGTACTTAACAAAGGAATTGCTAAGCCGATTAGAATATTACATCAAGCTTCTCTATCATTAGGTGGGTTTTATTGTTCCCTCGACAAAGAAAAAGATGAATAATGCAGTCCTGATCTCTAAATATTTTGTTTGTGATTTTAATCCATAAATAATCTTTTTAAAGTGAATTAAATAGAAAAAGAACAGATCCGAACTGATGCCTGATCTTCTCCTGTGATTCGCCTGTATGCCCCAGTTTATTCTAACTGCTGCCCCAGGAGCTCAGATACTAATCAAGTAGCATGCCACCTCTAAAATACAGTGGGGAGGGAATTTTGAACTAATTCTGTCCAATTCCCTCAATGGTGTAATACGTGAACATCTCTAGCTGTAGCAATAAAAACAAGGTCATGGTCTTGTGCATGCACGTATATACGCTACCGCAAACAATTGTTCTGCATTTACAGCAGGCAGTGCTTTTCCTCCAGCCTACTTACATTAAGATTTTTACGTAACTTGTTTTTTGTAGTCTGATTGTGCATATCCTAACAAGAAGGAAAAAAATAACACGTGAAGGGTGGGGAGGCTGAGAGAATATAAACTACGCAAAGTTTTGTTGGCCTTGTATCAGGGAGGAGCCTACCCGTTTGTCCAAGTTAAAACAATCTCTAGTAACTGTTTAGCTGGAACAACTTCATAGAGAATGTCTGGCACACCCTGTCAGCTGCTGTTTTGCTGTGTTCATTAGAGCTCAGCAGCACACGGTAACTTTCACTATCCTCAGGGAATGATGGAGTTAAAACCCTATTGCAGCCCAAATTTTCTGACATTAGTGTTTTGAAGAAAACTTCATTTTGGTGAAATTTTGATGGGGTGGATCTGAGATAGCTTTATAATATTGTGGAACATACGCATCAGACAGTGAAGTTTCTTGAGCAGTTTTATCCCCTAAATCTAGATGGCTATTGGAAAATTGCTTTAAGCAGCTAATTGTCCTTTCATATTGTCTCATCAGACATGTCTTCAGAGGACAGGCTCAGCTGGAAGGGAAGCTTCTTGCTGGATGAAATAACTAGTAAATGCTTTTCATGGATAATATGATATCAGGCCCTGCTGTGTTAGTTTTCTTAAATCGCTGCCTCTTGTCACACTTTGTGGAACACAGTAGTAACGGCAAGAGCAGTTTTCTGTGACTGGATCAATGACTTGGAAGAGAACAGAACTGTTAAAAGAATATTCTCTTGCTAGAAGCAAGAGAAGCATTTACACAAAGCATTCAAAGCATTTGCACAAAGTATGCTTTTCTTGAGTGAGGTGAAAAGTGAAAGCTTAAATAAACAAAAACTTTCAACCTCTAGTCATTATGTTTGTTGACCTGCAGTAATGACATATTCCTAAAGAAATCCTGGCTGTTCAAGTGTCTGGGAATATCTAAAGTTGTCTAAAACACTATCTGATAAGATTTTTAGCAGCTGAAATTTGTTAAATTTACTTAAAAGGAAAACAACAAGACCTAGGTAGACAACTTTCATAAAAGTTACGGGGTGATTTGTGTTCTGTTTTATTTTTGTATTCAGATACCATGGTTTCTTTTAAGAATAGCTTTCTTAAGTTTAGCCCACATAAATTTAGCGTACAAATACATACAAACCATCCTTCAGCTGTACCACCTGCCTGAGGGAATGCTCATTGTTTACCCAGTGTTCATTCTGTAGTGGAACGTAGTTGGGAAGCAAAAGAACAAAATCTGTCGTCAACTATGGAGAATGGAAAATTGGAAAAGACTTGGAGAGATACTTTGGAATTTGTCAGGAATTAGAAAAAGGGATGTCTTGTACTGTGGCATTTGAAAGATTCTAAACTGATAGATCACTGTGTGTTGGATGATAAGGCCATGAAGTATTCATGTTTTACTCAGTTGGATTCCCAAATAAATTCTAATTTTTTCTTAGTCAATTTAAATTTTAAAAAAAGTTTTCCTGTTGTGTCCTGTGTGTTCCTTCCCCATAAAAAAGTAACTAAGCTTGCCTTTGGATGTGTCAACTTCATGAAGCATTGATCTGTGTTCGTAGTAGATTGTATAAAGCAGTAAGTTTCATTTTTAACCAAAGGTAAGTTTGGTTTGTTTGTTTCCTACCTGATGCAGTCTAAGAAGACATTTTTATGCTAATGTCAAATAGCTTTTTTTCTTGGCCAGGGGTAAGGGTCAGGAGGAGAGTGGAAAGAATCAATGTGTGCGACTACACAAGCTAGTGGAACTATAGACTTCTCTTGACCCTAATGATGTACTGCAGCATGATGTTGCCATTTTGGAAGATGGGTCTTTCAGTCCATACTGAGATACTGTGAGGAATGAAGCAATTTATTATTGCGTTCCAGTAGTAGGTAGTGGGGATTTTGTGATCCAGGTGATTAGAAATAACATAGGTTTCATTAAAGGCTCTAATTGCCTTTTAAATATGATAAAAATGTCTTGTTTGTTTAGTCACGTTTCAGTCCTTATGTTACAATAATCATAGAATGGCAGAACAGCCCAGGTTGGAAGGGACCTTGAAAGATCATCTCGTCCAAGTTTTACTCAATAAAGAGTGTATTCAGAAAAGTGGTGTGTAGTGAGACAGTGGTGTCATTCAGGCAATCTGCTGAAATTATTCAGAGCAACAGTCTAAACAGTAGAATTATTATGAAGAATTGTAGTAAACATTCATTTAGAAGATAGCACAGTCTCAGACTTGAGTAATCAGAAGTGTACTATTGCTTTGTATCACTTTGGACTCAAAATTTAATGGAGTGGAGAAAATCTCATAAGAGTTATTTGTATTTCTACAGCTCTGCTTTTCCTACTGTAAGCATATTGTAATGTATATTGTAAGCATAACTTACGGTTTCAGACTGTTTCAGCTCAGTCTTGGTCACTTCATAAAGATTTGGATTTCATAAATGAATTCATAAAGACTGTTCTCGCCTCTCTGCTTACTGTGGACCCATTGAAACATTCTTTCCATTTAATCTTTTCTTTTTTTTAAAAAAAACCCTGTATGATTTAGGGAAATCACCTTGGTTTCATGGTGTCTTTCCCCTTTTTGTCTATCTAAAATGCCTTGAAAGGCAGGAAGAAAGTTTGAAATGCCTTTTTTCTGTAAGTAGCTCCTATTTTCAAACCATCCAGCCTATTTGTGGACAGCTTCTTTTAGTCTTATTTGTGGAAAACTTCAGCAAGGTTTCTATTTATTACTTCTACTTTTGGAAAAACACTTATTTTTTCTTTGTGGTTAATTGGGTTCTTTCTGCAGAATATTGCCTTTTTCTGTCTCAACTGCTTTCTGTCAGCTGATTGTCTCTGTGATTCTCTTAAGCTGCAACAGCTTCTTGGAGAAATTTCTGCCACTAAACATAGTTCCTTCACTTCAAGTTAATTCGCGTCTTAATTTTGCGCACTTCCTTCCTGAATGTGAATATTCACTAGTAACAACCCATTGTCATCTTGCCGCTATTTCTGCTTAACTCAATTTCCAGCTGTCCAGCTCTACACAAGAATCTACCCTTTTTTTTTTTAACAAATAAAACATAACACTATTCTTCCTCTGTCAACCGCTGATTATGCCAATCTCTCTCTTTCATTCCTAACAGACTAGTAATGTTGCTGATTCTCTTTTAACCTCATGTGATCAGCCCATCCCCTTTTAACTTTCTTGCTCTTTTTAAGCAGTCTGCTCTTCTGACTTTTCCGTCTTACAGTCAAGCCCTTTCACTTTTAATATCTCCTCTGCTCTGTTGGACCATATTTTGGTTTGCTTTGCTTTGTTTTTCTCTTTCCCTTTGTTTCTAGAATCCTGCTACAGCTGTAAACCCAGGCTTCCGCTATGTGATTTCCGTGAAAATTTGATATCCTATCACTTGGCTTTGTTCCCTGCTCAGGAGGAATCGTTTGGAGTGCAGAATTCCTATTTCTTATTCTCCTCACACTTTTTGCCTTCAGCCAAATGGGACATTTGCTGTTTCTGTTGGGTTTTGTGAACTCTGTGCTCTGTTAGTGAGTGTCTATTGGGAGATCAAAAGGTATCATTCAGCTGATTTGTGTAATATTTGATTAAAGCAGTCTTAGCACTTTTTTCTCAGCTCTGTACAGGGGGTCACATAGCAGAAGGGCAGAGAAATTTTTCCTGAAAAATGGTTTGGGGTTTTTTTTTTTGGCCACATAGCCTGTTTTTAAAACCATTTGGAAAATTGAGAAGTGCACAGAATAGCAAAGAAACAATGAGTATTAGAGCAGTCTTGTAGACCTATATTTTTGGCTGTGAATGAGTTTGGTCATTAGGACACGTTTGTGGGGATGGATCATTGGCAATATCTGTGTTGCATTCTCTTGGGTGTTTGGGATTCAGCTGTAAGCTTCTGCTTTAGCTAGTTGTGCTCTGGCTTCCTTTTTACCTGTTAAAGCACATTACTCCTTCCCTCCAGAAGAACTTTTTGGCTTCACTGTTGTTCATGCTTCCTTCTCTTTTGCATATTAATCTAAACAGAAAGATAATTTACAGCTTCTTCCCATCTTTTTACACAGTGTTCTCCATAAATACTGTCATGTATATGTATAAAAAAATAGTATATTACATTTTCCTTGTGTTGATGCTTCAGTGAACAACACAGGAGAGAGGAATACAAATTGATCTCTCTTTCAAAACATCCATCCTCATGTGTTTTAAAACTAGCTTTAGACCTCATTCCTCTCTTTGTTATAAGCTGTCTCACAGCTTTTCTTGCAAAAGAGTCTGGATAAAAACTGAGTAATATGGTGACTAAATTTTTTTTCTTTTTCATAAAATGCTTTATCTCTGCTAGGGTGACATGTTAATAACACAGTTTGTCAAACATCTGTATGTAATAGAATATAAAATAAAAGAAATGCAAATTCTTTAAGCCTTGAAGTGCTGCCTAAGTAGAAAATTTCTGTTAAATCATAACATAAATGCATGAATTTGAGGGCTGATTTTAAAATTATTTTTCCTAAGTATAGAAATGATTTTGAAAGGATGGATTTTGTTTCATTTTGAGCATAATACAAATATCTCAAGAATTAGATGGAATTGATATTCAATAAATTCTGGAAACTTAGTATAATGTATGCACATGCAACTTTGTCAAGCTATGTCTTGACTATGTGCTTTTATCTGTCAAAGCAATCTGACTCAGAGTACACATAGAATTTCCTAGAATAGGAATAACTTGACTGACATGTCCTTTATTTTAAGATGTTATTTTTACTGAACCAGTAGTTTCATAATCTAGTTATCAATATTCTTGAAACAAAGGCAGTTACCACCAAGTTGCTAAGTGACTATAAGCTTGCATAAGGGATAGTACTGTAAAGAAAAGGGGTAGACTGTACACTTCTAATGTTTCTAGTATAAAACTAAGAATTCTTGTCTGACTTCTCAGGTTTATTCTTTGACACTGATGAGGCAGCAACTTGTATAGAAACTAGTTTTGTCTTGCTGGATATTGAGTACCAAAAGATACGTTAGAAGAATGCTTGAATCATAATGTAGCTGATTGCAGGGTTACCTTTCCACAAGGAATGCTATTCCCTCATTATCTGAAATGTTGGCTAGTGCTTTGCTTCATTTTTTAAAGCAAATGGAAGCAGGATCTTTATGAGGTACAGACAACAGGGATTCTCAGGGGACAACTGATGCTGTACTGTGCAAGCTGTGCACAGTATGGCGTGCAACCTCCATCATGAGAAGGTGCAGCTGTGCAATTGCTCTGCTCACATCCACTCTCTGGCCAGATCTTTAAGTGCAGTATCACCAGCCGCTGGAGAGGGAGGCTCAGAACCTCTGGGGAGCATTTTCATAGATTTGGTATTTTAGCTAATGTTATTCATAGTTATTTTATTGAAATTGAATCTGGATTAGGGAGTAGCAGGCGTAAATTAAAAGATTCCACGAAGAAAATCATTCACTGGGAACGATGATGACTGCGGAATATCCAAAATGTGATTAAGTAAAGCGTCAAGATACTGTTTCTGGATATTTCAAATAACATGAGGGTTTGTAGGATTTTCTTCACTGCTATAATACAGTATGAAAAGAACAAGCGATAGAAGTAATGCATTAGCTTCTCTTCCCTTTGGTGTTGACCATAATGAATTGCACAAGCAGACTTGAGGCAGGTAAAAGGAGATTGATTTACTAAACCGGTGCATGTTAATACATGCAAACCCTGTGTTGATAGGATCTAGAATGTGGAAGGGGTGATAATATTTGAGCAGTAAAAAGTGTTTCTTACAGACATCTCTAAAAAATGAGGTGTACTTTGAGAGTAAATGCTGGGTGATATAATATGTGTTATCCCTTTCCACCTGTGCACCTTTGGGATTGTTTTGTTGCTCTGAAATGCAGAGAATGTTCTAAAATGACTTTGTTGTCTTCCCTCCATCTTTTGTTTTGTACCAGTAAGTGCTTTATGTACAGTTGATAATGGTGTTGATAAGGTCTACAGATGTTTTCTTCTAGGTTCAATGTGTTAGTTGTTTGAGATGCACTGTCCAAGGAAGTTTGCGAGGTGTCAGGAAGCATAACCCAGCCAAAGGGGGCATGGAGATAGAGAAAAGAGCTATAGTTTTATCTGCAGCTGATATCCTGCTGGCAGTACAGCTGACCTATAAAATTAGGTGTATACTACCATATCCAGTTCAACCAAGTCTTATTTTATAGCTGATATACAGTGTCTGCATTTGTACAGAACATCATTAAAGTTATTACACAGTTGGTTAGGTGTCTGTTGTGCCTGACCTCCTGTTGGATTGTGTTTGAACTTGGTGCTAACAGGGATAATCACACACTTAGGAGGTGGGGTTTTTTTTAGATCAGACATTTGTATTTATTGTTCTAGGAAACTTTGACCTCTTACTCATATAGGTGTTTTGATGCACTCCAGGAGAACAGAAGTTTACATTTTCCCAGCAGTAGTTCCTAGTCCCAAGAATACTGGACCACTACTGCACCAAAATACTTGGTTATTCAGTGTACTCTGACATCCTTTGAAGATTGAAAGGTGGTTATCCTGTAAGGTCCTGCTATTCTGATTCCTATTTGACTATAATTTCAGAACTGTTTACTTTCAGTCGTAGATTATATATAAACACTAAAAAAAACAAACCCCAAGCCCTAAATCCTGTTATCCAGAACCTCCATCTGTGATAACAAACAATACTATATCTGTGGTCCCATAATGTTAAATCATTCATCAGCAAGATCTCTTATGTAATCTGTAACCTCAGTCTACAGATTACCATTGTTTATCATAATGCAGTAATAAAATTTAATAATTTCCTACTCATGCATTGCTGTATTTTTTAACTCTACAGGGTCATCCACATGATAACCACTCTTGGCTGTGTCTCATCTCTATTATGTATTCCACAGGATCTCTGCTGGTAACATTTGTGTAAGCTTCCAAGATACAGCTGTTTCTTATGTTGTTAAATCCTTCTCATTAGGTATTCTTTATAGAAGGATAAATACAAATAGGTTAAAAAACAATGGCAAGCGAACTTACTGCCATCTGGGGCTATACACCTGCAATTTACGTAGTATTGTGCAGTATGCTATGTTCAGTTTTAAAGTTTTCAACTTCATTAATATGTGAGGAGTCCACTATGAATTTGCTGTATAATTTCTAAAATTAAACTTAAGGCTGATCTTTAAAGAATGGTAGAATGAAATAGTGAAAGGCTAGGATTCCTATTAAAGCTAATTGATTAGTATACTATATTTGCAAAAGAAAGCCCTCAAAGTGATGATAATCTGAGGATGATGGTTGTAGGTACAGTTCTGATTTAAAAATCGGCCATTAAAAATATTAATATCTGAGTATTAGGATTTATTACTTGTTCATGGAAAATCTTGTAAACAAAAGAGCTACCCCCCTGCAAAACCCTACCTATAATACCATGCATTTTTTTGACCTCTCAAGATGTGACTCTTTCTGAGAACTGTTCAGCACAAAAATTGGTCTGCACTGCATATGTAGAAGGCTAAGGAATTACAGGAACTTTAAGTAGATATTGAGATGGTTGATTTTTCTCCAACAGCTACAAGCCCAGGGAGAAAAAGTAACTCAGCAAAGTATTAGTTTTTCTGCTCCAGGTACTTGAACTAGTTGGTGTCATTCCAGGTCACGGGCTTTTGAATCCATGTTTATTTGCTCCATTGAGAGAAATATATGCAACTCTGATACTTCTTAACTGAGAAAGATAACGAGCTACTTGAATGAGATTTTTGTGGTATTGAGGAGGACTCCAGGCAATCTTAAGCAGAATTCCTGTGTTTCTACATGGGATTTCCAGGAAAATCTGTATGAAAGTGCATGCATTGCAAGTCCTGAAATGTGTTAGATGAACTGCAAGTGCACAATCATTGCACACAGTGTACAGGCGTTTCTCAGAGTCTCACCTGAGCAACAAATTATGTGGGAAACCTCATGCAAATATTCATAGAATCACAGAATGGTTTAGGTTGGAAGGGACCTTGAAGATCATCGAGTTCCAACCCCCCTGCCATAGGCAGGGACACCTCCCACTAGACCAGGTTGCTTAAAGCCCCTTCCAGCCTGGCCCTGAAAGCCTCCAGGGATGGGGCTTCCACAACCTCTCTGGGCAACCTGTTCCAGTGCCTAACCACCCTCAGAGTGAAAAATTTCTTCCTAATATCTAATCAAAATCTACCTTCTTCCAGTTTGAAGCCATTCCCCTTCGTCCTATCACTACATGCCCTTGTAAAAGGTCCCTCTCCAACTTTCCTGTAGGCCCCCTTTAGGTACTGGAAGGCTGTAATAAAGTCTCCCTGGAGCCTTCTCTTCTCCAGGCTGAACAACCCCAACTCTTTCAGCCTGTCTTCAGCTTATGTTTAGGGAAGACTTCCAGATGGAAGGAGAGGAGGATGTATCTGAGGAAATCTGAACATAGGGCAGGACTGTTTGTTAGGTTTGTTTTATTTTCAACTTTCTGGAAATTTTGCTTTATAAAAAAAAATGTTGAAATAATAGCCTTGTTTGATAATGTTAAAATTACTGATCCCCAATGGATGAGAGATACTTATGTAGAATTTTTTAAAAGCTTATTATATTAGTATATTGTGTTTTAGGGTTATGGGACCAAGTGTGAATCAGGCTGAATTATTGGTTTTTAATTTGATTTTCCAAATTATAACATTTTATCTTGTCTTACCCCAATTTTTAATCAAATACATCTAGTGGATTCTCTTTCTGCATATGTGAAACACAGTAACTTAAGCAGTTTCATAAAGCCATGTTTTCCCATTCCTATCTGAACAGGAATATCCCTAGCAATGACCAGAGAACTTGCCAGAGCATTGATACAGGTAGATACTGAACTATTTACACTTTTTTTTGGGCTGTAATGATTTGGGTGAGTTTAGTAATATATCCAGTGGTGCTTATTGTTCTGATGGTTTATAAGGCTCTAATTACCTATTTAATTTTGTAATTGTTTGTAACAGTTACGGCCAGGTCCTAACTTGCAGTGCTGCCATGGGCAGGTGTACTTTAATGCTCTGTTGTCAGTGCTTTTGTTAAGGAGAGTAGTTTCAGGGTATCTAGCAGTAAAAGATACATTATCTTTTACACCTAAACAAAAATCACATACTGTTTATTTTAATGATAGCACATTGTTGTTATATTGGTGGGTGAATTGGAAAGTAGATAGGGTCTTAAGGCAGTAAGGGTTATTCAGCAATTGCATTTATAAAAATAAAGGAATTGAGTTCTTTTAGGAAATGTGCTTGACAATGGCTCCAAACTTGACTATTTGCTGAAATAAATAGTCCCCTCTTAATTTCATATATTAAGATCTCATAATTTCAGATACAGTTGTTGGGTGAAATATTTAAATTAATTAAATGCATTAAGATATAGTTCAAGTCATATATACTAGCTTAAAAAGTATAATAGGTAACACAGATCAATAAACTTTTAAAGTAGTCAGTAGGGTCTGTTTACTTTATGTAAGTGAATTACTGGGTTTAATTTTTGACAATTTCATGGCTGCTTTTTCAAGCTGCAGAGGAGTGGGGTTTTTTTGGTTTTGGTTTTTTT
>VUYV01000001.1:9898061-9983322 GCA_008711295.1 Anarhynchus alexandrinus
AAGACCCACCTGGATGCAGTCCTGAGTAATGTGCTCTAGGCAATCCTGCTTTGGCAGGGGAGTTGGACTAGATGATCTCTAGAGGTCCCTTCCCACTCTGAAAATTCCATGATTCCGTGATTCTGTTTGTTTTTTTTTATATAAAACTGAAGACTGAACTTAAATGCTCAGAGAACTTCTTTTAGTACCCAGGTTTTTGCATTTTTGTTTCAAACACTCTTTACCTTTTGGTTCTTATTTCCAGCTTATAACACTATTCTGAAATTTAAATTTATTTACCCAACAAGGTTCTATTATGTAAAATAAATGTTTGTTGAATAGGGTTTGTGACTGCAGGGACTGACTGATCTATGAAATTTTTTTTAATTTTTTTTTTACTGCTTCTGTGGAAAAATAGTGAATTTTTCCCTTCCCCCAATGGAAATCCTTTAGCAACAATTCTGTCTATCTTTTTTTTAGTTTCAAATTAATTTAATAAATACTATGTCTGACGCTTCTAGAAGGAAGAGGCATGGAAGCACACTGTACACCCTCGGTGGATGGGGACAAAGATAGAAGCCAGCTATAGATGCACCGTGTTTTACTTGCTTTGAACTACCTCTGTCTCCTCAAAATATGTGCTTATCTGAAGGAAAGAAAACATTTACGTGATTCATTGGTTAGAGCATTTTTGTACAAAAATTGAATCCTGTTTGATTCTCTAATTGATTAGAGAACCAACCACAAATTGTAAACCACAATAATAAAACAGGTCTTGATACAGTGTAGTGAGTTCTTCCAGCCTGAGCAAATACAAGCACTTATTACTGAAACAGACCACAGTTTTGACTCTGCATGGTTGAAATCTTCCTCTGTTTATACAACCAACCAAAAGAATATTAGCCTTAGACCGCATGTATAAAACAGTGGCTCGGAACTGTTTTCTTCCTGAAGCATCAGCCAAAGACGTGGAGCTCTGATATAGTTATCTCTTGATGGCTGGGGATGGCTGGCTGCACAGTGGCGTGGAAGAGAACCATTAAGGGAAAATAGATTGTGCCAAAGCTTCTTGTCATGTTCTCCTTTTATCTTGACTTAAGAAGGTTGTCATGCTGTTGTCGCAGGGCTCTGATAGGAACGGGAAGTGTTGCAAGTCTGAACTCTGCAGTCAGTAGTGGCGTGTAATACAAATGTGCAGCTCAGTTAAGCATTGAGAAACAGTGATAATATGGGCTGCAGTCCTGAATTTCCCAGCCCCCCTCCTGAAACTGCATATAGCTGAGCCCAGTAAAGTAAATAACCTTTGATTTGAAATGAAGCAAACTTTCACTTCCTTATACCAGTATGCTTTAGACTTTCGCAGTATTCTTTTCGCTGCTAAGCATCTTGCTTTAGCCATTTTAAGTCCTTCAAGGACTTCATAGAAGGCAGCTGAGAATTTTCTCATTATTTCCCCCCCCCCCCCCCCAAAGTCAACTAAGCATTTGGTAACTTGCAAAGAAACATATGATTCAACAGGTTTGAATTTTATTCTATAGTGAGTTTTGATTGAATAGCTTAGCGCTTGTCTGTAAGGGTTAGTTTGTGTATGGCCAGGTTAGTCTGTAACAGTGATACTGAGAAGTATCCAATTAGCCCCATTTTCTTTGATACTGGCTAATAATGAGTACTCGGAGAGCGAAGACAAGGAAAGGGCAAACACATGTTAATATACTCACTAATATATTTTCTAGCACCTTCCTAAATCTTAGACTTACTGAACCTGATACTGGATCTCTATACTTAATTTTTTGAGAACCCTTTTTTGCAAGTTTGTATACTCAACTCATCTAGGTTTTCTAGTGTTTTATGACAGTAGTTACATGGTTTAATTTTGAATTGCATGTGTTTGCTTTTTTGATTAACTTAATTTAATGCCTTGGAGTTACTGTGAGAAATTGTGAGTAAAAACTGAATAGTTATTCCCTATTCATCATCTTCATGCCATTCTTGAAGTTAGGACTTACATTATGCTTCTCCCCTGCTTTCACCCTTCTCAGTGTTTAGCTCTCTTTTTCTAGATTGAAAAATGATATTTTTGTTTTCTCATTGCAAAATTTCCCTGTACAATCTTTGATTGTTCTTATGTTTGTCTGTATTGCTTCTAGGTTTACTTTATCTTGTACGGGATGGAAGTACACCTACAGTACAGTGCTACTGTACACATACATGGATATCTTAATTACATTGTAAATATCTTAAATAAAATGTATTTAAATCAAGTTATATAATATGGAATACAGAAACGTGTACTGTGTTATAATAATTAGGAAAACAGTATTATTCTTGTGAGTTGGAATTTAACCTTGTTGTAATAATGACCTATTTAATTTAAGATAGTCTTTGTAGGATGATGATGTTTATTTAATCTGTTCTCCATTTTGTATTTCTCTTCCCTTTTTCCTATCAGATGATAATATTTTCTGTTGAAATGGTCAGCAATTCCTTTTAAATTTAATGATAGCACAGTCTTTACAAAGCTTTTGTTTTATTTATTTGGTTTAGTATATCTGGTTTTGCTTCTAAACATGAACTTTTTGAGTGGAGTTATATTGATTCATTGCTGTGGTATTAATAATGTCTTGTCCAGAAAAGATCCAGCAGGATAGCTAGTGTCCAAGCTAGAAAAATCACTCTTGAGTCTGTAAAATTGTCTCTGCATGAGAAAAAGCTATTATATAAGAATTTTAGTTAAGACAAAGGGTTGGGTTTTTTTGTCTAGATGAGAGAGGTCTTAATAAAGTTGCACAGAGAAAAGAAGGCTCAGAGGTTCAACAGTCCTAAAATTCTTTAACCACGGGGGGTGGGAGTGTATGCGAATAAATAAACTTTAAAATCTGTACCTTCAGAAAGAATTTAAAAGGATGTTTTACTGAGAATATAGAAGATGATGTGTTTCAAGAAGATAGAAGAGGCATTTTGCCTAATTCTGGGAATAATTTCAAGGGATTTGGGGTAAGGAGGAGAACAATCTAAAATCTGTTTATTAGAAATAACTGTTCTGGGACTTTCATATGAAGCAGCTGTTCTCTGAAGTAAGTCCTAGTTCAACTCTTTAAGTGGCCTTTAGGCATTAAAAAACTCTAGAAATAGATTCTTACGGAAGATGTTTTCTGCTTGTAATGCTTACGTTTATTTACTAAGTGTCCTGTTAAATTGTTCTCCTAGACTTTTTTTTTTTTTAATATGAGGATTCTTAGTAAATAAAAGAAACCACCAGCTGGAACCGCTACTGATATTAAAGTTGCTTCAGAAATTTACTTTCTGAATTGCCCAAGCTGAATACAAGTGCATGTGTTTAAGTGATACTGATGTGCTTCATGACTGCATCACTCGGGACATAATCCCACTATTTTGGTTTGTCTACAGCTATTAATAATTTAACAAATGCAACTGCTTTTTTATTGTAATTATTATAAAACAATTCTATATTGGACTTACTTATTTTAGAAAGGCAAACTATTGTCTTTTGAGGAGAACATGGCTAATTATTGGTTTCGCTAGTTTCTACTATAAGGGTTTTATATGTTTAAGACTTTCAGCAAGCTTTGAAAGAATTTTATTTCACGTAGGGTAAAGGCTTAAGAAAACTGAAAAAGCTATGGAGTTATTACTGCCACTACTGTAGTTCAAGTTTAAGGCCATTCTGTTCACATCTCAAATAACAAATTTCTATGTAGTTTCAAGCCCTTGAGAAACACATTGATACGTTTAAACCCAGCAATTTACAGTAAGGACAGCAGATATATTTTCTTCTTTGCTGCACCATTTAATTGGCTTTATCAATGAGTATTTATGGATGACTCTAACAGGGTAATTACAGGATAGCCTTCATAGACTAGGCAGCAGATAAGCCAACACTCATGGTGATTTTTGGCTCTAAACTATGCAGTGGCAAGAAGCTATTAACAGCAAATTTACAAGCAATGAGGCTTAGAATAATAGAATATATTAATACTGCATATTAGAAAACAGGAAAATCAAGCAAATGCTCTGCTATACACACAATATCAGATTAGATGTAAGAGCTTTTCTTTCAGGATGGGAATTGTCTGGTTTAGGGGTATGCAAAGCAGAGAATAAGACACTCCAAAAAGTCATAACCAACCAGATTGTTTAAAAAGGCCAATAAAAATACAAAAATGCATTTAACTTCCACAGTAATAAATTTCATAGAAAAAAAATAGGTGGTGTTTAATTATATGTTGAAATTCCAGTTGTTAGTCCTGGTGTTTGGAGGTTCTTCTGGTTCTTGCTATGAATCTAAATTTGAATTGGGAGAAGTGGAGGAATGGGAAATTTGGTAGAAATTTTGTGGGTTTTTTCTTTTACTTAATCCCCTCACTTTAAAGTGCTTGCAGTTTTTACAGAGTAGTCAGCACACTAAAAATAGCTGAGACATAAATGTTAAGAATAGAGAATTTGATCAGAAGAAAATGCTGACATCAAGTAAGAGGGCAGTTGAGTTGAATAATAGAATTATATCTGAGTAATAGGTACATAATATCTGTCTATTTTTAGAGTCCATTCAGGTTTTCACTATAAGCTTATGTAAACATTACCTACATTGAAATTTGCAAATCAAATTTGATTTGCAAATCTGTTTAGTGCTAGGCCCCTGGATGCTATATGTGGTGTTATACAGTTGGTCTGGTTTTAAATGTTAGGCCCCGAGCCTTCAATAATTAAGTAATGCTGAAGTAGAATATTGGTGAGAGTAAAAATTACATATTATATGAAACTGATATCAAAAGACAGAAGATCTCTAGCTCACTGTTTTGCATTGCAACAGTAAATTGATGTGTTGATGCTTGTAATGAAATTCATAAATCCTCCATTAAATCTAAGATCACATGGTTATCATATAGGAATGTAGTCACGTATAGAAGCGTAGCACAGCTTTCAGTGCTCTGCCTTTCGGCCCTTGCAGGCAGACAAGGTAATTTGTGTTGGAGAGGTGGACTGCAAGGTGAGAGAAAGAGCTGGGAGGACCACAGGGCTCAAAGGTGTGATCCTCAGTGGTTCGGAGTCTAAGCGGCCGGTTGCCAACAGCATGGTGCAAAGGCTGATACTGGCGCTGATCCTAGTTCATATCCTTGTCTGTGACCAGGGCAATGGGATGTGCTGTGCTTCCCTCAGGTTTGCAGGTGATACCAGATCTGGAGGGAAGTAGTTGATAGATGGTAGTAGATAGAACTGACTCTAGATGGGTGCATGGGACGACAAGGACTTCATGACGTTCAACCAAGACAAATGCTGCACCTGGGCCGCAGTAACCCAGTGCTGGGGCTGGGGGCTGGCCGGTTGAGTTGGGACTGGCCTTGTGAGAAAGCCAGGCTGGACAGGGGTCAGCGGACCGTCCTTGCAGCAGTGAAAATGAACTGCATGTTGAGCTCCATTAGCAGGAGCGTATCCTGCAGATCAGCAGAAGGGATTATTCTCCTCTGTTGGGCATATGGGACTGCAGCTGGAAACCTGTTTTCAGCCTCCTAGTGTGAGGCATGCACGTACTGTTAAACTTCAGAGCCCAGCACAAGTCAACTGAGGTATTTAGGCAGCTGTAGCATATGACAGGAGGAGAGACTGAGGAAACTGTTCTCTTAGAAAAGATCAAAAGAGAAGACAAGGCGGGGGGTGTGGTGTGGTGTGCTAATTGCAGCATTCCATTCCCTAAATGTTTCATGGTTGTAGAAAAGGTAAAACTAGATTCTTAGATATGTACAGTAGAAAACTAGGAGGCAAAGATGACAACTGGGGAAATCCCAATCATTTGAAAGGCAAAATAAAACAAAAAAAAAATTAAAATCACTATGGGAAGGTGAAGATATGCACTTAGTTTTACGATGTTTTGCCATTAAGCAATGTCACTGAATGATAATGTTTGCCCTGCTTTGAGCAGGGGCTTGAGTAGATGACCTTCAGAAGTCTGTTCCAATTGTGTGCCTCTGAATTGTATAAATGAGCAGTTGTCAGTGGAGGAACTGCAGTGTGTTTAGACAAATTCCAGTCTGTCACAAAATCACAAATGTTTTGAGAATCTGAGTGCTGTGTACAACAGGAGCTTTTTTAAAGCTTCATAATGCAACTGGAACAAGCAAAATAATATGTTTCTGGAGGAAGAGGAAACTATTAAATCTAGGTTAAATCTCTTTATGAACTTGCTGGGTGCTTCCCAAGGCTGTCACTTGTATCAGTGAACACTTTTTTTTCCTGAAGATTGAGTTTGGAGATATCTTAGTCCTGAATTAACTTTGGTTTTAATGACAAGCATGTTACAAAGAACTAGGATGCTGGTAAATGCAAGGCATTTAGTGAGAGAGGGAAGCTTCTATCAAGACAAAACTACACTGATTTTATCCTTGCTCCTGATAAGTATTGCGAAAAGTATTGCTGCTCAGTCAGAAGTTTGTTGATTATCTTTCCCAAAATTTAGCAATGAAGTGTGGCAAGATTGTAACAATGTCACACTGTGAGGGAAATTGCATTCGATTTTAACCTTCCCAGATTAAACTCCCTCATGAGGAAATTCCACAGTAAAGTCTTATTTATTAAAGCTGATATCTGAAGCTTACTTTTACTTTTCAATGATGGCTGTTACGCATTTGTTCTGTAACTGTTGGTTGGACGTGGTTTTATCTGGTGTGTTTCTGTACCTTGGTGTAGAATGCATGAACCTATTGTGTTTTGCTTTAGGTTAAGTGTTGCAATAGATGTATGAAAGTGAACACAAATTACCCATTTTCTCATGACTTCTGCAGCAGGTATGCTGAGCCTTCTTGCTAGATTGCTGTAGGCACAAAAAGTGAATAGTCTCATTTAGGAACTCCCATTTTGAAGAAGGCAGAATAATTATTTTCATCTGGTCCTTTTTAATTCTTCTGGTGTTTGGCTGGAAGAAACCATATGTGTTTGCCATATCAAGTGTGTTTCCAGAATTTCTTGTAAAACATGTAGCGTGGTATAGGTTATCCACCTTCTTAATTCCAATGCACTGCAAAGGACTGAAAAAAATCAGTCATGAGACAAGAAAACTGTACTGTCAGATTTCAGTTTGCAGGTTGTGCATCTCTCTGGAGGTCTCTTTAGAGATCACAACTGCAAATATATGCTTTTAGAAAACCTGCTGGAATTTGTTGCATTTTTTTTCCCATTTTAACAGTCTTGCTAGGTACTAAATTTGCCTGATCGTACGCTGATCTGCACCTCATTTCTTACCACAGAGAAGTTATAAATCAGTCAGAAGAATTAAGTACAGGGAGACGTAATGAGCAGTTCAACCGTTTTAAAATAAATTCCTCTCATTGCATTATGCAATTAATATAGTGACAACAGAAAGAACAAATCTGCAAGGTGTCGCAGTGGTGCTTATAGTATTAGTGCTCTTTATGTTCAGACACTGGTTTTGTGTAATGACACATTCAGTGAAATGTGGGTGGTTGGGGGTTTTTGCAGCATTTCTTCATACCCAGATTTCTCTTGGTTTGGGGAATTATTTGTCCTTCAGAGACCATCGTGGATTAGGGCTTTTTTGCACTATTGTAGCATTGTATTTTTCCTCTCCTGATATGTGACTGTTTGTGGAAATAACTCTTCTTTAATTTGATTGCAGTAGTGCTAATGTCCTTTGTATGACCGCCCACCAAGACAGCAGGTAGCTCCACTCCATTATAGTTCTCATACCAACAGTCACAGCATGACTGTAAGCTAAGGGGGCACACCTGCTGGCACAAGTTCGAACTATTGAGTGTCCTAGTTGTATAACTTTTGCTAGATAGTGAAACTATTTGAAATATTTAAGATCCTGGATTTCTGTGATCTATGCTTTTTTTTGTGTTTCATGCCTGTTCTTGTGCGTGGGGTTTTTTTCCCTTCTTTCAAGATCTTTCAAACTGTTGCATTTATCTGCTTAAAAGTTGTTTAGTTTTAATCTTTGAAGGTAGAGGAAATCAAGATCTGAGGAACAATTTTTTTTTACTTCCACCTGGTTTTAATTTGGCTTAGATATAAATGTGTTACTCATACACACAATTTGCAAAGGAAAATAATTGGTTTTCCCCTCTCAAAGACTGATATTAGTGTACTGTGTCCAGGAACACTATGGATACTGCTTTAAAGAAAATACTCTTTCCTCTGTGTGTGTGTTTTCTTTATCTTCTCTTTTGTGTACTGTCAATTTATACCTTCACTGGCTGTTTTCTGGTAGGAAATTGATCCAATTCAGTCATGCAAAACACATGCTTCCAGCCAAATAATTCATAGTTATCTACTTGGGCACATAAAATCCTATTGTTCAGATGGTTTAAAAACAAAGCAAGCAGTAGTGTTTTTAACAAACACGGGTTTATTTCTGGTTTGGTAGGGTTTTTGTGTTTTATGTTTAGGTTGGGTTTTATTTGTTGTTTTGTTTTGCAAAGCAGATGCATGGGCTAGATTTGTGGGTAATTTGTGTGTAACAGTTTTTGTCCATTTCATATTTTTCTGAGGAGGAGGTTCTGTCTTTTTCTGTTTTTCCATGAAGCGTGCCACAGCAGACCAAGCCTAGATGAGATAGCGTTCAAACACTAATCTCCTGATCTGTTTCAAACCAGGCGTTAGTATGCATTCCCTGTCCTTAGAGCTTAACTGAGGGAACCTTAGTCATTAGCTCAATTGATCCTGTGTAGGGATGATTAATAAACCGTCAAAAGGTGAACTCAGTTCATAAAACATGGATTTTGATGTCGTCTTTTGCAGCTTTTGAGGTGTACACTTCACTAATTATCTCCTGATTTCATCATTCAACCTCTAAAAAAAACCCCAAGGTCTTGTATTTTAGTCTATATATCGGAAGTGTTGAAAATAGTGGCTAATTTCTTGCCCTGTGAAAGAGAAACACTTCTGTGGTTGCATCTTATTGGAGAAGGGAGCGAGTCATGGTTTTTAATCTTTCAGAAAAAATGACATACCAGTAAAATCTGCTAGACAGTATCAAAATTGTCTTAGGCAGTTGAAAGAAGTACATGCCATAGCACTTGGGTGCTATACTACTGAATGCCTGCTGTATTTCTTAAATGGCATGGTGACCAATAATGTATACTATAAAAATAACTTTTTGAAAGTTCTGACTTCATTTTTTTTAATCAGTTCTTGGGGTTTCTATTTAACTTGTTTACTGTATCAATGAGATTTTTGCTTTTGGGGGTCCATATATTTTAATTTTTTTGTTTGTTTGTTTCTTTTTGTTTGTTTTTTGGGTGCTTTGTGGTTTGATGGTAATTGGTACTTGGTAGAGGGAAATTGGAATGTATGTCTGTAGTAGCTTCTATTGTTGGTATTTTACAGGTGATGGACAAAATTAGTGCAATCAATCTAGACTTGTTAAATAACACTTCGGTATTGACCTGGGACCCAAAACGAAACTTTAAAATGGTTCCAAACTGAAATCACTTTTCTCTTTTGGCTTCACTTCACATTTCAGCTATGACTTTAGGTCTGGCCTCTTTATGTGTCACTTAATGTGTCAAAAATTATTTCCTGGTCTTTAGGTCTGTTGGTTTTCCTTCTCTGTTCTGTATCCATTTTGGTAGGATCGCAGTGCTTCGAAGGCTTTAGTGAGTGTTTAACGAAAGTATTTTTCAGGTTCAAGTCAAGCTAAAGAGGAGAAAATAATTGTTGGTTGTTGTTTGATTGGAGTTTTTTTGTTAGGGGTTTTTATGTTTGTGTTTTTTTGTTTGCTTGGATTTTTTGTGTTTGGGGGTTTTTTTGATTTTTTTTTTTTATTTTGGTTTTTTTTGTTTGGTTTGTGGTTGGTTTGGTGTTTGTTTTTTTGTTTTTTTTTTACACAAAATACAAAGAGATTCAACATAGTGACAGTAGTATGTAAAATAACAAAAGTATAAGAGACTTTTTTATCTGTTTAGGTGGTTTTAGTACTTTTGCCAGTGGGCTATTTCCTGTGTTCTGTTTTTCTTTGGAAACAGTTGTCTCCTCAGGCAGGTCAAACATAGACACATCCCAACTGAACTACTGGCAAACTGTTAATCTGCTGAGAAGCAAATGGTGAATCCTGTCGGATATAGATTGTGAAAATATTACTGTGAAACAAACTCACATTACGTGGTTTTTAACAATCCTGTTTGATAAAAATGTAAAGGAAATTACGATCTTAATGTTTACTAAAGATACTGCTTGCAATCATTGCAGTTACTGGAAACAGGGTTTTTTTTTTTTGGTTGTAACTAATAATGTCTCTTAGGTAGTAATNCAATCCTGTTTGATAAAAATGTAAAGGAAATTACGATCTTAATGTTTACTAAAGATACTGCTTGCGATCATTGCAATTACTGCAAACAGGGTTTTTTTTTCCAGTTGTAACTAATAATGTCTCTTAGGTAGTAATGAGTTTCTCTCTCGTGGGTGGGTTGATGTACAAGATGAGCGTTTGTTTTTGTTTGGTTTTATGAAATGTAATGAAAAGGATGTTGTCCCTCATAATAGTACAGTACAATGTGTACAGTACAGTAGAAAAATAAGATTGGTGAACAGCCAGTCAGCTGCAAAGGCCTCTTGCTATTAGGATCTATAACGTGCAAAGAAAGATTGAGTCACTCATTTATTTTTTTTTGCTCTAAAATAAATTCACGAAGAAAACTCCTTTTGTAAGATGGCAGTATAGATGATTTTTTGGAGTAATTTTCAGAGGAAAGTTTTTCACAAAGGTGCTATAAGCAGTAAAATGATACTGAAAATTAAAAATTAATGCTACATTAGCATAGTAAGTCATTAAAAGGTTTTTCTATTTAAAATGTGTAAGAGTTATTTCTAGATTCTTTTATTTGAGACATTTCTATGTCTGTAGGGTATCTATTTTTGTCATTAAGCATGAGTCATCAATTGTATCTTAAACCTGTTTCCAAGTTTTTCTTTTTGAAATGTCATGTGTTAAGTAATAACCAGGGGCACATTCAGGTTACGCTTTCATAGCTTCGCAGCTGAGAGATTAAATCTGGAGCCAAATTTCATTTAGTTGAGTTATGAATATAGAGAAAAGCATAGTCTTCCATGTTACTGGGAAGAAAATTTGGGGCCTGTAAGATTTACCTGGAGAATATTCCTGTAAGAAGTATGCTTATGAAATAGCAGTAATTAATCCTGTAGCATAGGAGCTATGCATTTTAAGATACACAAATCAATAGGCCTTCTTCGAATGGAAAAGAATGCAAACTGAAAAAAGAGCTGGTGAGGAAAAAGAAAAGCTGGTGGCATGCACTTGAGATGTCTAGTCTTATCTTTGTACGCACGCCCGCAGATGTACCCTATTGTTGCATACTGTGTTTTTCTGCCTGGAAATTACCAATTGCAGTGAACACTTTAGGGAATGGAAATCGCAGGTTGACTGAATACCAGTTTGATCACCTGCTATTCATTACGCTACACCATATTAAATAGTATAGGTTACATCTACTAGATTAAATTAAATCTACACCTAATCACATTAATTCTGGTACATGTAACGAACCTGCTGAAAATATTTGAAGTGAATAAAATCCTTGAAGAGAACTGCAAACAATTTATCGGAGGTTTCTTAAAACTAGTTATGGGGAAGCACAAATATGGACACTTTAAAAATAAACATTTTAACTGACTTGCTGAGAGTTCATGGAAGAAAGCTGCAGAAAGCCATGCATCTGCCACAGCAGCTTTTGGCTTTTCTGACAACATGCTGCTTATTTCCATACATTTCATTTTACTTTGATGTCTTGTATCTATGATTTTAGATATTCAGCTTTTGTTCAGTTGAGCAGTCTAAGAATGTACCTTTTCAAAATACTCGTGTTTTTAAATACATCATAAATCACTTCTCCATGTGACTTTGGAAAGTTAGCCTTTTATGTTAATTTTGAAGACGTGGCTTAGGGAAACTTCCAATTTATGAAGGTGATCTTCACCTTAAACTTGTGCTTGTTATATAGTCTGTGTTCTGGGATATGGAAGCTGTCCTTCAGCTGTCCCCCAATTGCATATCAAAGTGAGATCTACCTATGCACAATTTTCTCCAGCCACAAAATGCTCCCTGATGGGCCTTTCTTTGGTGGAGTATCTTTTGAAATTACTGTTCAAGGAGGTATTATTCCTTGATTGTGGCCTCATTTAAGGAGTGATTAAGTTGGAGAAATAAAAACTGTTAAAATTATTTGCTAACGGTGTGTATGCTTTCCTTTGTCTTCTACTGTTAAATCTGTTTGTTTTACTCTCTACAGCATTTTTTTTTACCAGTTTTTGGGGTTTTTTTCATCTTTAAAGGCTAGGAAAGCTCCATGGTTGGAAATTATAGACTTGTCCTTGGTAAAGAGAGACAACTGTTGCTTTGGAGAGTTTTCCCAAAGAATAGTAAATATGAGTAAACTATCATTTAAGTCCAATTTTCAGTCCTGTCACTGCAAGATTGTGCAATGGCAGATGAGAGAATAGTTTTATTTTAGTAAAACTATTTGAGTTAAGAAGTATATTTTACAGGGGTGCTCTGAGATTCAGTGCTTTCCAGAGGATTTTGATAGTAGTAATAGTATTAACAATTCAGATGCTAAGTATTTACTTTTTAGTTTCTGCTCTGGTCCCTTACAGTGACATCTTTTATGAAATACTGCATATAATTCCTTTTATTAACATATCTCAGGTAACTTAAGATACTACATGCAGTAACTGAATGCTATCTGCACATAGCACCTTCTAATAAAATCTAGTCCATCGCAGGTGTGAAATTTGCAATGTTGAGTGAAACAGAGTGAAAACTTTTCTTGCAGCTCAAACGTGTTTCTACAGAGTCTAATGAGGGATATATTCCTACTGGATATGGTTGATCTGTGATAGTACCTAGGATCCAAGTATTAAGAAAAACGAGTAGCTGTTTATAAAATGGGTAAAATCTATGAAGCTAAGATACTTGGATACGAGTGTCTGTTCAAAGCTTGAGAAACTGTGTATCTTTACACAGTTGAAGTGTGTTGCCAAAGGTCTTTCTGCATTGCTTTTGCTTTTCTGAAGACACTGACCCAATTAATCAGCAACTGATACTTACTGTATTAAAAAAAAAAGTCCATTCAAATTGTCCTCTGAAATGCATTCAGGTGCAGTGGTGGTGTGCTGTAATCCTGGAGTTCTGAAAAGTATTTCTTATAACATGAAGTACACATTTGCTTTGCTAGTAATTTCAGTAAATGTTATGAAGTAACCATTTCAAATTAGTCTTGAATATATGTTTAATATAAATTGTCTGTGTATTAACAAATACACAAATAACAAATACACAAGAGTTCCAGAGTTTGTTGTGGGACCATTTTTTTTTTTTGTTTCCATACTAGTAGTAGAAGGCTGCCATTCCTCAGTTTATACCATAAATACTTTTATTTCACTCTTCTTTTACAACCTTTTAGTATCACAATGAAAGATATGTATATCATCTGATTCACTGACCTACTTTCGTAGTTTTTGATAAGCTAATGATTTTTTTTCCCCACAAAAAGTACTCCACCTTAATGTGTGCGCCATCAGTGAGATCAGGATCACGTTGATTGTTTTGGAGTGTGGAGACAGGGAGAGGGGAATTGAGTTAGACTCTTTTTTCCTGGTTTTGTGGTCCAAAGAGAAAGGGAACCAAAGTATAATGATTTATTGCTTTAAATGGTCTACGACGTTTTTTTCTTCATGTTTATTTTTCCATATTTTTTAGATTCATAGCCAATTGTTCAGTGTTTGTCACTCTCGTTCTTCTGGTGTTGCTTGTGGCTGTTTGCTCTTGGTTTATTGTGGTAGGGCCTTTTGAGGTGTCAGTCTGTAAGTAAGTACTGGTATAGTAAAAGTATCAAAGCACACAGATACTTTAGTTTCTAGACACTTTAATTACCTGCATCTTGTTCATGAAGTGAAACAAGCTCAGTGGGTAGCTGCAATAAATCAATAGTTGGAAGAAAAAAAGGCAGTTTGAGAAATACCATCATTGTACAAATTTAAAATGGAGCAGGAGAATAAAGCATAGTGGAAAGGATGGAGGGTAAATACACAATCTGTGCTGGATCCCAGTTCAGCAAGGCCCTCTTTAAGTTAGCCTCATTGGGGTCTCAATTTCACTTGGTTTTCAAATCACTGTTCACATGCCTAAAGATTTCAAAATTTTATACTTACATATTACCTTCTATCTCATGGTCTCAAAGTGTTTTGCAAATCAAATGAGCATAAAAGTAAGGGGAGGTGACTTCTGACTCTGAAATGCTGCTGTTGAACAGCACATGGAAATAGTAGTAAACATCTTGGCAAGAGACCATACTGTGTCCCTTCAGATAATTGAAGCTGTAGGGAATATTTGCAAAGGTTTAAGAAAGTCTCTGTTTATTTTGTGGGTTATGTCAAGAGTACTTGTTGGTTGATGCCACTGAAAAAGAGGACTTAACCACTGAACTCGGTGTGCAGGAGCAAGCACTGAAAACCCTTGGATGCAGATGGGCAGAGAACTGATTTCCAGAAGCATGATGGGCATGGGAAGTGTGACAAGGATGCCGCCTGCTGAACTGTCCATAAAACACTGTACAGGATTCATCCTATCCCATGGAGGTTTTTGGTCATACGTCTAAACTGCCTTGGTAGTGTTTAATATGTAAATTTGTGAAGATTAGTGTCTAAAGCTAATTTGTTGCATTCACACTTTTTAAAGCACTTAAAAATTGGAGGGGGTAAGATTGCATTTCAAAGGTCTGTTCATATATATATATGAAATAAAAAAAATTACTTTCTGGACTACTACTGGATACATAGGATAGAGATGGGATCTGCTGATACATAAATATCCTTTGGATTTGCGCAGGACACGTAACACGAGCATTCTCCCAGATCTAATAATAGTAGTACTGGTAGTCTTATTTTTCTGAACATAGAAGTTCAAAATATTCAGAATGTGCATACTTTAGAGTTTGTGGGGGTTTTTACCTACTTCTACATCTCAGGTTAAATGCTACCTGAAATGTATATGTTGCTGCTTATATTTCATTTTAGTTAGAAAAATTTAGTTAGAAAAATTTAGCAGAAAATAATTCATACAGCAAAAAAAAGGTCAGCATGTAAAAATGTCCCTTCACAGTAATTTTTGTACTTCCGGCGATAAGATGCAAGAAAGGCTGGATATCTGGCTTCTGCTGAGTAAATGTGTTGTGGGTTACATACTGTGGGTACAGTACTTCATAGGTTGAGATACTGGTGGTTTTTGTTTTTGAACGGATAGGATTTAAATAACTGGCTTCAGTTAAAATGATGTATGATGATAACTTGGAATTACAGCTGTTTGCCCACTGTTTTTCGTTCTTGTTTGACCTTGCCTTTAGTCACCCCCTGTACTTCCCTACAGATGTGTTTCTGGGGTTTTGGTTGGTTTGGGGTGTGTGTGTGTGTGTGTGTGTTCATTTTTTAACTGCTTCATAATCTGAAGTGGTCAAAGTCTATCAGCCTTCTTTAGTTGCTCATATTGAGACTTAGATGTTATCATACCACATATGAATGTGAGGGTTTTTGTAGAATTGTGTCCATCTGAAAGTTTGAGTCATAAGAATATGGAGTAATTTGCCCACTGCTGTTCTGACTTAGGCCATTGTATAGCAAAAGCTAGGGATTTTGTATTCAACAGATATTATAGAGTCCTTTCTTGCATCTGATGTGTACAAAGTATTTTCTTTAGTCATAGTCTCGTCTACTATATTTTAGGTCATTGATTCAGTACAAAATCACAAAAGGAGCACCATTTTGTAAGTCACTTCTTTAAAAGCTCCAATAAACGCTCTACCGTGTTACAACAGGGTCCTCTTACGCTGTAGGATCTTAAAAGTCGTTGGCCAATTTGTTCCAGAAGCTGAAACCTGACAAGTTATCTAAGAAAACTTATAAATAGAGAGCTATTCCTTAATACCATACTTTTTTTGTGAGTTACTGAGTAACGAATTGGAACTTTAATTTTCCAGAGCCTCTTCCTGCCCCTGAGGACACTTGCTGTGAAGTTCAAACATTGTTTTCAGGCTGGTGAGGTAATTCCTAGTGTACTCTCTGCTTGCGGATGCACATCTGCTAACTTGTGTGGGAATTACGCCAAATTCCACTTACGAGCTGAAGTACTTTTGTGGTATTGACTTTAACTGGTTCTCCATAGTTGCAGGTGCTGAAGTGGTCAGAATGTGATAAAAGGAATATCTCAAGCCACCCACACAGGTATTCACTGTGGTCTGTATCTTGAGGCTTGATTTTTTTAAACTAAATTGAAGTGGGATTTTCTGAAGCGTGCGTAAATGCTTACAAGGCTGTTTAAAGTATCCTGTTCACTAAAGTCTGTGTAGGATGCTGCCTTCCTTCTAAGGAAAAGATAGCTAAGAAGTTTGAAGCTGTAGATGATCCAGACAAATACAGAAGGGTGCATGCTATAGTGGGCTGAAGTTCTCAGTTACCAAGTACCTTCCAGTTAAAAAGTGAGGCTCTACCATTGCAGGACAAGGTGAAATACTACTGCGAAATGCTCTAGGCCAGGATCAGAAGGAGCTCTGCACTGGTTGACAGGTCCCTGATGAAGACTTCGGTCCCTGGGTTGTGAGGATGTCATCCCTCTTCCCTGGGACCTGGCTGGAATACCTATTATCTTCCTCTGCAGCAAAGTGCCTTGGTAAATCTGTCAGAGCACCATCCTGTCCTCTCAGTAGTTTTTAACTAAAAATTTATGCACAACTCAAATTTGCTATCTATGACTAGAAATATCTCAAGTCTTCAAATGCAGCTGATTGTCCGTATGCAGGAAAAAGGAGGTGGGAAAAGTTTGAAAGTTGGCTGCTTTGCAATATGGAATAGTAAAAGGCAATTCCAACAAAACCTGGAAGTTCAGTCATCGTTCTGGAAGTGAATATGTGTTTAATAAGATTCCTTTCCAAATATTTGCAGTTAAGCAGAAGCTTTCTCTCTGGCTATAAAATGAAGTCTGCCATTCTTTCCACTGTTAACTGCATCTGTCTATATAACTGTGCCAATATGAAAAGCATTTGCTTTGGTATCAATACCTTAAATGATATTGCTGTAGTATATAAAGAATAATTTAAGCAAGTTATTAATTTATATCTGCAATACTTCTATCTTTCTAGCTTTAAAATTTGATAGGAATGAAAAATGAGTCTGTTGAGAAACTGTAAGGACTAATGTATATGGTATGATGGGGGCTTAAAGTATTTGAATAGGCATAAAAACTAGTTTTAAGGACATGTATTTTACACGGTTCTGTAAGAAGTAAATAGAATGGAAAGGTAGGTGCAAAACTGAAAGGCAAGGCACTGCCTATAAGCAGCAGTTTGTTATTAATGCACTGAGTAGTATGTTTAGAAAACATACAGGCTCTCACTTGAGGATTATAGCACTTTATGGTGTCTTTCACATGAAAAAAAAATAATTCATTGCAACCCAAAGCAATTTTTTTTTTTTAATTTGAAAACTGTTTTGTCTAGTCTTTCATCTTGGGAAGATACCACATACCTTAATCTCAATTTCCAGGGTAACTGATTTTTCAGTATTTGATTTTTGGTTTACTATCAATAAACCTTAATTAAGAGATTTTTCATACATATTTCATACACGTTTATCTGAAAAGCAATGAGAGTGAGGCTGGCGATTTGTTATGGACAGTAATGCAGTAGACGCTGATTTAAGCAGAAAGGTGATGCGAATTGTTATTTGAACTAATGGGAAGTGCTATGGGAAAAACAGTATGTGTTGAGACTTATGAGTAGTTTGCCTCTTGTATCTGAAAATTTCTCTTTTCTTCATGTTTCCCAGTTTGATGTCAAAACATTATGTTGTGCCTAAAGAAACAGAAGGACTTAATTTTTGGTTAAACTGCTGTGTATTTAGGGCCACTGACATCTCCTTGTCCTATTTGGCAAGTGGAGAAGGTGGGAACTGTGCAGCTTCTCCCTGCTTTCAGTTCCTCAGATATCCCAGATGGTGAGAAAGCATTGTCAAAGAAAGGAAAGAGGAAATGTGGGCAAAAGTAGGAAATGTAATTCTGAAAAGTCAAACCTCAACTTATCAGACTTTTTGACACCTTGCAAGCCTTGACCAGCAAGTGGGAATTTAAACCTGCCCCAGTTTTAGTTGCTTTTGTTTATTTTCAGTGATACTAGCTGTCTTCTACTGCAAATATATAATTTTTTTAACGTACCTAAAATTAATCCTGGAGGTGGCAACGTAAGTCTGGGTTCTTATTAGCACAGTCTTCTCAAAGCATCTCTTTGTATTATAGATAGCTGATGTCTAAGAACCATAGCAGGTATGTAGGTTGCAGGAGGTAGCAGTTGGAAAGCACAGTGGGAAGGGTCAAAGTTCTAGAATTAATTTAGATTCCACATTAAATCAGTGTTTAGTTGAAACTGCCCTGAGAAAACATGAAATAATACAAGTTTTGGTGTTCAAACTCAAAGCTGGAGTTGATAGAGACAGCAAAGCTCACAAGCATCATGTGAAGCAAACTGGAAATAGTTTTCCTGAAATCCACATGATATGTGAAGACAGTTTCATGTTTCTGGTCCTTATTATTTAATACCTAAATAAGTCAGAACGTGCCCATTTGCTCCATCTTACTTAATCCTCAGCTTCATTTGTCTGATTGTTGGGAGGTTGCTTTAGGAAATTCTGGAACTTGGTTGCCAGGACCATACTTTGCTTATAGGACCCTGTGGCCTGAACAGTGGTAGTTCAGATTACCTTCGAGCATTGCACAACAGCAATAATACAAGTTTCTACTATAATAAGGGTTAATGGATGTGTTACTTAGTGTCCTTTCCCCTGCCTGGTCCCCATTTCCTCACTCTGGGAAGAAAACAGGGAGACTAAGATTTTTTAAATGTGTGGGAAAACACTTGTTAAGGTTGTTCTTGAGACAGAATGAAGAGCTCCTCATGTTAGAAGAATAGAGATAAATCTCCTTTTCTTGCCTTTTGCTTTGGAATGATGTAGGTGAGAATAGCAAATGAGGGTCAGTCCTTGTAGATATCTTGTTGATGTCTTTTCTTTGAGCCCTTGTACTTTGACATTTGCAAGAAAGAGATATGTAGGGTTTCCCCAGACTTCTGAGGCATTTCCACAAGTTGCTCATGCTTTGTATTCTGAATACAAAAACTCAAACATGTTGCAGAACTGAGTAGCAATTGGACAAAAACAGAAAAGTCACTATTTTTTCAGTGGTCAGAAACTGCAGATCATCAGCAGAAGTGGTAGCCATAGCTTACGAGGATTGTGTACATGACTGTCAGAATTTTAGTCACTGAGCTTTTTGCAAGTTTAAGAAATAGTTGTTTCCTCGGTGGCTGGGAGTGAAGGGACTTGCTGAATGAGAATTAGATGCCATTGCACAAACAGATGTCTGGCGGGAGAAGACAGCTTTTCAATATGTAACTCTGGAGAACTGGAAAGTATAGAGGAGTAATTATCTCTGTCACAGTCTATTCATAACCTACTTTTTTTCCTTAACAGCTGGCTTGAAAAAAAATGCATTTCTACCACAAATACTAATATATAATTTTATCTATTTAATAATAAAATCTGTATCTGATATTAAATAATATTTTTAATTAAAATATGCTGCTACTTTTAAACTTGCTTTTTATTCTGTCTGAACTAAAAGCTTTTTAGGAAACTCCTGGCTGTGTTTAGATTTAGTCTTACTGTGAAAGGAAGAGTTTTGCTTTAGGGCAACTTTTCTACAAGAAGGTAGGAATGATTAAATTCTAGATACAGTGACCATGAAATCACATCACACTTCCATGATATTGAGTTCAACTACTTTTAAAAAAAATCTCTTTGAAAAAGGCTTAGACTATCTTGAGTGCATTCTAAAGACTTTTTTCCACTATTAATTATTAACAGCCAGTTTGATGAACTTTACATCATTGGTTGGTTGTAAGTTGAGGGATGAGTATCCACTGTACAGAGTTTGGCATATAGATAGATTGTGCTGATCTAACGTTAAATTGGTGAATAGTTTTGGGTTGAACTACACAGATAGCCAGTGCCTTCAGAATACTTCTGCAGGCCTGCTCAGGAGTGAGTCTCAGTCTGTCACTTTCACAAATAAAATAATTTCATAGATGAAAGTGATTTTTTGAGTGATCTTACTTCATTTGCACTATTTTCTTGTTTTTGCTCAAGAGCTAGTGACACAACAGCAATAAAAGTTGACTGCTTAATTTATTAATCTGTGAAGTGCCCAGATAAAAAAAAAAAAATCTTGTTACAATGTGAACAGTTACAGCCGTCACTGCCTTCTTTGAAGACTTTGTACTTTTTAATTTGTCTCCTCAGTAGTTATTTCAATCATTCAGCACTTTAGAAATACACTGCAATATGACTAGAAATTTTGTGAGGCAAGCAAGCCATTTGTCATAAGATTCCTAATTACCTAGAATTTGAGTTATTAAATACACAGATCCAAATTTAAAGAACATGCAAAGCAAACACAGATAGCTAGAGTCAAGACTTCAAGGACAGACATTGCTTTTTAAGTATGCCTCTCTAATGTGATAAAAGAAATAAAATTCATAGTGTTAAAAGTGTTCAGACTGTTTCTCAAGGCCAGGTATTTTGGAGTAGGTATTTAAGGCATTAACCATTTTTCATTATTTTATCTTTTCCATGCAAGTAAAGATACTTTGGAAGACTGAAAAAATAAAGTATATTCTGGACTGCAGAAGAGATGAAATTGGGCTGCAACTTTAGTCTCCCTTAGCTTTCTGTGTGAAGAACTGTATTGATTTGCTGCTTAAGATGCTAGACATGCATGTGGTACCGGATTCTAGCTGAGGTCTGGAATTCAAATACATTTGTTTCCATGTGTTCCAAATGATGGGAACAGTGACTTTCCTGACTCTGTCAGAGCATTCTTTAAGACTAATTCTGATCTGACTATTTCTGCCTCATATTCTCTGATCTGCTTTGAAACAGAGTATTTCTGCATGCCTCTCAAACTTTAACAACCTCTTTGAAACTTAATACTGTAACTTATTTTCGTTTATGATGCAAAATGGTTAATAACATCTTCAATCCCAGAAGAAATGCTGCTGTTTCCGACTCGGTGACTTTTGGTTATATGTTAGTCTGTGTTTAAAAAAAAAACCACAACAAACTCACAATGTCTTTCATCATAAATTGCTGTAGCTGACTCCTCAGGCGTTCTTTCTTACTTTACCAATAACTGTATGCTTCTTTAAAAAACAAATTAAAATAATTTAAAAAGCTATTTTACTTGCATCTGGTGACATGCAGAAATACCATACAGACCTACCATCTATTGATGGGTTCCAAATAAATGTGCTTTTTCCACACTAATACAGCTTTGTATATTGAAGGCATAAAGTCAAGTTCTGTTACAAAAAAAAACCCAACCAACCAAAAAAAACCAAAAAAAAAACAAACACCAAAAACCCACAAGCAAAGCAAAACAAAAAAAAAGCACCTAGAATTGAAGCATAACTTAAATGTTGTCATTTATTTTATTAAGGTAGATAATGATTGTGGAAGATTTTAGCGAACACATCTGAATTACTTGTCAGAGAGGGAAAGTGGCTAGGAGCATGTAATTGCTTCCAATTTATCTCAGATTGAAGAAAAGACTTTTTACATGTTTGCAAGGTAACACCCACTCAGTGGCTTGTGTGGAAGCGCTCTAGTTTGCGAAGCAACATAATGAGCAGCTAGTGAGGATGGTTTTCCCAGCTGCCAAAGGGCTTCGCAGAGTTGTAATGACTGCCATACTACTGTCAAGCTGTCACGGACTAAATGAAGGTTTTAAAGCATGTTTAGTGCGTTCGTGGGTAGCTGGTTTTTTGAGTGTTCTAGAAATGCTAGCTTTTTCCTAAAATACCAAGACACAAAAGGTGAATTGCAACTAGGTCTGTTTGGCTGTGTGCAATAATTACGAGTGTGAGATCTAAAGGGAGAACTGCCACTTTTCCAAGAGGATTACATCAGCTAACTTGAGACTGAGTTTCTGCCTAAGACAACTGAGATATCCAAAGCTCTTATAGACTCTTCTGCAGAAGAGCCCTCTCAGCCTCTCCTAAACTTACTGTATGGTGGATGAAACAGAAACAGTCATCTAATCAAGATGTTTTTATAGTAGATCACTAATAGGCATTTTCAAGAGTTTATGAAGTTTATGCACTTAATGTGATCTTCTTTTGCTGAACGACAGAGAACAGCACTAACAGCTCCAGCTGAAGACAAAGCTGCTGTTCATTGATTATTAAAAGTGGTATACAGAGAACTTTGGAGAATTAGATTTCTGGATATGTCAAATCAGCCGAACAATTTATGGAGATGTTCAGATGAGACATTTAGTGTTTAACTATCATATCTATAAAATTTTATATTTTCAGTTGAAATTACACCTGTTTTTAAGAGCACTAGAATGTATGTCATGTAGAAGTCTTCAGAGCAGCGAGAAGTTTACTGTATTAAAGTTTAAGGCTATACATCGCAGAATTGATTATCCATGAGATTCTGAGGGGGAAAAAATAGCATTTAATCACATAATTGTTCTGTCTAGTGCTTCCTGGTTTTGAACGCTTTATTTTGCAGTGCTACTAGTGTTAATTCAGTATGTGGCTTATGTGTAGTATACACAATGTTTTGTGTTTAATACATGGCTCATTCAGCAGTAGATTATTGCCTGTTTTGTGGGGAAAGGGAATAATCCACAGACCATAAAACTTGAGCCACTGTTAGATAGCCTTCTATGAGTACTGCTTTGTAGAAAATATGTGAAACTCGTTCCAGTGGGGTGCTACAGAGTCTGCCAAAGTGATCACTGGGGTTAGCAAAAAAGACATGAGTAAATATTAGAAAGGGTGAATTCAGGGAAGGTAGGGACAGTTTGTGGTCTGCTCGTGTAACTTATGAATTTGTTTCCCACTCAAGTGGTGTGTAAACTTGCAATAAAAACAGAACCTGTATATACTGTGTAAGTATAGATAGGATGCCTGTCACCTCTGCTTTATTGATATTGTTAGGCATGGGTGCATAGGCCACTGATTAGTCAATGAACCCTTAATAGTAACCCACTTCTTAGTAATATCTAGTCTTTGCATTTCAGTAGTTGTTCTGATCTAACTCTGCTGCTACCTTTCTGATACTACATTGATTTTCTCTGTTCTGTACCGTTTGATGTGCGATTCTGAACTGCATACTGCACCAATTTGGTTCTCAGTGCTTCAACTGCTCATTAAGAGACTTCTGACAATCTGTTTATTACGTTCTTATCGATAGTCTGGTCAATATATTGAGTCCAACTATGCTTTCTATTCCAAAGTAACTTCTTAAAAACGATTATCTGCCATGTGGAATGTTAGTATCTAATCTTTGGGGTGTTTTTTTACCTACTAAAATGTCCTTGGAAATGAATTTTTTATTTATCAAATGAAGTTCTCATAAGGGTGATTTGGACTTTCACATACACAGAATGCAGACACACACTGAACTGAAAACGTGTAAATCTGAGGTGTTGAAAAGAACTTTCCATACTAATTTGAATTTGCTGATCTATTCCAAAGTACATTTAACATCAAGACAGTGATCTGTGCATTGGTAAATTTTCATCCTAAGAAACAACATTAACTTTTTAACTTTTTGGAATGATGAGGTATTACACCAGTGTTTACTTACTGTATAATTGCATCCCTGCATGCAGAAGTGTATGCAGCATGCATCTTCAGAGTGGGAAGCCTGTTTCCCTGATTGCTTAGGCAAAGGGGGTGCAAAAAAATAAGCAATCTTACTACTGAAGTCTTGATTATTTTAAAAGCCTTTTTTAACCGCCAGCATCTAAAAGAAGAGAAAAGTGACTTTTCTAATAATGCTCTTTTTGGAGGACCATATGGATAAAAAGATTTTTGGAAATAAAGAGTTTAAAGAGAAAAATAAATGACACACCAGTTTTTGTAGATTGTGCAATACAACAATTCTGCAAATTCTTTCTTCACAGAAAGTGGAAATGTGTTTGGAAGTGACTTAATATACAGCAACAGATGAATAACATGTAAATAAAATACAGGGTATGACTATAGAAAGTGAGAGGCTAAAAGTTATACTGATGAAAAGAAAATTTCTTAGTTTAGAGAAGAAATCATATACAGGAAGCCAATTTTCCTGCTGTTGAAAGGTTAGCTCTAATGAACTCTTTGAAAACCTGATGCTGAGTTAAGGATACACTAATTGGAGTGGTGTATATTGCTTTTTTTTTTTTTAAAGGCAGAGCTGTCTTGCATGACTGACTTTGTGGTTTTCAATATAAATTTTGTTTATAACAATTAAGATCGGTCTTATTTATAGTCTTTGTTTGTGGTACCTAATATTTTTGGTGAGGTCGAGCAATCTATAGTTCCTTAATTCTTATAACTATAACTTTCACAGACTACTGTCTGATTTGGTGGATTTACTTTCTCAGTGCAGTAAGTGCATATACTTACATCTGTTGACTGGAAATCGGGAATTGAATGTTATAGATGTTGGTGTTATACAAGTGTGGCCTACATGTAACATGTTGTGAAAAGACAGGAGAAACCTATGTTTTTTTCAATCAATCACCAACATAAAAGTCAGTCTAAAGTAACAGATTTTTTTTTTTTAAAAAGGTATGTAAATGAACTTATACTTACATGGAGATGTATCTTTTTTTTTCTTCATGTTCTCCTGTCTAAAATGACAAGAAGAGAAAGAAATTAATAAGAGGCTGTGTATGAGAAACCTCTGCTAATTAGCATGGGGAAAAGAGAACAGTAAGGTAGTTGTAACAATGCAGATGGAAAGACCTTCATTTTAGTTCTGTTTTTTTCAGGGTGTTGGCAACTTAAGCTAATAATGGCTAAAACAGATCCAATTTTGAGTAGTATAATGCTTATTTGGCATCATACTATCATTCTGACAATAAGGAATGTGCTCTTCAGTATGTTACCCAGTAAAGGGAATATGTTCTACTGTCAGAATTAGTGACATGTATTTACTTTGTGGGACATTATAGAAAATACACCAGCAAACCAGCTACTGATGCAGTGAATTAAACAGCACGTTCCTGAAACATGAAGCCCACTTCAGTTATGTGTTTTTTCTTTTATATGTTCAGTGACGAACAAGAAACCAGCTCAGGCGTCTATTACGAAGGTGAAGCAATTTGAAGGCTCTACGTCTTTTGTCAGGAGAACGCAGTGGATGCTCGAGCAGCTTCGCCAGGTCAATGGTATAGACCCTAATCGGGTGAGTTTGAACAGTTCTAGAAAATGAAAATTGAGCTCTTCTATAACTAAGTTGTGAATCAGGCATTCTTTCACTATTGAAAGGGCATCTGGAAAGATAAGATACAGGTTTAAGTGCAGATTCTCAAAAAAGAAATAACTCAATGGAATATGTGAAACAGATTTTAATGGGAAAGATGGGAGGAAGCCAAAGCTCATAATCATACAGATTTTTTTTCTTCCTGTCTTTCCCTACTTTTTTTCCTTCTCTCTATTCTTTGTAAAGAGGAAAAATAAGAGCCTTGTTTGCATTGTCTTCAGCTATAAGCCTCTTGGGGTCCATGCAGCTGTGTTGTAAGATAGAGCAATAAGTAGAAGCAAGGACAGAAGAGGTTACTGAGGTTCAAGTTTGTGAAATACTGTGAACCTTGTGTGTGTTCTCAGATCGTTCTGCATTTCTTATCTTTTCTTACAAAGGGCGGTGTTGTGGTTTAGTTGCCAATGGCACACGAACGCGGATTTAAACCAGAAATAAACAAACCAACTCCCCACGAAATAGTTCTGGAATTCCTTTAATGTGGAATATACAGCCCACCTTGAGCTGTCTCAAGACAAAGTTGTACTAACATGTAATATGTTTATGAATACAAATCTTCAGTAGTAAAACAGCAGAATTGGGAGTTGGGAATGTGGCTTATACTATGAGATCACAAATTGACTTACTGTGTTCATTGTACAGCAAAATATGTTTGTAACTAACACCCTTTGTTTGTTCAAAGCTGTGCTCTGATCAGCCACCTAACCATCTTAGCAATGGCGCACCAAGTTGCGTTAATACCCAGTACAGTCTTTTGTACAAAAAAGAAGCCCTTTGGCCACTGCCCTATGAAATGCAAGGGCTGGAATTATGTTTTCTCTGGGTAGTGGAGCAACAAAGGTGCAACGAAAATGAGAGTAATGACAAATAGATAAGGGATATGAGTTTTAGGCCCTTTCCCAGCATGTGCTATAAATAACATACTTGGGGTACTCTCAGATTCAAAGTCCCATCAAGTTCTTAAGCTTAGGCATGTTCCTTTCAGACTTGTCTTCCTGTGATTCCTAGTGTCATCGATTCAAAATAGCATATACAAGATTAGATTACAAAATTATATTTAGCAAATACTGCTACATAGCAATACTTCTTGCATAAAATCCATTTATTTTGGCAGTTGATGTACAGTATAGAGCTGGGCTTTGTTGGTTTTTTTGGTTTTTTTTTTATCTCCTGGGAATGCTCTTTTGTTCATGCTATCCTGAGCCCTAAGCAACACTTTATGATAATATATTAAATAAAATAACTAGGACTTGCTATTTTGCTCCTTTGGTTGAGCATTGAGAGCAGAAACACATCTTCTGTAATATAGTGTGAAAATAGATTTTGTGCTGAGGCACAAATCCTTGTGTAATATAAGAGACATAAGTAACTCTATATCTGTAGATAACAAGGATTTCTTATGAAATTCCAACTCTTAATTTTTTTGGACTAAAGTATTTTTGTTTTCTAGAGTCTTTGTCATAGCTGAATATTCCTTGTTAAAAATATCTGCAAGAAAAAAACTTCCTGCCTGTTTTTTTTACATCCAAAAATATGCAAAAGAAGAGTAATCCCAGAATGGTCTTGATTTGCACGACCTTTCTGCTTTTTCTAACGTAATACTTTTTAAAAGTAATATATATATATATATATCTTTCTGCAAATCATTTATAGAACCGGAATAATATTAATATGTGTTTTGTCTTCTAGGATTCCCCAGAATTTGATTTACTATTTGAAAATGCTTTTGACCAATGGGTAGCAAGCACAGCTTCAGAAAAATGCACGTTCTTTCAGGTTCTACATCACACTTGTCAGCGATACCTTACAGACAAGAAGCCAGAATTTATCAACTGCCAATCTAAAATTATGGGAGGTAAGTCAATTGCAGCTGGAGTATTTTGTGCGGTTGGACATGAAGTGATTTGCACATGAGTTGTTATTCTGTGTTCAAATGAGCTTGCAGCCTAATTACATCTAGAAATCGTGGGTCTGAATATGCTAACTTCACAGTAGTAAACTTCTAGGTTTCAGCGTTTCTCCAAGTACCACTTCACACTCTTCTGCTGTCTTTGCTTCCCTTGTCTTCAGTTCTAGAGGCAACATCCCCTGCCCACCTTGTAAGAAGTCCTCCCTCTTTTTAGCAACCTTGATTTCAATTTGTCTCTCTACTTTTCTTCATCCAGAAACATTTCTGGGTGGCCTGAAACGTTTTCCACTAAAAGCCTGTTCTGCATTGCCATTTCCTCACAAGTCTGTCAAAAAGTGGTTATTACTAAACTTCCCATGGGTCTTTTGGAATTTACTTTGTCCTTGACAGAAATCGGATAGTTTAGAGTTCCATTGCATTTCATAAATCACATATCTTAAGGTGAATTTCCAGGTTTAGGCTTAAAAACATCTGGTTAGTTAAAAAAAGTCTGGTCAATATGTGAAACTGGCATATACCATCCATGTTCCGAGTAGCAAAAACTATTTTTGGGGAAAGATTTTCATGTATTTCACAAAGTATTCTTTAGGAAAATAAACCAGTTTAGTTGTCCCCTTAGACTGAAATTTTTTTAAATGGTCTCCTTTTTTTCTGTTCTAAAACAGAACACTTTTTAAAACTCTTACATCTCCCATATTCTGCACAGCTGGAATAAAAAAAAATGGTTTTTTTCCTCTTTCTCAATAAGTCTCCTAACAGTTTGTGTTTCCAAACTGTAAAAGAGAAGTGCAAGCTAACTTGGGGTTTTGCTTAGTTCTTGTTTCTTCCCCCCCAGTAGGCATCAATTATAGATATGGAGAGCCTTACTCGGTTCTTTCTGGTAATTCTCTTCCCTCATAAATCTAGAATATGTTCCTGTACGGTACTATCAGAACTATGTTTTGTGCAGCCACCTTTCTATGCTCTTTTTTTCTGGCTGTTATTTTGTCTTGCATCCCTTTTCTCTGAAACACCAAAGGTAAACTTGAGGAAGAGGGAAATCATCTCCAGTTTGGTGTTTACATTTTAGCTACTGACACTGAGGTTACCGCTAACTTTGCAGTCGTAAGTCAGAACTATTCTGTCAATCATCCTTTTCTTTTAGTGTCTTCTCAAACTAAGAAAAAAGGCACAAAACTTTCTTGTAAACTTCCTCTCTCGTTTTTTTCCCCTTCCACATTAATGGGATTTCCTTTGTTTTCTCTTTGGTGTGGTAGGGAGGAGGGAGGAGCAATTTCTGCACTGATGGGAGAAGATAATCTCTACAATTTTTCCATTTTGTATGGAAGAAGTGTCCTATCAAGCCTTTGTTTGTCATATGTTTGCTAATGATACTCACTTCCGTCCTTCCTGCTAATTAATCAGTGTTAATAAACCACCACACATCACATGCATTATTTTATTCTCATAAGCTTGACCTGTTCGAAATTAAATTCTTGATTCAACTGACCCAAATATTAACCTTTATCTTAAACAAGTGTCATCACAATGGAGAAAAAAAAAAAGAATTGCCACTGAGATTCATAAAATTCGTCTCGACTTTTACTTTTTTAACACACACTAAACCCCACGGTGTCCCATGAAGCATACCTATATTCTCTCTATTAAAACTTAATTGCTAAAATGGGCTTATTCACCCATCCTCCCATACGAGATGGTGCCTGTTTCCATCTTCTTTGCCTGCCGTTCTGACTGTACACGGACACAATCTCTGTGTGTACACACACAGTACAGACTGTGGACGCAGTACAGGGCCAGGGACTAACAAATTTAGTCATGGATACAGTGCTTCTGCTGTTCATACTGTTAACTTTTTTCTCACGCTGGGTTACAAACTCCCTGTGGATGAGTTTTAAATTTGTCAGAAATTAGAAAAACTGCAAACCAAGTAATAGTTGACCCTAAATTCCAGTGGCTTTCTGTGTGTCTGCCTCATTGAGCAATGAGATGTCTGCCAAAATTGGGGGGGGGGAGGGTGCAGGCAGAAAGTCCTCATTAGCAAATCAGCTGTATCAATTATTATACAAGGCAATGCTATCATATAATTAGAAATTGTCTTGTAATACGTAAGATGAAATAGTCTGTTTAAACATCTGCTGTTCCTTTAAATATTCAGATTTATATTCTTAGTGCGATGCTAGGTTTTCTACAGTATTACTGTGTCTATACTATAATTACAAGCTTTATTGGTGTATTCATGCATACAGTTAAATTCTTACTCAGTTACAAAAGTATTATTCTAGCACCCATGCTGATATTTCTTGAAAATATAATTAATTGAAAAAAATAGATGAACTTAGCTTTTCAAACTAATTTTTTTTTTGAGTTGTGGAAACATTCTTAGGTTTACTATGTTATTCAGCATTTTTCCTAATGTTCTAGTATACATGGAGAATATATTTCAATAATCTTTTCATCATCTTCAAAAGCTTTTGCTTTATTTTATATTTAAATGTATTTATCTAGCAGAGACATGCTTCCTCCACTGATTAAAATTAAACAAACAATTATCATAGCAACTTTGATATATCTCCCCATTAAAGGCAGGCCCCCTTAGTAATACTTAATACTGTGAAGTTAGTTCAGTCACTGGGTTATGTTAGTTGGTCTGTTAATTTGAGGCAAATGGAGTAATTACTAAGTGACCAGAAGCAGCACCTTTCATTGGCTTTAGAAGCTGTTCTGTGAGTTGGTAATTGACTGTCTCAGACACAAGGGAGATATCTGCAGTCCTCATTTGAAGCCCAGGGATGGGCCAGCTGTATATCAAAACATACTTAGTCTGAAACCTACAGTGTCAGAGGTTTTTATGGAAAATACAGTGAAATATGTTGTCAATCTCAAATTCATCCTGACTGGAAAAAACAAGGTCCAAACATAGCCAAGCAAACCAAAGAACGTATACCTGAGGATGTATCTTGAAATTAATTAAATTCAGTTTAGAATTTGCAACTTGGGATTTTGTTTGTTGTTGGTTTTGGTTTTTTTTTTTTCCTGCAAATTAGCCAAAGGAGTATATTCAAATAATTCTTAAACCTTAATGCCATCAGATTATGGATGAAGCATATTGCTTCATCGGCTCTGGCAAGGTAGCCTTTTTGTTTTAGGTTATATTCTTTTGAACTTTCTGGGGGATGTGCAATGTAATATTCTTTTTGAATGGTTAGTCAGTTTAACTTCTTATACCCTGTAAGTTTTTTTTAATAAACTATTACAATATACACACACATATTGGTTATGTTATGTTATGTAATGATATAGATACAAGCATCATATATGTAATTTGTATCTTTTAACTAATGCATATTTTCAAAAACAACAAAAAATGTCACCAAAGAAGACTTCCTCCCAAGTGGAAGTGAAGATGAAAGAACTTTGAAGGGCTTGTTTACAAGCTTGCTTATCTTATTAAGCCTTATTCCTTCCTAAAGGATAGGAGTGAAGAAAGTGAAATTCATGCTGTGTCTGTTTCTGCAAGACGTGCTTAAGAGCTTAGCCGTAAGTAAATATGGGTGTCCCTGTGGAACTGCAGACCCTCTTCATTGCCTTCCTCCTTTTACCTCCCCCCAAACCCACACACACTTCCCCCTACGGGCCAGAGCCCTGCCCCTGATTCTTCTTCTCCAGAACCATTCTTTGCTTTATTTTCATTTGAGTATCATGTAAGGATATAGTCTGTAGAGTTAAATAGGCTAGACTGTTTTCTGTAACTTGATTAATGACATTAGTAATTACAGCGATAATGAGAACAGATTAAAGATGTGGGTGCTAATTCTGAGAACAAAGAGCAAATTCAAATTTGGGAAAACTGTAACAAGATTCCTCCCACTAGTATCTTGTACTAAATATTTCAAGTTTGTCTCTTGTTTAGTACAGCTGTCTCCGTAGCTTACATGCCTTCTGGATGTTATTTTGGGGAAGAAAGGAAAGGCAGGTATTTGGAGGTAGAGGGTTTTTTCACTGAAGTAGGAAATACTTTCTGATTTTATATCTTTCTAACATACAGGTTCTCATACTAGAATATGTCTAATTTGGAGTACCTTTGTGTTATGTTAATTGTCATTCGATGGCCAAGTCAATCAAGATTGTATTGCTTTTACATCAGTCATGTAAAAAACAAAGTTGGAGATGAGTGGTGTGCAGAAATTTTGTCATCTACAGGTTGTGTTCTTTAGAACAACTTAATTCTTGACATAACATTAGGCTGACACTAAAGATGAATTTGACTCTCATTTCTGGATAGAACCCTGCGATACAGCATTTGAAGCTCTTAAAAGATTAATTCTGGGCCTGTAAGAATAAACAGTTGCTGCCACCTTTAGATACATATTAGAAATGCATAGTCCTTGGAAAGGAGCAGGACCTCAGGTTGAAGGAAGATGATGATCCTGTGATATTTTTTTGGTTTGTTTTGTTTTAAGCTTTGTCCTACCTGTGTGCTTTGGTTTTAATAGCCATTCTGCTGAATTAATTAAAATATTCTAAGAAGTGCAGAGCAGTGACATCTTTGTCTCTGTAACCTTTTCTCTATGAGAGCTGGCAGGAGTTATTAACGTATCATTCTTTTTCTCCTCCAAGAATACATTGCCAATGTGAGAATGGTAATGAGTATTTCTTCTTTCATAAGCTATTGACTCAGCTTAGTTTACCATATTTGAGACCTGGTAAGCATATAGTGGTGTTTACCATACTGTGCAAGATTAATGACTAACTAAAGGAGATGAACAAAAACTTGCCATTAGGAATTAGCATGGGGAAAAAAGAAGATTGCTCCCCTCCCTCCTGTCAAATACTTGATACTTACTGGTTTCAACTCTGACACGATAGCCATTGAAAAAAGTGTGTAATTGAACATAATATTCTTACAGACTTTCACTTGTAAACTAATTCTGATGCAAATTAATTTGACAAAAAAAAAAAAAGTATCTACCACATTATTTTGGCAGTGTTTTGCCATTGTGGAATTACCGATCAGACAAATCTTAGCAATGTTTCTGAACAACAAAATTTTATGCATGTGATTAAGATATTTCTTGCCATGGTAAACCAAATACTCAGTTGTTTGCTTTAGAGAAAATAAAGGGCACTGTCAGTCTAGAGATTGAAATATTAGGAATAAATTTCATGCTGCCAAAGACCATTGCAGGTGCTTGCTTTTACGCCCTGCATATTCATGTCAAGATTAATTCTGCTTTACTATTTTTTATTTAGCTGGATGGATTTTAGGTATCTTAAGCATAAAAGCCATGTTTGAGATCAGAATGGATAAGAGTAGTTGAGTGCTTGTTCCATAGAAATATTTCATATAATCAGAACTTTAAATTAACTTTCTAAAATGGGTATCTTGGGCAAAAAGTACATTATGTTTTTGTAAAATCTGTAGGGGCACATAAAATGAGAAGGGACATTTATCATCCTAAAGGTTGGTTCCTTTTTGGTCTGTGTAACTCTGAGATGGGATAATATAGAAAGCATGAAGCAGTGCATTTTCTTGCCTTTTCTGAAGAATAAGGATCTATGTGAGGTGTTATCTTCAAGATGCAGAATATTACTAGTTGTCATAGAAATGGGAAAAAAAAATTGTGTCAGATAATCAGTTTTTAGTGTTTACAGAGCCAGAATGAAGTTCTGTGCTTTTGTAATAATTATTGATTCTGAAAGTTCCTGGTTGGTTAGACTTCCATTGAGCATAAATATTAGTTAATATTGAAAATATTACTGACTTAGGTTAGTACTGATTTTTATGAATTTCTTAGATTAAAGTTTTCAAGTTTAAATAAATTTCTCAGTTTGGAAGATGGTAAAGGTTGTGGTAGTATGAAATTGATCCTAATTAGATATTTCTTAATTTATTACCGAGCTGCAATATACAATAATGTCCTGTCCTGGCATCAATGCCAGTATTTAAAAACATCAGTAAAAGTACATATGAAATAGAGAAGATAAGTTTTTCTGAAAGACATTTGGGACTTGTCAGTTTGGCTCTTAATCTTTGTGCTATACATTCTCCAGACTTTAGTTATTAATTAGAGGGGGATTAATTGTTTCTATGGAACAATTAATTTATTAATTAGTTATTTATTAGAGGGACCTGGACAGGCTGGAGAGGTGGGCCCAAGCCAACTTCATGCAGTTCAATAAGGCCAAATGCAAGGTCTTACATCTAGGTCGGGGCAATCCCAAGCACAATTACAGGTTGGGCGGGGAATGGCTGGAGAGCAGCACTGAGGAGAAGGACCTGGGTGTGCTGATCGACGAGAAGCTCAACATGAGCCAGCAATGTGCGATCGCAGCCCAGAAGGCCAACCGCATCCTGGGCTGCATCAAAAGAAGTGTGGCCAGCAGGGCGAGGGAGGTGATTCTGCCCCTCTACTCCACTCTCGTGAGACCCCACCTGGAGTACTGCGTCCAGCTCTGGAGTCCCCAACATAAGAAGGACATGGACCTGTTGGAGCGTGTCCAGAGGAGGGCCACGAGGATGATCCGAGGGCTGGAGCACCTCTCCTATGAGGAGAGGCTGAAGGAGTTGGGGCTGTTCAGCCTGGAGAAGAGAAGGCTCCGCGGAGATCTTATTGCGGCCTTTCAGTACCTAAAGGGGGCCTACAGGAGAGCTGGGGAAGGACTTTTTACTAGGGCATGTAGTGACAGGACAAGGGGGAATGGCTTCAAACTGGAAGAGGGCAGGTTTAGATTGAACATTAGGAAGAAGTTTTTCACTTTGAGGGTGGTGAGGCACTGGAACAGGTTGCCCAGAGAGGTTGTTGAGTCCCCATCCCTGGAGGTGTTCAAGGCCAGGCTGGACGTGGCCTTGGGCAACCTGGTCTAGTGGGAGGTGTCCCTGCCTATGGCAGGGGGGTTGGAACTCGATGATCTTCAAGGTCCTTTCCAACCTAAACCATTCTATGATTCTATGATTCTATGATTTCTAATTTATATAATTTTGACTAAACTTTAAACTTCAGTACTGTATTTTGGAGGCAGGAAGGCAGGGACATCAAAACTATATGGTGATGCTGAACCCTAGAAGAAACCGAAGTGTGTGAATGTAATTAGCTTGAAAAAGTATAGATAATATCTTACCCTTTATTTTAATGGAACATTTATTAGCAATAAAACCAGATCAAGACAAAAAGATCAAAGGTAGAAAGAAAATTTAAAAAACACTTAGTTTGTGAAAATCCTTACTTTAATGTGCTGCCTATGTAAAAATATTTAGAAGATTAGGTATCTAAAGATATGAATATAATCGTAGTTTCATTAATAAGATTGGAAGTAATCTAGTATTCTCTTGTTCTACTGATAATCAAACAAACTAGTAATTATTGAGGCTTAGGGGATGACTTTGTTGCGTGGTTACTCCAGTTTGACTGTTGCAGTACTACATCCCTTTGAGAAGGTGGTAATGTGCAAGGCTAGACAGACCACGAGTCTGATCCACTGTGGCAGTTCCATTTACTTCTGTCCTCTATAAATAAAATACAATTGGTTTATAATGCAGTTCTGCTGAACTGCTGTGGTATCCGTAGTGCATTCCAGCACCTTTGAGCCATACACTTGTGTATATTTTGTTTCACTGTGTGTCTGTGGCTTGGTAAATATTTTCCTAGGAAATTGCATTTAAACTGAATGCATTGTTTATTGTGGCTTGCGAGTTACTGTACTGTCAATTTTGGTGCATTAGGGTTCTGCTTGAAAAAGTGCTTTTGTGGAAGAAAGTGAACAGTCTGTAAAAATAACCTTGATACAGCAAGTTTCTGCATGTCAGTCATGCCATGAATCTGATTCCAGGGAAAAGCACAGCGTCACAGTGCTACCTACAAAAAGAAAAAGGTTATGTGGGTCCCATGTTGCATTACAGTGAACACTAGAGATCACATCCTCCAGCTATAAAGAAAGTTACTGTATTTCAGATGAAATGCAACTGCCTGGACTCATAAAGTAATGATGACATTGATAAGAAGTTTGCAACATCTTTGGAAAATTGCTGATAAGTAAGCTGAAGAAAAGTTAATGTTTTTCTTCTTTACTGATTGATTGGTCTTAGTGCATCTGAGTTACATATTCAGTTTGTCAGTCCTGTAAGCCCACCTCAAGGACTACTTGAGGTGCTTCTTACTCCAGAGGTGGAATTTATCTTGAATGTAACTTACGACAGCGGCAAAGCTATTCACTGCCAGTTTGACCCTGATTTGTTTCACTGAGATATCTTTTACTGTTTCTCCTTGGATAGCTTCATTAGCTTAGTGTTTTTGAAGGTACAAGTCTGATTTACACATACTCAGTGTATTTATATGTATATAGATATATTTGTGTATAGCTAAAACATATGTTTGAGGTTTTATATGTATTTTATAGCATTTTGGAATTCATCAATATTTGCTTAAAATGAACTGGACGCTTGTTCTGTTGTGATGCTGCTATGCATTAATTGATCAGTGAAAGCTGTCTTCTGGTCACCTTTGTAACCGTGTGAGACCAGCCAGAGTTTCTTCATCCTTAATGAAACTTTTTTTGATCTAGCTGTACTCTGACATGGAAAGATGATTGTCCATGTTCATAACAACTTGAGAACTTTTAGAAATGAAAAACAGAATTGTTTCTCTTTTTCTTTTCGAAAAGAAAAAAAGCAGCCTTGGATGATGGCCAAATGAAATCTTTAAAAAGGAAAACTGTACCACCTGAGCGCCCAGCTGTTTCAAAAACTAAAATCCCCCTTTTCTTTTCCTGCAACCCGGTATTTCTTATCTTTCTTCTTTAGGTCACTGTTACTTCATTGAATGCAGCCACTTTTCCCAGTCTGGAAAGTGAATGCAAGTGGTACATCGATAGTAATAACTGAAAATACCTCTATGAGACGCACTTCTGTGTGAATCCAAATCCATTTCTTAGTATTTGTGAGCTTCTTAAGTCCTTGAGAATGAATTTTGTATAAATTATTAGGTTGCTTGAGGCAAGAAAACTCAAATGAAGTATTAAATAACAGTTTTTCTTAAAATGACAGTGCTCCCACCATTTGACCTCATCTTGTTTGAAAATCACACAGCCACTAGCTCATTTGAAATCTGTTGCTCAGAACCATCTGATGCTTAATGAATTGATACATACTTTTTTCAGAGTATCTTTGTGTTATCTTTTTGAATTTTGATTCTTTCCAGTTTCAGTCAGAAAGGATAGGACATGATCTGTCTCCAGAATTGCTTCTTGATCATCTGGGCAAAAATTCTATGTGTCATATTTTTTATAAACAATCCCTTTCAAAGTCATAAGACAATGACATTACTATACATTTTAATGAAGCAAATATGAAGTGTAAATTACCTTGTCCAGCATTGTTTCCATTCCAAAAATCATTCTAAATTTAGTACAGCGTACTCATCTTCATAACTAGCAAGAATCCATTAGTGTTGACACTTTCAGTCTTCTGTAATTGACACGGATCGGAACAGTTCAGTATGTATATCCCCACCATGTGGTTTCACAGCAATGGCTCTCTTGCTGCTTTGATAGTATAAGTCATTTCTGTTCTGAAGGATTTTAGCATCTCCTTCATCTTTTGCAGTTCTCATATTGACATAAGAATACATAGAAAACCTTGTTTGGGTAGTCTTATTTACTAACATTTAATTTTTCTAACATTAAGTTCTTCTTTCTGATTGTTCACATGCAATGTTAATTTGATAGCTGTGTTTTAATTTGTAATATCTATAGTATATGGGCTGTGGGTTTCTATTGTTTCTTGTTTGTTTGTGGTTTTTTTGGGGGCGGGGGGGTTTATTTATGAGTGATTACGGCTTACATTTTGCCTTCTTGTAAACCTGGTATTTGAAAACACAAAACTCTGAACACACCAGTACAGTGAAAAAAAAAAATAATCAGGATTGTTTTCCCTCTGACTTATGTTCTTGCAGTTCAAACTGCCTTTGAATATGGCTGACCTCCCCCGGTTCAGGGCTTCCAAATAATGCATTGGAAACCAGTATTTAAATGCTGGGAAAAGTACATGCTAAATGTATGTGACAATGAGGCAAACGACACCAGTTACACTCTCTATATCTAGACTTTCTGGGAATTGAGGGGAAGGAGGATTTAAAAAAAAAAAGTTATTCAGCAGCTGGGATGTTGGGAGGTGATCCCTTCGTTCCACATGGTAAGAAACCATAATCCTTTCCAGGTCACCTGGAGTAGAACTTCCAGATTCAGGTTAGAGGAATAAAGGAAAAGAACAACTAAAATTGCTCTTTATGTCTTAATACATAGTTAACTTTGTGTCCAGAAACACTAAACCTACAAAAAAGTATTTTACTGCTGAACAATGTCCCCTCCATGTTTTCATCTCTCTCCTCTATTTCAATTCTGTGTACATAACTGTTTAAAAAAAAACCAAACACCTCTTTAGGCAATGCTGTTGGGTAAAATAGCCCATTCTGATTCTGTCTAATTCTGTTTGCCACCCTCTAATTTTAACAGCCATTTCATCAAGCTTAATTTTATATATCCAGTGTTCACAATTGAATAGCGTGTAAGTCCCTGTTTTTCTTTGTCTTAAAAGAAAAAGCTAGTTTCTGGGTGTCTAGCATCTTTCTTCTGTTTTCCAAATGAAATATATGAATATATGAAAACTTCCTCCTAACCCAGGTTTCTAAACTGTTTAGATTTCTAACCTGGAAGAGGTAAATTAAAATACAAAGTTGTAGACTATTAGTCTAGATAGCAGATAAACAGGAAAATGTCTTCCAGGCAACTCAAGCCATTTGAAAAATAACCCATAAAATTTAGTTGCAATGACTTGATATTTTCATGATTGCTTTTCATGGCTTTGCATTATTGTTTAATATAAAACATTAAGAAATAGAACAATGTATGTAGTTTTGACGAGGTCTTAGACCAAAGTGTTGGGTTTTTGCTGTTCAGAATTGCTTCTCTTACAAAGGGATTGTTTCAGAATACCCGCTGTGGCATAGGAATTTTCTAAGGATATAATTTATTGATTTTTCTGTCTTGTCTTTTTCTTCACGTTATTTAAACTTACTCATAAAATGCAAAACAAATTGGATCGACATTGCCTTCACTCACTGTAAACTTTAATGCATTGCATTACCTTTGTGCAGCTGTAGAATGTCTTGAGAGGAGAAGAGGCCACTGTTTTGATTCCCAGGGGTGGAATCAAATCTGAAATGACAATCCCTGAAATCGCTTAACTTTCCCATTATTGGAGGTTAGAAGCTGGTCTAAGTTACTGAAAGATCAGTTATACTGGCTAATCATGGTAGATCCTGTGCTGCTATCAGGCTACAAACAAATTCTGTAAAGACATTTGTCTCATCTCTAAATTCTGTTAGAAATTTTTCTTCATTAAAATAATACATAATTGATGGATCTATGTAATGTTTTCCATTCTTTCTCCACTGTCAGACCACTAACAAGTTATAGCATTAAATGGTTTCTTTCTCTCTTTGCTTTTATTTACATTTGACAAAAACATAAAATGAGTACCTTGGCTGGTTGCTCTTTCTTCTTACCAGTACTTACCCTCAGGTTGCACACCTATATATACAATATTATTTCTTCTGTTTCCTTCTCCTCTCCTTCCCCCCTGTAAAGGACTACTGCTGAAATGATGCTTTAAAGCCAGTTGTGGATTTGGACAGGAAAATACAGAAGGTAAAGTTCTCTCAAGTGTTGACTGGAGCTTGCAGTTAGGAAAGTCATTACTATTAGGACCTGGACAGATTTTTAGTAGCATATCCTTCCACTGCTGCTGAGTTAAGGTCAGTACTATCTTTCAGACGTCCCTTACCTCAGGAACCATGGCAGGCTCCTCTTCATTCAGTGTGAACTTCAGCTCTAAGTTATTTAGGTGTTGAGCACCTGGATACTGCAATTGTTCTGCATGGTTCATGCTTGATAGTGGTGCAGAAGTGAAGAAACTTTGTTCATCAATGTCTGATTTAGAACATTTCCACATAGCTACAATAAAAAAACCTCGTGCAGACAAGTTGAGCATAACTCTACTAGTAAGTAGAGTACTATCAGTAGTCTAGTGATAGCAGTCTTGAAATCAGAGCATTTACTCAGGTCCTTAGGTGGACCCAGTGGCCTTTTCTGAGCTTTGGGCAGCTGTGATGATATTATTTGCAAAACCCTGGGTAGCTAGCAGTCCAGATCTGGAATGGCTGTGTGGGCTGCAGTCATTGCAGAAAGCTGAAATATCGACACATTCTTCAGTCAGTCAATCCAGAAAGAGTACGTAGCTTTCCAGTAAATAGGTTAAACCCAGGACTAAAACAGAAAGTGGGATGTTACCCACTAGACTGATTTTTATTTTCTTTTGAACTTAAAATGTACTTTGCAAACCTAAAGAGATAGCATGGCTGATGAGAGCAGAGGAAGAAATTGATCTCAGTTGTCAATAAAGTTTATGTTGTTTTGTTGTTTGCTGATGAAGGTTTTACAGCTGAACAGTTAGGATTATCATTTGGCTTCCTACATTCTTTATAATCAGTGGAACCTTTTTAAAAGTATAAGGTTATGATACACAAAGTCTATTTTGTTATTGTTAGACACAACTTGGAAGCATGTGTTTAACTCCCAGGATGTAGATATTACTTAACTAGTAGCAAGAATAACATATGCTGTTTCCTCATGTAAGAACTGAGATATGTTAAACTTGGCTTTTTTTGGCCATACAAGTGCAAGATTACAGATATGTAAAAAGAAATTATATGCAGATGTAAGTAATGGATTGACAATGAAATGACAAACTAAGGTTGTATTAAAATATGTTCCAGTACAAAATATTCTAAATTACTAGAATTAATGTTATAGGCTTCATTTCAGATGTTGCAAATCAGGAAGACTGAAAAGTATGGGATCATGTTTTAAGAGGTTTATAGAGGTTTAAAAAGCACTTATAATCCACTGTTTTTCTTTTTTCTTTCTGTCTTATATGTTTCGGACAAAATACCAAATTAGATGGTTTTGTAATCTTAAAGTCTCTCTGTTTCAAAATAATATTGAGTATTTGCCAGCATTTTTCTATTCACAGCTGTTCTTGGCCACTTAATGGGTATTCCATTAATGGGTATTAAAATATTCATTTGTGTCAGAAGAAATTGCCTACCCCACATAAAAATAGGGGAGAATAGTGTAATCGGTCTTAATTTGAGATCACTTCTTACTCTGAAACCTGTGTTAGTTTCTTGACCAGAATCAGATTTATACAAAGGTGGAACATTGATCTGTGACTTGAGAGTACAGTGACTTTTAATGTTGCATGATCAGTACAAGCTACACTAAGTGCAGAATATGTAACACTCAACAGAGTTACCAGACTTTGGTAACTAATGCTTCTTTTGAAGGTCATAAACTTTTCAGATTTAGGTGGGAAGACCTACACAAGTGTGTTTTTTTAATTTCAAAGAATCATAGAATAGTTTGGGTTGGAAGGGATTTTTAAAGGTCATCTAGTCCAACCTCCCCTGCAATGAGCAGGGACATCTTCAACTAGATCAGGTTGCTCAGAGCCCCATCCAACCTGACCTTCAGCGTTTCCAGGGATGGGACATCTACCACTTTTCTGGGCACCCTGTTCCAGTGTTTCACCACCCTCATTGTAAAAAATTTATTCCTCATATCTAGTCTAAATCTACCTTTCCTGTAGGCCCCCTTTAAGCACTGAAAGGCTGCAATAAGGTCTCCATGGAGTCTTCTCTTCTCCAGGCTGAACAGCCCCAACTCTTTCAACCTCTCCTCATAGCAGAGGTGCTCCATCCCTCTAATCATTTTTGTATCTCTCCTCTGGACGTGCTCCAACAGGTCCATGTCATTCCTGTGCTGAGGGCTCCAGACCTGGATGCAGTACTCCAGGTGGGGTCTCACCAGAACAGAGTAGAGGAGCAGAATCACCTCCCTCGACCTGCTGGCCACACTTCTTTTGATGCAGCTCAGGATACTGTTGGCTTTCTGGGCTGTGAGCACACATTGCCAGCTTATGTCCAGCTTTTCATCCACCAGTACCTCCAAGTCCTTTTCGGCAGGGCTGCTCTCAATCCCTTCATCCCCCAGTGTGTGTTGATACTGGGGGTTTCCCTGACCCAGGTGCAGGACTGTGCACTTGGCTTTGTTGAACCTTCTGGAGCTTGCCCATGTCCCTCTGGATGGTATCCCATCCCTCAGGCATGTCAATGGCAACACTCAGCTTGGTGTCACCTGCAAACTTGCTGAGGGTGCACTTAATCCCACTGTCTATGTCATTGATGAAAATATGGAACAGTACTTGTCCCAATATAGACCCCTGAGGGACAGTACTTGTCACCGATCTCCATCTGGACATTGAGCAGTTGACCACTGCCCTCTGGATTTGACTATCCAGCTAATTCCTCATCCACCGATCTCTCCAGCTTAGCGAGCATGATGTTGTGGGGGACTGTGACAAAGGCCTCACAGAAGTCCACATGGATGACATCCATAGCTCTTCCCTTGTCTACTGATGTAGTCATTCCATTATAGAAGGCCACTAGGTTGGGTCAGGCAAGACTTGCCCTTGGTTAAGCCGTGCTGGTTGTCTCAAAATTTTCCCTAAAGTTCAGGGTCCTGACTTTACACTTTGCCTGATCCATATCCCTCAGGCTGTGATCTCCACCAGTGCGTGATTGCTGCAGCCCAGGCTGCCTCCAGTCTTGACGTCACCACTTAGCTGCCTTGTGTTGGTGACCAGCAGGTCCAATATCGCATCCGCTCTGGTGGGCTTGTCTGTTAACTGGCTTAAGAAGTTATCCTCCATGCACTCCAGGAGTCTCCTGGATTGCCTAAAGGTCTCCATGCTACTTTTCCAGCAGATGTTGGGGTGGCTGAAGACCCCCAGCAGGACGAGAGCCTGCGAGCACGATGCCTCCTGTAGCTGGAGTAAGAAGGCTTTGTCAACAGGCTCCCCTTGTTTGGGTGGCCTGTAGTAGGCACCAACCACAAGGTTCCGTTTGTTGTCTCGGTCTCTAATTCTTATCCATATAGGCTTTCAGCCTGCTCATGGCTATTCTTCAGAGACAGCTCTTCACTCGCTACCCATTTCTTGATGTAGAAGGCAATGCCTCCACCCTTCTTTCCTCCCCTGTCTCTTCTGAATATCCTGTAGCCATCGACAGCCGTAGTCCAGTCATTGGATTTGTCCGACCAGGTTTCAGTAATGGCAATTACATCATAGCTTTCTAGCAGCATGGTGGCTTCCAGCTCCTCCTGTTTGTTGCTCATGCTGCGTGCATTGGTGTAGAGGCAGTTCAACTGGGCTGTCTGCTGTGTCATCTTAGAGGAACACCCCTTAATTCCCTTGAGGTATTTCTCTCGTGTTTCCCTGTTGGCTTCTATTACCTCAGGACCCCCTGTCTCATCTCTGTAAGACTTCAAGTGTGCTGCAGTATAGCCAGCACACCTCAGAGCAATAGGCTGAGGGCCCTTGCTAGCACCCCATCTAACCTTGGCATGTCATCCCACAGCTTGTCACGGGCAAGCCTGATACTGTCCCCCTCCCCCCTCAAGTCTAGTTTAAAGCTCTGTTGATGAGCCTGACTAGCTTGTGAGCAAAGACCCTCTTCCCCCTTTCAGAAAGGTGAACCCCATCTGACGCCAGCAAGCCTTGGGCTGTGTAGGCCATCCCATTATTGAAAAACCCCAAAATGTAGCGGTGATACCAGCCATGGAGTCATTTATTAATAGACTGTGCTCATCTTTTTCTTCCAATGTTGCTGCCCATGACTGGGAAGAGAGAGGAAAAAACAACCTGTGCTTCAGATTCCCTAGCCCTTGGGTGATGTGTTGCACCTTTATCACGGCATACAAGGAAGAACAGCAATGGGCAATAGTTCAAGGGCTACACCAGGCTAGGAAGTTTCCTAGTGATGTCCTTAACCGGGACTCCAGGAAGGCATCAGACCTTCCCTAAGAGGACCATCTGTCTGGCATATTGAACCCTCTGTTCCCCTCAGAAGGCAGTTGCCTACAACTATAACTCATCTTTTCTTCCTCGTGGGGGTGGGCCTTTCTGATCTTGGCAGCACCTCTGGTGAAGATGGACTGTGATCCACTTCATTGCCCATTGACTAGCCTTCGAGATCCAGAGCCTCGTACCTGGAAAGCAGGATGGACAAGGAGGGTGGAAGTCCATGGAAATTGTCTTGTTCAGGCTGAGCTGGGAGACTTCTACATCTTAAGGCTCAAATTGAAGTTGGGAAGGACATTATCCTTGAAAGATAAATTGAGAAATTGATGTTCTGATTTAAACTGCAGCTTCAAGTATTTCAAAGTTATAATTAAATTAATAAATCAAGATACTACTTTCTATGAATGTTCTGTCTTTCAGATTACTTAGTCATCCTTTCTGGCTGATAATTTAAATATTGAAATTATCTAGAGAACATTCCATTCATGTGATACAGGAATTCATTAAGTTATAAGAGGGAATTATCTAATAGAATTACAATCACAGAAATACTATTTTTGTAATCTTCTACTTAACACGAGTGGTTTAATAAGGCTTTCATGTGACTATTTAAAAGAGTTCAGAAACCCTTTATCTGTTTGGTTCTTTTTAGCAGCATTTTCTTTTTTATTCAAAAGAGCTCCTAAATGAGGCTGTTAGGGCCTATACACATGAAAGGATGTTTAACAGTTATATGTCAAGGAGGTAAGAGGGGTGAAAAAGGAGGGGAAGAAGGTGTTCATCCTGTCAACCTTTACAGTAGTGATGGAAGGCCTTGGGGTAATGGTGGTCTAGGAACTGTAACTCTCGGGTAATGATGACTTTAACAAAACAAGTATTCTCCGTAAGGAGCGGCAGCTTATGGAATTGTGAAGTGCCACCATCAGTTGGAACTTCATCAGTCTAAATATTTTGGTTTTGAAATACCTAAGCCTCCTGAGTTAGAAGCCTAGAGTTCACTTAGTCCTTTATTACTCTTGTAGTGTTTTGGGTGGGTCCTTTTGGACACGGCTGTTCCTTGTTGAGAACAGTTTCCTTGACAATTTTAGTGGAGGAGGAGATTTGCCTTTGTATCTTCAGTGCTGTGTTGCAGTAACGAACTGTTAATTTTATTTTATTTTTTTATGGCATAATTCTTTCTTCTAACAAAAGTTTTTGGTTTGATTGCTGAATCTGGCTAATATGTGGGAGTCAGCTGAGCCTTGACAGCCTAGGGGAAATTTTCAGACTAGAGAAACTTGTAACTTCCTCTTTCCCCTTTTCCTCGAAAAAAAATCCCTTTCTAGGCAGTTGAATTCCCATCTGAACAAATGCCAGGTAAAGAGCTTGAGCTTCCTGTGGTCACTTCTTGCTTTCTGAAGTGCTGTTTTCAGTGGTTAAGTACAGTTTGGAGGGGGGAGGAGGAGGTGGCTTTTACGAAGTGCTCTCTAAAAGAGTGACTAATCAGATACAAGCTACATTCAAACTGGTTTTTATTATTTACAGGAGCTGATCGAAACAGATGGGAGAAATTTGCAGAATTAGCAGAGAAAACATTCCGACATAAACATTGTCGTCCCAGTCCTGGCTGACTGGGATGTTGCTAAAAGATTTCCCTTAAATGTGTAGCTCCTAGGTTACCAGACCATGTTCTCCCTGGGGGCAGCTGCTCTAGCACAGGCAGTCAGTCTCAGGCCAGACACTGCATTTTTCATTTGATGCGTTCAAACCATTGCTCATGACTGACACCGTCCTGACCTTGACTAGTTCTCGCTCAGTGTTCTTCATTCTTATTCATAAGCTACAACTTTATTTCAGCCTATGTGGTAACAGAAGTTGGTGATTTTGAATATGCTACTTAAGTAGTCTTTTTGTAAAAATACAGATTGAGTTTGAAAATTCCATGTTTGCTACAAAGTCACCTACCTGATTTAGAAGTGTGAATCTGTTAGCAAATACACTGTGTTCCATGCCTCCATTGTAGCAGATTAGTGCATTATGCTTCTCAATAATAATTAACACTGCTTAATCAGAAGCTCAATCAATTGTATCGACACAGTGACTGTAAGCAGTACCTTTGTTTGGAAAAAATCTTGTGTTTAATCTTTAGGGCATGTTGCTACCTGATTCTCCCACCCACCCTAAATAAATGGGTGGGAATTATCGAATTGAAATTGTAACAAAACAACAAAATAAGTGTATCTGGAGATGTGTAAACCCTTTGGATTGCCTTGACAGGGAAAAGGTGAATTAGGCTTTGTATTGGTTTTGACTGGGATGGAGCTCATTTTCTTCATAGCAGCCAGTATAGTGCTGTTTTTTCAGATTTGAGACCGAAAGTGTGGTGATAACATACCAGTGTTTTAGGTGAGCGGTGCTTACACAGTGTCAAGGCCTTCTCTGTTCCTTATTCTGCCTGCCTCCAGGGAGTGGGGTGGGAGGGAACGCAACCAGGAAAGCTGACCCAAATTGACCAAGGAGATGCACCATGCCATGTAATGGCAATGCTCATCAATAAAAACTGGGGGGGCTTCCTTTTCCCAAGGTAGCCATTGCTGAGGGACTGGCTGAGTGTTGGGCAGCTGGTAGAGAGTGATTGGTTTTGCTGCTTTTTTTTCTTTTTCCCCCCTCCTTCACTTATTAAACTGGTTTTATCTTAACCTATGAGTTTTCTTGCTTTTGCCCTTCTGATTCTCTTCCTCCATCCCACTGGGTGGGAATAAGTTACAGCTACATGGGAGCTTACGTTTTCCACAGGCTTTCATTCAAAGTAGCTTTTTTTCATGTTAAATGTAACTCTTTATAGTAGTCACTGTCTTTTTATCCTATATGAAATCTGCTTCCTCATTCTGAATATTCCTTACAGAAAAATACTCTGATTTTTAATAGAATTTGATTGATACTTCAGCTTGTGGTCATGAAGAAATGTAGGAAATACAGGATTTTGCCTACTGGCAGAAATGGCTTAAAGATTTCAACCAAAAACCCCATACTTTTTCTTTATAGGATGTCATCAATGTCAATAAAAGTCCACACGGAAGTTATCCCATTTCCAGTCATTTTTTAGCTGATCAAACAGATCAAACTCACAAGCATTTTCAGTATTCACAACGTTCACAGGTCTCCCCTTGTGGCCCCAGTGGAACTGTATTTAAAACCAATGTTTAAATTTGGCATCTTATTCTCAAACAGAAGCTTGCCATGGTGCATAGCTGCTGTTCTTTGTTTTAATTGCACATTCTGCTCCTTGACAGGTTGGCTGTAATAATGACATTGCTGTGATCCTGTAGAATTGCAGAACTTTTCCAGAATAAGACACTTTAACTCATAATTGTTGTAATGGGCAAATATCACTACTCAGTAAGATTTTTAGACTTCATTTGGTTTATAATCTCCAAGAAAATTAGCTTTTTTAGAGAACAAATTAGGCTTTGTTCCTACAAGGTTTTTGAAGTTATTACATACAAACTTTTCCAGCTTGGATCTTTAGATAGGAAGTTTTTCTCAAAGATGTGAATTTCTGTGTATTTGGTATACTGGGTTAATAACCTTGACTGTAACTATTTACCGTTACTATGAGCACTAATATTAACTATCACCATTAAATGTTATTTAATACTGATTTTAATTTGTCAGGATTTATCTGTAAGAAGATATTTACTTAAAATGTAGTAAAAGTATCAGCATAACCCACCACCCCACTCCCCCCAAGGATTAACATTTGGAGCAAAGTAAAGGTAAGACACAAATTCCTACAACAAGTTGAAGGAAAGATAAGTTAAAAGGAATTTTTCTAATTCTGCTGTTTGAAATTTGAATCAGTCGTTTGATCAGATCAGTCTCTTCATGCCTAGTGCAGGCACTCTTAAGAAACACATTTCATATGCAGGGTTTTTATTCCTTTTCTTGGTCTTTGTCAGATTTTCTGTCAAGAAAATCTTTTTTGATCCTTTTTCTCCACCTTTGATTCTGGTCTTACTTAGGTGATCCAACAGAGTAATACTTGTAAAGCTTTAGATAACATTATTTCACAGATCATCTATGCAGATAGCTTTCTTTTAGTATCTGTAAGGACGTTTATCTTTTCAGTCAACAGAAATAATCTGTGTGTATAAAAGTGTTTATATTAGTTTAACTGTTTGAAAGTATGAATAATTTACTTGACACATTGCTTTGGAGTACTGAATAAAACAAGGAGATCTCAGTAGATCAGGAGGTACTCTCGTTATCAAGAGATCTCATCAATGAAAAATATTTTTTTTTTTTACTCTAATGTCCCTTATGTTGTTTAATGTCCCTATTTAAAGTAAAAGGGCACTAGCATCAGAGATAGTGCCTCCATTTTCTTCCAACTGTGGCAAGAAAGGTTATCCTACTCAACTGTCCATGGAAGGGATTTTCATAGTCCCTTGCGGAACCATAAAAAGGGTTGGTTTTTTGTTAATACAGCTCTTTCTAAATCTAAGATTTTGCAAGCCTCATTGAGAAATCCGAATACACCTTGCTTGTTAGTAATGAAACTATTAAACTGTTGAACCCCTAAGGTAATTAAGGTGTTTTGGTTTGTTTGTTTGTTTTTATTTTGAGACCTCATCTTCTCCATTGTATTAAATTTTATCCCCTATGCTCCCTGCAGAAGTCATTCTGTTCATGTGCTGTTTTCAGGTTTTGGTCAGCTAATGGTCTGCTGTGTTTCATGCTACTTGCTTTTCTTTAATTTGTGTGGTTCTGGTTTAGGATATGTTGAAATAGGGGAGTTAAACAGCAGAGATGTAACTTGGGAAGAGAAATAATGCTATATTATATAGCCTTTTCCCTCCTTCAGACGACTTTCCTGCTTACAAAAAGCATCTCTGTGATGCCTCCTTCTTTCACAAGGATATGTCTATTCTTAATTGTTAAGCACCTGTCTGTTCTCCCTAGAATCCTTTAGTTTTATATTGATATTTTATTTGTTCAGTGCTTTTCGTTCTTAAGTGATGAGTGCACAGGCAGTTAACAAAACACAAAATAGTGAAGGAGAAAAAAGCCATTCTTTGTATTTATGCTCAGTGTTTCCAAACTTCTGTTGAACTTTTAGTGGCACCAGTATATCTGAGGGTAACTAGTATGTGTAGCCATATAGAATGATTATGTTGTGATAGAAGTGGTCTTGTTAACAAACTTGAATTGATTGTTGTTATTCTTTTAAGCTTCATTCAGTGATACAGGTCCAGTTTTATGCAGTTCAATGGGAAACAAATACCTGTTTTCTTTAAATGAAAAATAAGTTTTCATGTGATAGATCTTAATTATTGTAGCTAACTGCCTTTATTTCGTTCTCAGAAGGTGGTTGCTAAATGCTGTATTAATGTATATACAATTAAAAAGTGAATGCTTGCATTTACAAATCAGTCACTGTAAAGTCTTACCACTGATATACAGATAAATCCCTGCATTGAACTGAAATACATTTGATATGGCTAATAGAGAATGCGATGAACCTTTTATGAATGTATGATAAAACAAATCATGCAAACTAAATAATGGTATCTCTAGAGACCAATTAGTTTCTTCAACAAATAGACCGGTTCCCATGCTGACTGATGATAGTATCTCTATATCTTTCAGGTACTGGGTATGGTGGGTTAAGGATGTACTTTTCTCTTGTGCATGATAAAAGGCCTAAAGCAATGTCACCTGATTTCATGGGCTGTGAGACCCTCTAATACAGCTTGTGATCATGAGAACCAAAAATTTAAAAATGAGTCTGAAAGGAGCTGCGGTGCTTCCTGAAAAGTGTTATTTCTTCATTTTTTATGTCCATAAGCAAGTAACACTGCTAGGATCACTGGTCTAAAGCACTCACCTGAGGGCCGTTGCCCCTCTGCTACTTCTGTGCTTTTGGGCCACAATAACATTGCATATTACTATACAGGTCACTAATTGAGTTTTCTAAGGGGAGAGGGGAGTTTAATTCCAATAGTTTATATTTCACTACAGCAAATTCAAAATAAAATGTATAATTTGCTAAGCAAACCAGATTACCAAGCTGTGTAGCTATTGATTAATCTGGAAATCTGCACGTTCCTTTTCTCTGGGTAGACAACTTCAGATAGTAAAACAAAAAGTATTACAGAAGAAAAGCTGTATTAGAAGTGACTTTGTTAAGCCACTTGTTTGAGTAACTGAAAACAAATTAGCAGTATGTTTCTGTACTTTTATATATAGCAAAATTAAACTGAAGAAACCCAGCTTGATTTATTTAGTATCAAACTGAAATTGGCCTAAACATGCATGTCTTGTCAATACTAGAGATTAATATTAATCTAATACTTTATATTAACATGGGGAAAATATATATTTATACCGAGTTTATCTCGCAATATTTGCTCCACTTATTCAGTGAGTCTGCAAATACTCTTAGATGGCAAAAAGCTGTGTGTTTGCCCTTAATAAAGACTTAAAAAAAAACTATTTAATAAAATGACAAAATATGTAAGCTTCTTTATTTTCCTTTCCTGTTTATTTGAAAGAGAAAAGTCTGTGGACTCAACTGCTGAGATCTGTTCTACAGGGCTATAGAAAGATACATGTGCTCCAAAAATGGGAGAATCATGTTTCCTTAGAAGCAGCAGCAACATAAGCACGCAACTCTTTCTGCTTACAGTGAAGACTGTAGCCATGCAAAATTTGATACCGCAGGCCCTTTGAGTTGGACAACTTGGGAACAATGCAAGTTCTTTCCTACTAAAAACAACTCAGAACATCAGCTGACCAATACCCATATTTTGGTGGTGTTTATCTCATCTTGCAAGTGTTATAAAATCTCTTTCCTGAGCAGATGATGCACGTGAAAAGCTGGTGAAAGTCTTCCATTGAGGAGCTTGTGTCTCTGACCTAGTAGATGAGAAGTCCTGAAATCCCCTCAGACTCTTCATGGGGAGGGGGCAGGGGGGAAAGAGGGGGGAACCAGTGTGGTTAACAGCAGTTGTATAAGCGAAGATGAAAAACAGTCTTTCCAGACTGTAGGAAAGAGATGTTGACCCTCACATTTCTTTAGTTTTTTCTTCAGGGGTTCGGTGCAGCTGGCTGGCATAAGTTTACGTCTAAGTAGGTACAGCTTAGGCAGTTTTGTCGTTCAGTCATGGAACAAACTTCTCTGAAGATCTTAATTCGCAGTAGTTATCTCCTGAAGAACGGCTTAAAAATTTTGCAGGTTGTAGATGATTTGTTCTTAGGAATGATTCCCCAATGCATCCAGTAAAAGTGTTGCTATTCTTGCAGTGATACTAATATAATGACAAGGCATAGTCAGTCATACCAGCAACCACCTACGCGTGCTCTAGAAATACACTGATGAAATTCAATAGATGCATGAGTTTCTGTGTTGCTCATAGATTACAACGGATTTTTTTATTGTTTTAGTGACATTCCATTGGAAAAGACTATCATTATTCCAAAACAGTCTCAGAATAGCAGCTTCTGCAAGTCACTGGCCATAGGAAAATACAGCAGATCTTACCTGGAGAGAACACAATATTGTGTTAGCTATAGAGAAAAACAGTTACTGTCATTGTGCCAAACTTCCAAGTTTGTTCTTCTCTGCTGAAAACAATGTAGAGAAAAAGATACCGATCTTTGGCCTGATACTTTCAGGGATATACAAAATACACAATATTTTTCATTCTGCAGTTTTCTATTGACATTGACAGAAGGTCAGCAATGTGTTAACTTCTACTTCCCAGTACATTTTAAGACTTCAGAAGATGCTTAGTTTTATAAAAATCTATGTACCCTGCTTCCCTTGAATTCAGCAGAATCTTTGTGTTCTCGTAAAGCAACAACAGAGTTAATCCAGTGTCGAGAGCTTTTAAGACTCCTGTCCTAGAAAACTAGCACTGATTTATACAAGCGGTTAAAGCCTTTAGATCACACCACCAAAAAAGGGAAACTATTTCCAGTGTGGTGTTTGCCCAGTACATGTGTTTATTGGAAAAGCGACCTGAACAGAAGCCAAAATAATCTCCCGAGAACTGGCTTTAAAGAAGCAAATTATGAACAAAATAACAATTGACTGAAAAATCTTGAAGTAAGAACCAGTAGAGTATTTAAAACTGTTCAGTTTTGTTATCAGACTCCTCAGTGTCTGAAGAGATACCACTTGAAATGATAAAGTTTCGTTTCTCTCTCTGCAAATTCCAACTCACAGTATTCTCGGATATTCATCTCTTCAACATTAATACCAATCGTTATTTTCCTTTTCTAAATGCAGCCTCTTTGTTCCATACAACAACTGAAAAAAACCCTGAATCTGTAGCTGTTCCATATCCTAGACATCCATTATTTTTAATTAGTGATGTGAAAAATGTAACAATATTGGTATACAGGAGGCCAGGCTGCTCTTTGCTTGGTATTTCTCATATTGACTCATCATATGTGAGTCATTGTGTGTGGGTTCTTGGGTCCCTCCCCCACCTCCATAGTTTGATACTAGTTGTGTTTTAGTTTAATAAAATTTTAAGGCCATTTTTTAATCTCAAGAGCTCCTTCATGTGCAGCTTGTACTGTTGTATCACAGGCTACTTGGGGCAACCTTCAGTTTCACTCTTCATTGTTTGTTTGCTGTTTCTAAGGAAAGGAGTATTATCTGTAAAATGAGTCTGAATGGGTCTTTGTTCTTCCTTTTTCCTTATGAAACTAATAGAAAAATAACTCTTCAAATTAATATTTGGGTTTAATTTTTTAACCTGGCGATATTTTTTAAGTAGACACACTTTTCAGATTAAGGATAAAAGCAAGTAGGTTTGTGTTTATTTTCCTTTGGCTTTGCATGTCCGTACAGCAGACTTTGTTCTAACAGCAGATTTGCTATAGTGCTCAGTTCAGCTTCGTGTGTTTTGTACCTTTACCAGCATAGTTCATTTAAAAGTGTTACATAATTGGTTTTTAAGCTGTGAAAAAAGGCTCTGTGCAATTACAATGTTTGGGGCAGTTTAGCAAACTGGCAGCAACAGTGTGCCTAGTGGCTAATACTCTATCTGTATTGGCTTTCTGGCTCTCGCAGTGCCTTTGTATATGTCTAGACAACAGATTCCTAGATAACGAATTCCCTGTAAGGTAGATTAAGTTCTAAAGCTTGTGGAAGACACCAAGGGAGTACTGTATTGCAAAAAGCTGAATTTTTACTACTCCTTTTGGTGAAAAGGTTCAAGGATAGGACAAAATAATATTTTTGTCCTACATGTGTTTTAATACGTACCAGTTCATACTGATAATGTGTAACTTCTCTGGAGTTTTCAGGTTGTACTGTGGTTCCTATTATAAACATTCTTCAGCAGTTCATTCCAGAAAGAGGATAATCCTTTCTGTTGAGAAGCACTATAGAAAGGAGAACTTAAAATAGTAAGCACTCAAAAGGGATAAATGTAGAGGAGTAATTCAGTTGAAAACTTGAAGAAACTACTACATTGTGTGCCAGAGAAGAAATGGAGACACTGATAAGTTGATTTGGATTATAAAGATGAAGACCTAGAAAATATTGGACCTTGCTGGGACTTTAAATACTAGGGTTTAAATAAAGTATGTAGTCACATGAAACATGGCTGGTGCTCCGTGTGGATAAGGGTCAAAGGTGGATAGATCAGACCAGCATAAAATAACTGTAGTAATAGTGTTTGGAGTGCACTTATAAATGAAATATTATAATAATTGCAATATGGAAAAACATGGTGAATTCATACAGAAGTGTCCTGCAGTGTCAATCACTTATTCTCTAGGGAAATAATGTAACCTCCAAAGAAAGTTGATCTGTATTAACATGAAAGTGTTGTGAAGAAGCTGTGTGCACTTGTGAATGGTTTCATTGATTTAGTAGAATAGCTTCCTGAAATGATGTATGAGCATATGGCTTAAAAAAAATAATACATAGCTATGTCCACTGCTTCCTTATATTCCCTAAGTATTATGTTGCCATATGGTACTTGTTTAATTTACTAATAATACAGTTTGAGTGAGAAAACACGAACATCCCGTTGTCCAAAATGCAACTAGATGGTAAACTAGCAGATAACACATCAGCTCTACAACTTTATAAATGAAAATAATTGTATTTAATTCAAAGCATATATGTGTTTGGGTGTTCTAACAGTTTCTTTTGATATTGCAGGAAACAGCATACTCCATTCAGCAGCAGACAGTGTGACAAGTGCAGTACAGAAGGCAAGTCAGGCTTTGAATGAGCGTGGTGAAAGGCTTGGTCGAGCAGAAGAAAAGACAGAGGAGCTGAAAAACAGTGCTCAGCAGTTTGCAGAAACTGCACACAAGGTAAGATTTTTGGTGGGATAAGGCTCTCAGTAGGTTAAAGTCACGCATTTCTTCATTTTGAGAGGAGAAAGCTCAAGAAAGAATTGCAGTCAGTCACTGTTTACAAAGAGCTTGCTGTTTTCCTTGATACTGTTCCTCACTTGGCAGATTTCTGGTTTATAACTTCTTTTCTGCATAGATCTGAGGTTTGCTGCATTTCCACTTGAATTGAGACTACCTGTATTCACTTTCCTGAAGCATATTTCACATCCATCTTCCCGCTACTGTTTGGTGCTATTCCTCATACTTTGTGCAGCAGTATAGTGAAATTGTTGTTAATCCCCTTTGATAAGCAGTCATAGGTCTGTGACTGTTTCTGAAGACATATCTTTTTATGTCTGGAAATGTTATTTATGAGGATTTTGGGGAATTGTTCCATCTCAGGAATGTACGGGCATTTCCTGTTCTTGGTGGAAGGTATTGATAATACTATGCCTGTTGCTTCTGCATGTGCATAATGGTGCTGAGCTTCCATCTCTGTGACTAATTGTAGGCATCTGCAGCATAAGATTTGGTGGCTGTGTAACACATCCACAGTAGACAGAATGCTTTTCAAAGAAAAAAGTAGAAGTTTTCTGAACGTGAGCAACCATTTTAGCATGCAAGTTTGATAGCTCTGCTGCTTAGCACAGGCTAGGCTTTATCATGCTTATGCCAAAAAATGCCTGGCTACTGCATTAACACTAGAAATCCTGGGTTGATATCTTGCAGTTCTATACAAGCCTCTGTCTTATGTAGTCTTTAAAATGTCACAAAACAACTTATTTTTATATTTACTGGGATAATCCTGTACTTCGTGGTCCATTTAGATAAGCATGGTTCAGCTTAGTGGCCTGAGTGTGGTACGAGCCTGCTCTTGGATTCTTCCGTCTAACACCACCACCTTTCCAATACCACGCTCCCCCAGTGATGATAACTATGCCAACTTAGAAAACCAACCTTAAACAGCAGATACCACCCCTTCTAGGATAGGGGCCAAAAGGTTTGCTGCTTTAGAGTAAAGCATAGAGTGCTGCTTGGTAAGGAGTTAAAAAATAAAAAATGAAAAATGCCTCTGATAGTTGGGCTGCTATGAATCTTGATTAAGATTTGAATAGGTTTCATTAGTGTGCATTGCCCTTTGATCTTCCACATGTGCAGAACAGCAGTCCCACCAGATGAAGACATGCTGCAAACAGAAACAAATCTTTTCAACATGTTCTGTTAGGAAAATCTTATTTTAAAAATCTCAGAATTAAAGGATGCCGTATTGTAGTAAAAATACCATCTTTGATAGCCTGTGTTGTACCATATTTAGAAATAAAAGTTTACAAAATCCTGATGTAATAATTCAAAATAAAAATTGGAGGGAAACATAGCAGGCATGGTGGAAAAGCTAAAAATAGCCACAATATGAGTATTGTATTTTTTAATCAGATAAAAAAATATGGAAAAATTCTCAATCAGAATTTTGTACATAGTCATTTGAGTTTACATGTCTCTGTGGCAGTAAGTGAACAGTTTCTGCAGGAAATGTCGAAGTGATGCAGAATAGAAAAGGATAATCTCCATTTGGACTGCGTGCTGGGCTGAGATTTATGAAACCTTCCTGCCAGTCCAGTTCTACAGATTCCCAGTCTTCCCCAGATGAGTGTGAGGCCATGTGCTGTTGAAGCTATCCCAGTTACCAGCTGCCTGAAACAGGACTGTGACAGTCTTTCAGTGGATGATAGCTAAGGATTTGTTATAAATGCTTGGGTTTTGTCTTTTTAACAAGAAAATAACATCTTTGTGTTTGAAGAAAACAAATATAGCTTAGTTCCTAGAGGACCGTGAATGACTACTTGTCATCTTAATGATCATAAGGATAACTTAGTAAAATGGGGTTTACAACATTTTTTTCTTGCAAATTTTTCTGTATTGGTGCCCCAAGTCTTGAATTATGTCATAGTGCAGTAGTCTTGCAGTTCTTCTACTGTTATGTCACAAAAATGCATATGGCAGCCACCCAGGAATGTATTTGGTTGGACAGACTGTTGTTTTATGATGGTGTGCTTTGTTTTGCAAGAAGGGATATTTTGGGTTTTGGTTGAGCATTTAGGAATAAGTACAGTATTATTTATTACTATTAATATTCCTCTGGTTAAGCCTTTGGGTGGCAGCTGCTACTCAGAGTTTAGATGTTGTTTGTACAGATAAGAAAACATTACTCCAGTGAAACCAGGAAAGCAAGGTCTAGCTGAGTGTTGCTTAAATGGCAAAATTGTAACTTTCTGGCAAAACAGAGAAAGGCACCAATTTTAACTTATTAGTATTTGTGTACACTTCATGCAGCAAAGCGAAGTTCCCATTTTGGTTGCTTTATACTTGCCTTCAGTAGAACAGTAAAAGTACTTTGAATTATTGTCAGCCCATAATTAATTTCAACATTACAATATCAGAACTGGATACAGATTTCTCTTACAGCTCAATTTGTCTGTCTGGACATTACTTGGGCAACAAACAGGAGGAGTTGAAAGCTGTTATGCAGCTGCAAAACTATGATATAGTTGCAATCGTAGAAACCTAGTGGGATGACTTTCACAACTGGAATGCTGCAATGAATGGCTATAAAATCTTCAGAAAGGATAGGCAAGGAAGGAGCTGCAGTGGGGTAGCCCTCTGTGTTAGGGAGTGTTTTGACTGTCTTAAGAGCTTGACAATGGTAATGATAGGATTGAGTGTTTACGGGTAAGAATCAGAAGAAAGGCCAACAAGGCAGATATCATGGTGGGAGTCCGTTACAGGCCACCCAACCAGGATGAAGAGGTAGATGAAATGTTCTATAAGCGACTGGGAGAAGTCTGAGTCACTAGCCCTTGTTTTCTTGGGAGACTTCAACTTAGCAGATGTCTGCTGGAAGTACAATACAGCAGAGAGGAAAGAGTCTAGGAGGTTTCTGGATTGTGTGGAAGATAACTTCCTGACACAGTTGGTGAGGGAGCCAACTAGGGAAGGTGCCCTGCTAGACCTGTTGTTCACGAACAGAGAAGGACTTGTGGGTGATGGGAAGGCTGGAGGCCTTCTTGGGCTTAGCAATCATGAAATTACAGTTTTTGATTCTCAGAGAAGTAAGGAGAGGGGTCAGCAGAACTGCCACCTTGGAATTCCAGAGGGCCAATTCCTTTGGCCTGTTTATGAGGCTGGTTGACAGAATCCCTTGGGAGGCAGTCCTGAAGGGCAAAGGGGTCCAGGAAGGCTGGGCATTCTTCAAGAAGGAACTCTTAAAGGCGCAGGAGCAGGCTGTCCCCATGTGTCGAAAGGCAAGCTGGCGGGGAAGACGACCTGCCTGGCTGAACAGAGATCTTTGGCTGGAACTCAGGAAATAAAAGAGAGCGTATGACCTTTGGAAGAAGGAGCAAGCAGGAGGACAACAAGGAGGTCGTGAGGTTATGCAGGGGGAAAATTGGAAGAGCCGAACCCCAGCTAGAACTTAATCTGGCTACTGCTATAAAAGACAATAATTTTTTTTTTTCTGTAGATATATTAGAACAAAAGGAGGACTAAGGAGAATTTCCATTCTTTATTGGATGTGGGGGGAAACATAATGACCAAGGATGAGGAAGAGGCTGAGGTACTTAATGCCATCTTTGCCTCAGTCTTTAATAGCAACACCAGTTGTTCACCGGGTACGCAGCCCCCTGAGCTGGACAACAGGGATGGGGAGCAGAATGAAGCCCCCATAATCCAAGAGGAAATGCTTAGCGGCCTGGTATACCACTTAGACACACACACGTCTATGGGGCCAATGGGATCCACCCAAGGGTATTGAGGGAGCTGGTGGAAGTGCTCACCAAGCCACTTTCCATCATTTACCAGCAGTCCAGGCTAACCAGGGAGGTCCCAGTTGACTGGAAGTTAGCAAATGTGACACTCATCCACAAGAAGGGCTGGAAGGAGGATCTGGGAAACTATAGGCCTCTCAGTCTGAGTCAGATCTCAGTGCCAGGGAAGGTCATGGAGTAGATATATCACCTTGAGTGCCATCACATGCCACATACAGAACAACCAGGCAATCAGGCCCAGTCAGCATGGGGCTATGAAAGACAGGTCCTGCTTGACTAACCTGATCTCCTTCTATGACAAAGAGGCCCACTTAGTGGACGAGGGAAAGGCTGTGGATGTTGTCTTCCTAGACTTTAGTAAAGCCTTTGGCATCGTTTCCCACAGCATTCTCCTGGAGAAACTGGCTGCTCATGGCCCGGATGGGCGTACTGTTTGCTGGGTTAAAAACTGGCTGGATGGTTGGGCCCAACGAGTTGTGGTGAATGGATTTAAATCCAGTTGGTGGCCAGTCACAAGTGGTGTGACCCAGGGCTCAGTACTGGGGACAGTTCTGTTTAATGTCTTTATCAATGATCTGGACAAGGGGGTCAAGTGCACCCTCAGAAAGTTTGCAGATGAAGCAAGGTAGGCAGGAGTGTTGATCTGCTTGAGGGTAGAAAAGCTCTACAGAGGGATCTAGACAGGCTGGATTGATGGGCTGAGGCCAATGGTATGAGGTTCACCAAGGCCAAGTGCTGGGTCCTGCACTTGGGTCACAACAACCCCATGCAGCACTACAGGCTTGGGGAAGAGTGGCTGAAAAGCTGCCTGGCAGAAAAGGACGTGGGGGTGTTGGTTGACAGTTGACTGAATATGAGCCGGCGGTGTGCCCAGGTGGCCAAGAAGGCCAACAGCATCCTGGCTTGTATCAGAAATAGTGTGGCCAGTAGGACTAGGGAAGTGATCATCCCCCTGTACTCAGCACTGGTGAGGCACCACATCAAGCACTGTGTTCAGTTTTGGGCCCCTCAGTACAAGAAAGACATTGAGGTGCTGGAGTGTTTCCAAAGAAGGGCAACAAAGCTGGTGAGGGGTCTAGAGCACAAGTCTTACGAGAAGCAGCTGAGGGAACTGGGGTTGTTTAGTCTGGAGAAAAGGAGGCTGAGGGGAGACCTTATCACTCTCTACCACTACCTGAAAGGAGGTTGTAGAGAGGTGGGGGTCGGTCTCTTCCCCCATGCAACAAGCCATAAGACAAAAGAAAATGCCCTCAAGTTGCACCAGGGGAGGTTTAGATTGGATATTAGGAAAAGTTTCTTCACTGAAAGGGTTGTCAAGCATTGGAACAGGCAGCCCAGCGAGGTGTTTGAGTCATAATCACTGGAGGTATTTAAAAGATGTGTAGATATGGTGCTTAGGAACATGGTTTAGTGGTGGACTTGACAGTGCTAGGTTAATGGTTGGACTTGATGATCTTAAAGGTTCTTTTCCTACCTAAATGAGTCTATGATTCTGCTTAGCTACATGTCAGGTTATTTTAAGGTATAAAACATGTAATGGAGACAGTGGAAGATGCATGGCATAGGAATGCTCTTTCTAACATCTTTTAAAAATGCCTTAGTCACCTGTTATAAAAATTTGCACAAGAAACAATAGCACTCACAGAGCGCTTCTGTTTTGGCTGTCAGAATTTGGTTTTGGTTGTGTAAGGGCTGGAACTTACTGTCTTCACCTTCTTTGTTCGCCTACAAAAAAACCCAAACCCCTTCCCCTTCTTCATGACTGCACAGGAGCCTAGACTTAAGGATTCTGTATAATAAAAGCCTGTTGTCAGACTTGCCTGCTGAAGACACATTTTTCTGAAAAAAACATCTTGTTTGATGTGAGAAAGAAAAGTGTTGGTTGGAGTTCTTTCATGCTGAAATGTGTTTCCAGTATATCTCTACAAATAATAATTTTTAAAAATGGCATATTTATGACCAGGTCCTTCAGTATCAAAGTGTCAATTAAATTTGAGTCACTTAGTGATCAGCATTGCACTGGTAGCAAATAAGGAAATTTTAACTGCCCCTACCAGTTCTGGTTTCTAGGTAACTTTGTAGAGCGTTCCCTCATCTCGGCTCTGTTAGCATGCTAACATATCTGCAGATACCAATTTTTTTATTATACGGAGCCTAAAACTATGTTCTCGGCTTGGTTTGCCGAAGTCAGTCTACGCTTTTTATACAGGATTTCACTTAGTTTAGCTCTTTCTTCTCCCTCTCATTCCCAGTTTTAAGTCCATTTTTTAATTATTTGAAATATAAATAATCAGTAATCACAGAGGTAGAAAGGCAATCAGTCCTTAATTTTTCATCATTATGTAGTGGCTGAGCTTCTGAACGGTGTTTTAAATTACTTGTCTAGAATTTCTGATTGTATTTAGCAATCCAGATCATTAGGTCTGGATGACTGTTCTTTTAAGCATGTCTTTGTTTCTTGTGTCTTGCTCTAGCCCTCCTCACAGATAGCAAAATAACGGAACGTTGGGAAACACAGCTATGAAAGCGGATCAATCCTGCCTCCTCAGCATAGCCAAGGAAAACTTTGCCTATCTATCACAGTAAAGGGAACAACTGCATATCTGTGTGCAAAGAAGTTACAGATTTCATGCATCTTTGGAGAATTCCGTTCACAAACTCTTCTGATCCAGATGGGCCACATTAGCTCGATATAGCTATTGTTACATGTGATCTCTCTTTAATTCATTCTTTCTTTCTTTTTCAGCTTGCCATGAAGCACAAATGCTGAGATACTGCCCAAAGTAGAAATCTTCCCAAGAGAAACTGAAAAGGCTACATTCAGCAACTTTTACAGGAGATCCAGACTTCTGTGTGCTTTTTTCTTCCAGTTCCGTGGAGATGCATTCTTTCTGTTTCTGTGCAGGAAAAAGTGTTGCATTTCTACCTTTTTGACTTACTTTTGTTCCTCTTTTGTAATATCGCTACACAGTCCTGCAGTACTTTCTACCTGTATTTCAGTTGTTACAGGAGTGAAAGCAAACAGGGAAACTGGACCAAATGACAAGCTGATCAGGATTAAAATAGTAATATTCTTCCCCAGTTGTCCAGAAAATTACTTAACTGGTTGTGGACATATGTGTGGAAATGAAATCCAAAGGAGAGGTATACTTTTCTTCATTTTATGTAGCATCAGCAGAATGTGAATGTTGGCATTAAACACCTGGGGTTGTAACTGTAGTGGAGAATAGACTGCTTTGTCCTGGGAAACAGAAAAACTTGTTTCTTCTACCCAGTGTAAGAGGTTTTGCATGTGCCATCACCAGCATTCAGAAGTGCATATCTGAATTTCATAGGGGAATCTGTTACCAGTGCTGCATTTTGAGTATTCCTATTTTCCCTTCTGAATTGATTATTTGAATAGTATAGTGAAACCTACAGAATGTATGCTTGAGGTTTCAAAATTGAGGGAAAAAAAGTAATTTTTACATCTATACACACATAGCTGTGCCTCAAACACAATCTAGAATTTAGCAATCTGGTATAAAATGACATTTCATTTTCTTGTTACCTGTGATTCTGTGGCTAAAGGCCTATGTAAATGAGAACGCAAAGGCCTGGGAAAATGAGAATGCACTATTTTCAAAGTCATCTGTTTTTCATAAATTCTATAGTAAGAATTTTTGGGAACACTTCAGAAATTTATCTGATTAGAATGACTTTTGTGTTAGCTAGTTGTCTGATTTTTAATATAGAGGCTTTCAAAAAGCATGTCTCAGTACATTAGAATCATAATTTCCAGTTTGGGTCTCAATTTTCAATATATTTTGTCACTGGAAGGGTGACTCCCTACTTCATTCTGTATTCACTATATGCAATATATGCACTGTATTCTCTTACAAAAATAAGTAGATCACTCTTTTCCTTCACAGCTGTTTTCTTAACATTTTTAAGATATTCTAATATGCTTCTAGAATGAAGAGGAAAAAAAATGCTGCACTTCTTTTTTTCTTTTTTTCTTTTTTTTTTTTGCAAACTGGTAAGCTAGAAACAAAAATCCTAGCTGAAATTTCAGCCTTCATCTTCTGAAGATGCCTGCTCTTCATTTTTTTTCCTCATCTTACCGGAGAGCCAGAAAGCTGGCATTATATGAATGTACTGTAGTTCTCATTTTCAATGTAGAATAAGATTTTTGCATTATTAATGACACTTTAAGCAGTCTAAAATCCTCAGAGCAGTGCTTTTAAAAGAGATAAAAGCTTCTGTAGTAATTGAGGATATTTTAGTTGCTGCAACCTGAAGTAACTGAAAATCTCTTGGAAATACCCATTTTGTAAAAAGATGCTTGGCTTTAGGAAAACATTTGCATTTGAACTAAGGACACTTGTCTAGTTAGCTGATTGCATTCAAACTTTACATCATTTTTTGCTTTTTTCCTGTAATTTAAACTGTTTTGTATGAAGCTTATTATTTAATTTCACACTGGGAATTGAGAGAGGGGGCAAATTTTTCATCTGTCTAGTTCCGCACGATCATTTAGATCTATTTAGCATCAGGTCTAATAGTTACTACATCCAGCGCCATCAGCTGAAAAGGAATTTGGCCTCATCTGTTATAAATCAGAACAGGCTTATTAACATGGGTTCTGAACACTCTGAGCTATGTACAATTAATGCCTGCCCTGGAAATGTCAGTAGCTTTCTGAGTGCTATTGTAATGACTATGGGTATTTCTGCAAATTAACCAGGAAAACAGTCCCTCATTAGAAATTAAACTTCTGCTAGAGATAAAATGTTAGGCTATTTTTTAAAAATAGCTACACTAGAAATCAGTCAGGGAGTGCATTTTTGACCACATAGCTGTTCTATGTCGTCATCTTTCTCACTTTTACTTTTTAAAGTATATTCTGCTAACCTCACCAGTCTTTCTCTTGAGAGAAAGAAGAAATAGGTTTTGAACTGCTGCCATCTAGCTGGTCTTCTAAGCTTGTCAGTAATTTAGAATAAGTGTCTAAAGCCCAGATCAGATAAACTTGGAAGGAATTAGTTGTCTAAACTCAGAAATAAAAGGCATGGGTTTTCAGGTGCTTACGTGAGTATCAGCTGGACAGGACAAGGTCACAGTTGCACTGCTAAGTTCCAGACCTTTTGTGAGTTGAACTGTTCTAAAACATTACTTTAGTCCCACTGACAGTTTTTCAGCATTTCTTTTTTTTTAATATCCTCCAGTTAAGTGAATTGTGTTATGTATCATAACTCAGGACTTTTATCCAACCATCAAAAGCCATTTACTATGGGAATTCTAAATAACCTAGTGTTACTGAATGAAGGAAAAGCGGTTTGTCTGTGTTTACTTTGTTCTTGCTGTTTGTTAAACTACAAGATTTGGTAGTTTTTAGAAAAAAAATCAGAGGTGTATAAATGTCTATCCAAAGGTAAATCTTATAGCATTGCAACTTCCTTCTGGAACTTAGCTTGTAGTGTATACAACCTAGTATTATTAGATAGTCATGTACATAACATATACTATAATTCAGGTTAATGTTTCATATGAAAGAATGTATTTGTAAATTGTAACAACATCAATAGTTTCTTTATCTTTTTAAAGTTCTGCAAAGAATAAAAATAATGTATTGTTAGACTTGACTACTGTACTGCAAATTCTGTCTTAAAAAAGGCTACTTTTGTGTCTAGCAAAAGTTGTGCATTATGTGAAATATTAACAAAAATGTGCTCTCTAAAAAGTGATCTTAAAGGTAGGTAGGTTTTGCTATGATATGCCAGAATTGTAATACTTGCTGGTATCTATTGTAACCAATTCCTGGGAAGTTCTCAAAGATGTAGAAATTATTTTGTGCCATTCTGGGGGGGAAAAAGTGGGACCTGCTCTCTTGAGTCATTACTGGAAACCCTGATTTTGTCATTAAATACTTTAACTGTGATGAAAAGAAAACTGTCCTTGGATTATTTGAGTGGTCTATTCAAAATATAAATTATTTGTAAATGACATTTTTATATTTCACTCTAGCGGAATTATATTTCACACTAGCAAAGCTGAATAAAAATTAGTTTCTACTGTAATGATGAAAACTTTCTCCAGAAAGAATACTGTAATTAAAAAAGAAGTAATGGGAAAGATGTTGAAGGATTTCATGTCCAAGCAGATTCCAGACAGCAGTTAACACAGGTTTAAGTTAGCATCCTACCCTAAAGGCTGTACAGGTTAAAAAGAACTATGCTGTTAATTTGCTTTCAATTTGCTATGAAATGCTTAGTCTCAAATTGTTACTTTTTTCTTTTGGTCGTCTAATTTTATTGATAAATTTTTATCAAAACAAAAGCAATTTTAATTGCCCTATGGGAATAAAACTATAAAGGTAGAATTCTTCTACACACAGGGAAGCAATCCCATGTATCCAAATGAGGGCTACTTGCAGAAGAATCTTATGGAATATGAACTGACTTTGCTGCCGTCTCTTTTTTTTTTCAGGCTTAAACGTGGTCCCTAAGATCCTGATCTCAGAAATGTCCTGTTGACAAATACTGTCAACTAGCAATTACTTTCATTACTAGGTAAATTTTGCTAGAATGCATGTCATCCATCCGATGTTGAATGCCATACATGTCCAATGCCCAAACTGTGGGAAACGATTAGTAAAAACAAATTAGATCTCTGGCAGATCAGAAGCAAACAATGCAACAGTTGTAGTTTACACATAATAATTTGGCAGTTCTTTTCCATCGTTATTGTACATTTATCCTGTAAGAATAGAAAAAGAAAATGGTTCATTTTCTGAGCATTTTTTTAGATCAGTATCACCATGTTGGCGGTTTTTTCTTGATATTATGATTTTCATAAATCATCAGCTGAATCTGCTGCTGTGTATCATTTATAATAAAGATGATGGGGTTTGTTGTTATCTTTGAGTCATAGAACAGGCTGAGGCATGAATGTTCACTGATTCACTATATTAGGATTTCGAAGTAAAAGGTAAGCTAGTATGTTGAGTGTGTTGGAGAATATTGTTGCTGCCACACTCCTGAAGGCATAATACTTGACTGAGAAAATCAAACTAAGATGCCAGTCACCTTCAGCTGCAAGTCACAATGTCAATGAAGGTATGCACTACTTCAAGTAGTGAGCAGATCAGTAGACCTACCCAGTACTCGCTAAAGATTGCAATGTCTCGGATTAAAAATTGCTTTAATGTTTTTCAAAATTAGACCCTCATGGAAGTTGCCAGCTACCAGCGGGGTAATGACATGAACTTACATAAACACTAATTTTTCCAAGGACTGTGAAACCTCAGCATCCACTTCATAGCACATCATTTCCGCTTGTTTTGTGCATCATCTGGAAGCACTGTGTGGTACTTTAGATATATGTTTCAATTATACTTTTTTTATTATTATTTGAGTTGTTACTATCTTTTTGTCTGCTCTCACCTCATGCAATCTGAATTGTGGTAACATTTTTAAATAGATAATTAACATGATGGTGTTTAGCTTTGGCAGGGGTTGACTAGGGATTACAGGCACAAAAAGTACTATTTATTTTCACAACGACGGAGCAACTCTAAACTGAGTGTAAAGATACTGTTACATGGAGGCATATGGCAGATCTGTGTTAAGGCCAAGCATTCAGGGTATAAAAGGGTATAAAAGTAAGGTTGCTAGCTAGGGAAGTCAGACAGTTTTAGAAGTGTAGAGAATAGACATCTAACAAAATTCTAATTGAGATTTTTAAACAATTTCAGAGGTTTCTGGTAGCTAAAACAGTGATAACTTTTGCAGAGGAACTGAAGTTCAAGCCTGTATTTTGTTGAAATTCTTTTGCGGCTAAAGATTGGAGGACAAAGAGTTTTCTTCTGTCTTAAGTGTTCTGTTCTGGATAGAACAGAAAGGAAATATGATCAAAATAAACCAGAATTTTGATAGTGTTTCATACTATATCAAAAAGTAAATCTTTAATATATGCAACTAACATTAATCAACATGTGGGTTTTCAGACAAATCAGTGAGTTGGGGTTTTTTCCTATTTCAGAAAGAAGAGCTACAGTAAAGCTTTCTTTGGATTAGCATGATCAACAATAAGGATTTCTAGAAAAAGTGTATTTACTTGTGGGAATTAAGATTTTAATGAGAATCCTGCCTTCCAAAACCTTCACCAGTTTTATTAAACCCAGCGTCTGGAAACATTTATGACAGCTGTGAGATCCTTGGTGTTGTAGGTATGGTTGGCACGCTGATAAAAGGCATTTAGCTTTAATAATACATTGCTACACTTGTTTGTTTGAGGTTCGGAAGACAGTTTATCTCAGTCAGAAGCTTCCCAATATTGTGCTTTAGGGATAAGGAAGTATAAGTGTTGGTTGTGCTGCAAATCAGCAGGGGCAGACTTCTGAGGTGAGGGCGGGCAAGATGAGGGAAAGGTTGGAGACTCCTTGGGTCACCACGTGAGGAAGCCAGAAGAGGTGATGAAGTGACTGCCAAAAGAGCCCTGTGATGATGCGGCTCCCTGGGAAGAGGACAGCGGTGGTGGAGGGCTTGCCATTAGCGTTTTCTCACAAGAACCATCTGCAATTTTAGCAGCGAGTTCTGGCAAAGCGTCTTCAGGACAGTCCTGGGGGATTTTAAACCTGCATACAGAGAAATGTGAGTATCCTTGGGTTTTATCTTACCTATTCTGTTATTTCCCCACATGCTGTTGTTCAGCATTTGAGACAAGCTGAAAACAGGTCTGTTAAAAAGTCAGAGCACTCAAACTGCATGACAGGTACTATTCTTCACTGTGGCTGTGAACAATTCCAGAGCTGCCAGTGTCTGACTGAAATAATGGCTGTACATATAAGAACATTTGTAAGACAGATGGCCAAGAAAGGTACCATTTATCTGCCGGGCGAGGTTTCATAACTTAGCATTGGTTCATGAGGAAAGCATCATTAATGGTTAGCTATTCCTAATTACCTCAATTTAGTAGGTGTTAGATTAAAATCCTTTTTTCTGAAGTGTCAATTCTGTCAGGCGTCCCTGCAACGGCACTGAGAGAGGAAAAGTAGGTGGGAAGGAAGAGGTTATGTGTTCACGTTCATTTACTGCATAAGCTTCGTAGAACCCGTTCCTCAATCTGGCACAGTCAATGTGCAAAGGTTATTATTTATGGCTTCCCTTGCTACTCCTGCTGTCTTTCCTAGTTCCCACTTTTGTACAGTCTTTCCATATTCAGTATCATGCTTCCCTCTTATTACTCACAAGTCCCTCATCCTAAGAGGTGGCTCTGCAGGTAAACTCCTGGGATTTTTAAGGCCAACATGAAGTACGATCTTTAGCCCTTTCCCTTTGGGGTTTGAACAGCTCCTGTTGCGTTATTTATTGACTGCAGTTTGTTACTGTTTGTAGATGAACATGTAGACGTGCACTGCATGTGAAAACGAGCATGCTTCACATCACAAGGGCAAAGTTGTAGTGAAGGTGTTCCAGCATGTCTGAAAGAATTTAGGCCAAGATTTAACAGTCAGAAATTCATAGTGCTAGATCACCAACCTAGATGTTTCTTCCTTAATCTTGCTAAGGGTTTTTCTGCAGAGTCTGTGCTGATGCTGTAATAATAGAAGGTGTTTATCATGAATGTAGTATTTTTCACCCTTCTGTAACAAGAATTCAAGGAGAAATATCAAATTTCTTTCATACAGCTATAAACCAAGGCATGGAAGTAAGTAATCCACAGTAAATTAATGGGCAGGAATAGAATGGAGATCTGAGAATATAAACCCCAGATCTCTTTATTCCTAGTAGAAAATGTCAGGATTATAATGGAAACATTTTTAGTTTCTTGTTTTGTTAAAAGCATCAGAAACAAAAGTAGGCTTCTGACAAAGATTATTTTTTTCCTTCCTGCTCTAGCAATATAGTATCTTTCATGGTGTGCAGTATACACTGCCTGCAAAGCCCAATCTGTTATTGCGAAATGTTTCTGGAGAAAGAGAGACACTAGAGGAAAGCCGGGCAAAGGCGGCAATAAAATCTCATTGCTTCTCTACTTGGATTTTACAAGCACTGCAAGAAGCTGTCGGCTTTCAGGCTGAATGCATTTGTATCAATGCAACGAAAGAACCCAGTTTAAGGTATTTGGGAGAACGCTGTGTATGTATGCCTTTTGTCACAGGCTTCTGCAGCTGGGAGGAAAAAGCGTCTGTTGCCTTGTGCTCAAACAGTTCTCTGACATTCTCTGGTTTAGCGTAAAGGAACAAAAGCATCTCTGTGCCAGAGCCACACAGAGCGCCTTGTCAGTGTCAGCTTTCATCAGGCTGCCCTTTTGAAACGCATGAACCCTCCCTCCTAAAAGCACAGAAGTAGTATCTCAAGGAAAAGGAGATAAATCCCGATAAAGCAGCAGAAATAGTCATATTCTGCAATGCTGTTTGCTATAGGAATTCATACTGCAAATAGTATTCCAGGCAGCCTAACTTGAGCTGTTTTCTTAACTCAGCTGAATTAAATTAAAAAGCTCTTCCGATTCTTTCCTGTCCCTGCTTTTGGAATTTAGGAATCAAGCACTGGAATTGTCAGCTGAAGTGAAAGAGACTGTATTACAAAAGAACAACATGGAATAGGATGAGAAGTACTTTTAGAAACAAGACTTACCGCTGCCCATAGATGGCACCCAGTAGGGGAGTCAGGCGGCGAACACAGGAGGCACAGAAAGACCAAAAAGTCACAGTAAAGAAATGAGGATAGACTGGAACCTCTCAGCCCTCAAAGGGCAACGGAACTCGGCGCGTCAGGGAGGAAGTGATAGTCTGTGAAAAGGATGTGATTCGCGGTTGTCATGCAAGAAATAAGTAAGGCAAAATTAAATTTCATAAGATCATGCAGAGAATTTGCAAATGCAAAAGTAGGCAGACTTTGTTTTTTAACATCAAATAGTTTAGCTCTCCCTAATGAACAGCGTAGGGTTTCATTTTACGGTACGCTCGTAATGACTTTAACTCAACCATTTTTGAGTTTCATGCCCTAAGCTGTAAGCTGTCTGGAAACATTTATGACAGCTGTGAGATCCTTGGTGTTGTAAGTATGGTTGGCACTCTGATAAAAGGCATTTAGCTTTAATAATACATTGCTACATTTGTTCGTTTGAGGCTTGGAAGGCAGTTTAGCTCAGTCAGAAGCTTCCCAATATTGTGCTTTAGGGATAAGGAAGTGTAAGCGTTGGTTGTGCTGCGAATCAGCAGGGGCGGACTTCTGAGGTGAGGGCGGGCAAGATGAGGGAAAGGTTGGAGACTCCTTGGGTCACCATGTGAGGAAGCCAGAAGAGGTGGCTCGTCAGGGAGGAAGTGATAGTCTGTGAAAAGGATGTGATTCGCGGTTGTCATGCAAGAAATAAGTAAGGCAGTCATGTAGAGTTAAATTTCATAAGATCATGCAGAGAATTTGCAAATGCAAAAGTAGGCAGACTTTGTTTTTTAACATCAAATCGTTTAGCTGTCTCTAATGAACAGTGTAGGGTTTCATTTTAAGGTATGCTCGTAATGACTTTAACTCAACCATTTTCAAGTTTCATGCCCTAAGCTGTAAGCAACTTTTCCATTCCTAATCAAATGCTAATGTAATGTCAGCGGGCTCAGTTTAACCCAAATGAAAGGCAAACACATGTCCTAATTTTCATTCTAACTGGTCAAAAAATTCAAGAAACTGTTCTTTCGCCACCCCTTCCATACAAAAAGATCTTTGCAGTGTTGGTAGTTTGATATTTCTCCATCTCTGCTAAGTTTCCTTGTCTTGTAATGGGGTTAAGTGAAAATTTCCAGTATCTGCTCTCTTCAAATCTGGAATTTTTCAGTTCTGTGATCTGTAAAAATGTTACTACTAAAATGACATAAAGTCTTTATTTCAATTTTGTTATTTTACAGCATAGTTTCTATCTGAAACACATCGTAGTGGAATTAGGGGCTGACAGTTCATGCTATGAACTGCAATGGCTTGTCAAGCCAGTGTAGTGTTACCAAGTTCCAATCAAATTTTTTAAATTGGTAAATATTAATTCCTGTCTTACTAGAAATTGTATTAAAATCTGTCATACTTCTGATACTCCAAGGACTGTAAAGCAACAGAGTAGCATTTTGCCAGACAAGCAGTGATTCCCCAAGTCAGACTGCAAGTGCAGCTACTTGTGTCAGGGGAATCTAGAAATCTCTCCAAATAAAATAGCTTTAGGATTTTTCTTGCTAAGAAAGTCAATTGAAAACAATGATGGAAAGGCTTTGGGAATGGTAGTAATAAGGTATTTTATTTTGTTAAAATTGAAGGGAATGAAGAGAAGGGCTGGCTGGAACCTCCAGAGAGCACAGAGCAGAGGCTTTCTAGGAGGTGATGATAGTTAAGGGTTGTTTTGTATAAGCCAAGATGTAGGCTTGTTTGTATAATCACAGACTCCCTAGACAAATTTTGTGCCCCAGCTTCAGCTCTGAGATTTTTATGAGTTTCAGCGCAGTGTAAGTTTCAGCACAGGCACTTATTAAGGCACTTCTGAATGGGATGTACAGAAACCAGCATGCTGGCCAGGAAAACATTCAAGGATTTCATATGATACATCCAAAACAAAGAAAATATGCAAGTACACCGTGTTGTTTCATGAAGAATAGAAAATACGTAGAGTCAAGTATTAAAAGCGTATTTAATAGAGCAAGTTAGCAAAATCGCATTAGTATATGAAAATACTTATTTGCCAGACATACCCAGGGAATAACTACTCATTATAAAAATGGAATCATATGGTCAAATGAAACAGAAGAACATCTTCCAGTGAGAAGATGCAAGTCCAATAGCTTTCAACCTATCAGCTGTAACTGATCTCTAGAAAAATGTTATAGGCACATCATCAGAAGCAATTCGGATACCAGCGTTTAATGAGTTCCTCATTTATGTTCTGACAACCAACTGGGTTCAGGCTTAGCCAATAAAGCAAACTTGCCTAAACTGCTTTTGTGGATACCCGGCCTTTGTGTTTTAAGCAAGCATGGTTCGTTTCACAAATAGGAAGTCTAAGAGAACTTACGTGGCCAGTTTTTATAGCTTGACTAGTGAGTTAAGCTTGCTTGACACAGTATGGCAGAAGTCACGTAGCCATAACTTAATGCTTGTGATTTTACTTATTCCAATTACAGTCATTTGCACTATCATTCTTTTTCTCCCTTTTCTGAATTTTCCCTCAATGCAATGCAATACTTCCCTGTAAGTGCAGATAACAGATTTCCTGAGTTATGTATATTCTTTGCAGACATGAGTACCACAAACCTAATCAAAACAAACACTTAGCTGTTTTTGATGCAGTAAACTCCATTTGTCCATGTAAGCCCGCTATTTGTGTGGAATTTTCAAGACCCTCTCAGAAAGGTTTTGAAGAATAACATGAACAACGTTCTCTGCAGAAAGTTTGCTGAAAAAAAAAAGACGACTAATGTGAGGAGAAACAATTTCTACTGTCAAAAGGCACTTAACTGAGTTAATTAGCCTGTTTACAAAAGCTAAAAAGAAAATACGATTTCTTACAACTCTTGTTAATTCTGTCATGCTGATTAATATGAGCAATAATGATGATGTGCCTTGTTTCTTTCAGCAAAGAATTTAAATCTCTTTACTTGAAAATGTAGAGGATACTGCCACAGTGACTGTTGAAGTCCTACATGAACTGTTGTGTACAGCAAAATATTAATCTTTCAGTTACCGATACTGAAAGGATGTGCAACTATAACTTCTGAGAGTGTGGGAGGCATCTTTTAGAAGTTTATAATTTATCAGAGGTTAAAAGTGACTTGAGCCAGCTGCATGCTAGAATATAATTCTTTGATGTGAGAGGAATTGCTAAAGAAGCTTATTATTTCCTTTGTGAAGTATCGAGGAAAGGGAAAAACCTTGTGGTATCAAGAAATTGTATATGTTCTTTACTACTTTTACTTGCATTAAGGTAATACACTTTTTTTCAAGGTACTAATTTATCATCCCAATATTTGTTATTGTGTAACCATATATACCATCAAGCATGTGTCAGAATTAGAACAGGTTGTCTTCCTCTTCAACAAACACTTAAATATTTTCAAACTCTCTTTGAAAAGGAATATCCTAATCTCATTGCTGCTTCTGCTGTAGGCATTCGTGTTCAGCAGTCACACTTATTTTAAGAGAAGTTCTCTGAAATATTTTCACTTATTACAGTATGTGCTTAACTGTTTTTTGCTGCTGCTGTTCACTGTGTATTAGGCATACGTTGTCAATCTTCTATGTATGTCTTAGTAATTAAGACATAAACAAGTGGTTAATTTCACAGTGGGTCTGCTTTGAAGGACTATTTTGCTAAAGCACATGGAATTTTGTGATGGTCCTTTACATAATTTTGCAAGTTACATTCAATGATATAGAAGTTAACTTTCTATTTGTTAATTTGGCCTCTTAAATTTTGTAAATTACAAATACAGTACAGATTCCCTGGCAAAATTTATCATTGTTGTAGCTGTTCTTAGCCTGATAGTTAAAATTGACTTATGGTCAAGGATGCCTTTGGCCACCTCTGGATCTGAGATTTCAGTTTCTGGAGTGGAACATTAGCTTGGATACATGTCTTGTGTTAGATAACGAGCTTCCCTTCTTTTCTCTTGCTTTCCCTTTGTCTCCCTCTGAAAGAATGAAACCTGGCCATGTACGGTGGAAGTGAGCCACACACTTTGAAGCCCTTTTAAGATAACTGGGGAAAAGAGAAGGTGGGATGTGCGGCACAGCACACTTTCCTTCAGTCTTGACAGACCAAAGAGATTAAGACTCTCCTGCCCAACATGATAAATCGAGTCATTTAGAGCTGCTTTGAAAAGGCTGAAAAGTTTATACTCTTTATGCCTCAAAGTGGGAGTGACAGGAAGTAGGACCTGAGAAATTACTTCTGTGAGCACCATAGAATGGCTTACCAACTGTAGGCAAGGAATGCAGGAAGGAATAAAAGCATAGGTCTTTCTGGAGTAGGATTAAGATTTGAAAGATGAGGGATTACCCCAGTGTATTTGGTGTAAGAGAAAAAAGGGACTTCCCAGACCTTCTGGAGCATCTGAGGAAGAGACTTGATGTAGTTTCTTAATTGTAATGGTTGTTAAAGCTGGAATTCCAATGTCAACTTAAAATCAAGGGAAATAAAAATTCAATTTGTCGGTCAACGTAACTTTGGGTCACAATGGAGTTAGACAAGGCAATGAATGCACTGGGTCAATATTGCATGATCATTAATCCCTGCAGTCACTGGAGTCAGTTTCTATTTACAATAAATTGCATCTTTATTTGTTTGCAAACAAAACTGCTGCAATGACACTGGCATGAGGGATTCTCTGTTGTGGGGTTTAGTTTAGTTTTGTTTTGTTTTGTTTTAAACAGGTTTTTCTCTCCATCTCCCTGGTTGTGTATTCACAGTTTTCTATGAAAATAACAACTGTTTTTTATGTAAACATTTCTCTCTCCAGCACTGTCCCTGGAGTTTGGAATTGACTGTGAACTTGTACAAGTCCCATTCGCACCCACCTGGTACTTGTTTATGGCTTTGTGTGGAAAGGAAAACAATTCACAGATGCACAAAATGAATATGTAGAAATGCTATTACCCGTACACATGCAATGCTCAAAACACCCTCAATACATCATATTTCTAATTTATAATGACTCTATAACGTGACCCATTTTTCACATAAAAATCCTCTGTCTTCTGAGGAGTTTTGTGTCCTATATACCAGGTTTTCATGTGTATCTCAGTGAGATGAAAGATGAGGTCACCTGAACCAGAAAACTGTCAAAAAATAAAATATTCTCTTAGAAAATTATTTCTGAAACAGTAGGGTATTTGTCTGCCTCTTAATAAATCCTTAACTATCATGTGCTGAACCATTGTTTCAGATTCCACTATTTCCTGAAGCAAGACTTAAAGAACATGCTGCCACAACTGGGGTTAGAAAATGTATTTTTCCCCTACTTGGAACTGAGTGATGAGGTCAGATTGAATGGGTGGATTTTTTCCCTTCTATTGTTTTCCAACCGTATCAGTCTAGCGTTTTGGTTTTTTTTGTTGGGTTTCATCAAGGGAAAGAGATTTCTACAAGTCACTTTTAGTTGTAAGTATCAGTAATTAAGTAGTTAACAATTAGTCTGAGAAATGGTGACTCAAAGAGCAAAGAGTTCTTTGTTAACTAATTCTTGTTCTTGCACAGTACCAATTATATCTGGAGCTGCAGAGTAGAGTTCATGCTACTATAGTCTTTGAAATATGTTGTTAGTAATATCATAATTATACTGAATTTATAGAGAAGAAAAAGCATTCATGGCATTTTTCTTCATAGTGCTTTTCTGTCATGAATTCAAGCATGACTATTCGCTCTGAAGGAGAGAAGTGTCCTCATCAATCATCCAAGTGAAAAAGCAAAAGTAATATTGCTGTAGTATTCTTTTTTATTTTTCCTAAATCAATGTACATATGAACTTAGACATATAGTTCTTAGAATATTGCAGTTGTCACTTGAAGCAATTAAAAGTGATAAACAGCTACACTGTGCTAGCAGTGATAATTATCTTGGCCTTTTAAAATCACCAAAACTATGTTAAACAGTTGTACTATCCATTATACATTTCTGAAAAAGTTGTTTCTCTCCTGAGTCCCCTATTTAATGCGCAAACTATTCAGAAAGTCACTAGTAGCAAAAAAAGGAGGAAAAAATAAGCAGGTTCCAATTTTAATGACCCTACCAACTAACTTTCCTGTTGTAGCTATCATCTCCTATTTCATGGTTGTTCTGCTTCAGGTACAATTCTTTATATTATCACTTCTGTTTTAGCTTACACTCTGCTATTTTCTCCAAGTAAGAGGGATTGTTTTCTACAGTTCTTCTGATAACATTCTGCAAACTATACTAAGACTGTTTTTTCTTTTTTCTCTGTTGTGGTGGTTTCTTGTAAAACATGAAGAGATGCCCTTTTGCCAAGAAACACAAAGAATCTGGCACTTTTCTTCTTCTAACTCTCAAACAGTGGGATGTGCTATTAAGGTACTCATCTATTAAATAATTTTTGTTTGCCTGTTATAGCGATATAAAATTTAATTGAAAAAAGCTCTAAAATCCTTAAATGCTTTTGAATAAATTGTCTTACGCATTATGTATGATATATGAAATACTAGAATACAGTTAATGCATCACTAATAAAATAAAAAAAAAGATAGAAAAAATAGAGCAGTTTCTACACCAGAATTTATTTTCCTCTTTCAGATATATTTCTGAACTACAACATTGTATTAATTGTTCTTTAAACTGAGGTAGCTGCTCAGGCTATATAGGAGATAATTAACTATTTTTCCCTAAGCGTCCTTCACAAATAATGTGTCTTCTCACCTTGTTACAGTACATAACTACTATCGATTACCTGCTCTCTGTTAAATTCTGCTTCTGTTCAGCACTGAAGGGCGCACGCAGGAGTTCTGACAGATTGATCAGGATGTGCAGAATGCAGTTTAAAGAGATGATAGCTCTGACCTTCAGCTGAGAAGCCAATCCAAGCTGCTGTGTGAAGTGTATTCTTTAATTACCCAAGTCATTGCATTGGTATTTGCTCTAGCTTTAGAAATAGATATATATGGTGTTTATGTAAGTTTCTATAGATACATACTAAACAAAGTTACACAAAGGACTGTTAATTATGCCTGGCTGTAAAAACAAAACAAACAAAAAAAAAATTTTGAAACTTTGAATTTTAACTTCTTTTGAAAAATGCAGTTACTAGAAATAATACAGGAATACAATGCAAAGAATCAGCAAAGCTATAATGAACTTTGACAGTATTGCATGTCTGGCAAATTAGGCACCTGACTTACACAAAGTGTAAGGAAAATAGAGCTGGTATTGTCTCTTGGAAGAATGTTCGGTATAACAAATCTCAAAATAATCTTGGGTTCAAAACCACAGATATTAAGATTGTATTTGGGAGTGAAACAGGTTAAAAAAATACCTCAAAAGAAAGATGATACATTCAAAGTAATAAAAATAAAGGGCAGAAATTGAATAGTGTAACAGAAAAACACTCAAGGCAAGTGTAGTATTTATTGAGCGCAATGATATCTGAATATCTCACCAAAAAAAAAAAAAAAGAGAATGTACACAGAGATATTTGACTTGACAGTTGTCAGCCAACCCTTATTGACATGAAAATGTGGTCATTGAGAGAGAGCAGTAAGAAGTGATTTGAAGTGGTTTAGTTACCTGTGTCCTGAAAATATCTTGGAAGTGTCTTTGATCTGTATATCAGACTGAGGAAGAAAACCTTGAAGAGGATTGTCTGTACTGTCCTTTAGAAAGCATCATGGTATCAATGTTGGGTTATAGGCATCTTAAGATAGCAGAGAATGATAATGGTTGGACACCTGAGGCTCCTGTATGGGGAAGAAAAAAAAGAGGAGGACTTTCAGAGATGGTGATATGGTCTCATCTGGGTCTGTAACTTGGAGGATAACAGGTGATTATAGCACACACACCCCCAAGAACAGAGATATGAGAAAGGAAAAGTAAAAAGGAAGAAGAAACAAAGGACAAAAACCTCTGCCCTGGTCAAAACTAGACCAAGACAAATTTAGCACCATTTCTATCCATTTATTATATGTTTTGGTAGACTTGCTATTATTGAAATAATGCAAGATCCATAGAGAAGGACAAAGAAAAGAATTCAACCAGAAGTCCTTGAGCTATTTTTCTGCTTACAATATGATGTGATTGTACCCAGGGCCTCTGAAGATTTCAAAATGCTAAGGCTGACGTGCTCAGAATTTATATTTTGACATTGGAAGTTCAGAGAGGTTCAGAGATTTTTTACCATTTTGGTGAAGAGAGAAGGTGTTTAACTTCCAGCAAGTGCTAGCATAGCAAACAATAGATAAAAAGGTTCAGACACCAATTCTGTCATTGATGAGACCTAGTTGTGAGCAAAAGACAGATATTGGCAAGCAAGACCTGCATATTGGCTTACTGTGGCCTGAGGTTATGCTGGCTCTTCTTGTTATATATAAACCTAAGCGTGCTGGTCACTTGAATGTATTTAAGTGGCAATATTAGATGCTATTGTTTTTACATCAGTGCTAATTAGTGTTGCTTTCAGTGTTATGGACTACAGAATAAATGATGGTATGATGAGAACAGTAATACCTACCATAATTTTTGACTGTGTTCTTTGCAAGGGAACAGCGTCTAACATTCAGCAGAGCATCGTGACTCTGGGCTGAACCTGACTCCAGCTTAGGTCTCGTTCTCAGCTATAGCTCCCCAACTTTAAGGAAGAAAGAGGTTGTCTGGTTTTTTTTTTTTCTTTCCTGTCCTGTGCTGTCCATATAGCGTTGTAAGAAAATTCAGATAATCTTTCTAGATCACTACATTAGTCCCAAGAGAAAGAAAGACCTCCTGCAGATGAGAAAGTTCTCTCTCCTCTATTCTGGTTCTTCTCCTCTTTGAGGACATCTGGCATCATTTTAAAGCCGGAAGAATTCATTAGAGAGCTCTTGGTGATGCCAGGACAGAACCGCTTGTGGCCATATTGGTCTTTTTACTGCATGTGACTCGTAAATACTGGATAGCTTTGGCAGTGGTGTCTAGAGATGTAGATATCCTCAGACAGGTATCCACATCAGGCAGGCTCAAAAGCAAGGCTCGGAGGATACTGTTACAGGTGGGAAGAGACAACTGGAAAAAAGTACAAGTAGTGATGTGGGAAATTAAGAGTGAAGAGCACTTCCTTGTTGATTAAAACCAAATTGTTTCCTTTCTTCTTTGATGTCTTGAAGTATATGCTGCACTAGCTGATACGTGCCTGATGCTTAGAGATCTTTGAATTTCAGCTCTGATTCCAAGAAATGTGTGTACTGAAACCAAATTTATTTACATATAAATATTTATGTTGTTTCACCGGCTTTTTCGAAATGAATCTAAGACCTTCGATGCTGCAGAAAACACATCTGAGTAAAGTAACCAAGATGCCAGCTAAAAAAACGCTGGATGGGCTAGTTGCAGGGAAATTTATCCCTTGGCATCGTCGTCATACTGCGATTGCAGAAACCCCAACGCTATGTTAGAGTGTAGACAATCATACCCTTATGGCCTGCATTATTTTTTTTTAATTCTTACCCCTTTTACTGTATTTATCAGGTGGGTAACTTTCTGCTGTCTCCTGTTAAAGCAAGGCTAAGCAGCAGGAAGCCTCTGTGGTTTGTTCTATTATTAGAAGCCAATTACCCTCTGGTGTTGTACTGTTGGGAAAGGTTATTCTTCTATGTCAGCAAATACAAAGCGCAGCAGCTCGGTGAACATAGAGAGGAGGGAGGAATGTTGCTGTGATAACTGTTGTCTTGGTCCAAGAAGGCTTCGTATGCGTGCAGGTTGTCTGGTAAGCCAAAAGAACAGAGCGGCTACTGAAGTCGTTCTTCTTTTGCATTTTTGATAGAAGCCATACAGAAGGACCTGGGACACTGAACAGGAAATTTTGGTCAAGATATTGGAAGCATTTCAACTCTTCAAAATAGCACCTTTCTACCACTCATCCAAAGAGCCACCTTGGTTTCATCAAATGCTTTTTCTTGAGCTTGTCATGAGAGTTTGTTTTTAATGAAGCAAAGCTGAGGTTTGTGTTTCAAAAAGCTGCCTCAGGTATTTGGCCAGCAGAAGAAAGCACGGCTCGGAAGCACCATAGTTAAAGCCTTACAACAAATCTGAAATAAAAAACATTTGAGGTATTTCTTATATTTGAACAAAAATAGACTTTTTCTGCACAAAGCAACAAATTTGTTCAGATAGATACCATTTTTCTCTCAAATTAGTTCTGTTGGATGGTTTTTGACCTGCTTTGCTTGTTCTTTTTTCTGATATCTTAGTTGACCAACTTCCTCTCTCTGGCAATAATCCGGTTTTTCTGGGACAGTTTCTTACACCCAAATGTATGCAACATTCGAACCATCAATGCTGGAGTGTACTCCTACCTTATCCTTGTTCCCACTTCTTTTGCTCAATAGGATTTTGGCATCCTTCTTTCCCCAGTGCTCTCCTCTTCATTATTTGTCTTTCACTACAAAACAACCTGTAAAGTTCCTATGATTTTTTTTTTCCTATTCTTTCCCTTTCCAGGCAAAAAAAAAAAAAAAAATTATTGTTCACAAAGTCCCAAACCCTTTTTACTACTTCTGTTATGGACAAGTAACAATTTTCATTATTGCTTGCATGCTTGTTGAACCTTCCACACAGAAAGGTCTGACATGAGGGGACAGTAGCCTGGAACTGAAGGAATGAAGGGAAACAAAAATGATCTGCAAAGTGTGAGCAATGAGGAAAGTCTGAACACATTCAAGTCATTTATTGTAGCAAAGAAAAACAGAGAATACATGATGATGACTTTCAAACATATAAAAAGATAATAAGAAGAACAAAGGATTAAAGAGGATTAAAGTGTTTCATAATAGAAAGCTTAAGAAGCAATGGTATTACAATTGCAGGAAAGCAGATATAAGTTAGACAATAGAAAATATGTCTTAATGCTGTAAATATGGTTAAATGGGCATCACTGAGATTTCTGAAGACCACAAATGATGGAGCTATGATTTATCTTCTCTTGGGGCAGGTAACCTCAATATCCTTTTCATCCATATTATCATTAATGGTTCTGTGACTTCTGATCTCTTTTCTATTAGCTGTTCACTTAAATAGACTCAATCAAACTGGATTTCACATCATCATTATCCTTGTACTGGCTCCCCAAATGTACTCATTACATCATGAATTAAATTAGATTGTAAGTGACCTTTCCTCGAGGACTGCTTTAAAGTGTCAGTTCAGTACATGGCAGAGGAAAAAAATCTATTGAGGTTACTCTGAAATATGTCTCTCTCTCTGCAAAGAAATTCTAAGGCTCCTTGGAAATTAGGAGGAATGAAAAGTAAAAAGATCAAAGACAAGGAAAAAAAAAACCTAAAATTGACTGGCTTGTCACACTTCTGGATAATCTCGGACTATGTCACTGAGCATTGTAAGTAGGGTCTGAAGTTCACAGTTGCCTTTAATCAAAGCTGACTTGTTTAGATCTTTGTGAGTGTAACCGAGCAGCTATGTTGCAGAAGTACAAGATCAATAGCACCACGTAGCTACACAGAAACCAAAAATTCCACGGATATGACTTCATGCCTAGCAGCTTTAATATGTTATTTTTCTCTGGTTTCCTTTTTTATTTTGTTCACGCTTACTATTAAGCATGAATGTAAGAACTTCAAATGTAAAAATTCCCAGAAAGGAATTGTTAGACTGCTTTTTTTATGCACTAGCTGTAGAAGGTTTTGATAAATTGGTATTTTGGATTATATCTCAAAACATCAAGAGCAAAAGATGGAAATAAGATTGAGGCTTATACATTTGTCTTCAACACCTTACACCCTGTGCAGTGGAATACATTCCGTGGCTCTGGGAGTCTGGTTTGAATTAGATGTTTCATGTGTAATTTGTAGGAATCGGTGTCTGATGTTGCCTGATGGGCTGAAAGCAGTGAGCTAGCCATGTTGGTCCATGAGTTCTTCTGATGCTGATTTCTTCAGAAGCCAGTGATGGTGAGGAGTATCTCAACACCTGATCTAGGGGTTGTCCCACTCCCAGCCAAATTTTGTCCTGTCAATATGAGACCACATTGCCTCAACTAACTCAGGTAAGGTCAAGGTCTTGATAACCTTGTCAGGTCTTCAGGAGCTGAGGAACAGGACAGATGATAAAATCTCCCATTGCTATTGCTTATCATGTATCTGCTGGTTAGCCAAAAAAACTAACTTTATGAACATCTGATACCCTATGATTACCCCTAGACATTTTTTAAAGTAAATATACAAAAGAAACTGCAAGTTTTACAGGCATCTAAGGTTTTTATATCGTAGTTTCTGTGAAGTGTATGAAATAGTAATTTAAAATTACTTGTTTACATTTTAATCAATTCTAGGATTATTTCTTTATTTTCTTTTAATATGGTTCAGACCTCTTAAATCACATATATAATTTTTACTGAGTAATTTTTTGTTGAATATTTTCATTCAGTCCTGCAACCATCAATCTACATCCTGTACATTTATTTTCTACAGCGTTTTCTATTAAGCTTCAGATCTAGTTGATGATCCAGTATAGACCTCCAGTTTCATTTCTGTTTAACAGATTAACCCTGCAATGAAACATGTGGTTCTAATCAGTGGTCAAATGCACCGTATCTTTAACTCCTGTGATTGGAAGTAAGGGAACTTGTTAGTGAATGTCAAGAGATTTAATTCAAAACATTTATACAATTACTGTTAGCTTTATTTTACAAAACCTAAGTGTTCAGAAATGAGTGACTTAGTGATTGTGATCTTTTTTCCACTTTCTGATTGAAAAATGATTAATTGCCTGCTAAAATATTGCATTAAACAATTATTTTTAAGTTTAAATATTTGAACTTTGTGCTTTATTTTCTGCATTTTACTTAGCTATATTTTAAGACATGAACTACTTCGTTATATTTTGCAGTTTTAAATAGAAGGTCATGCTTGGTAAAGGTCTACTTTAAATCACGTCCATTAAAATAACTCCTACTGTTTTGCAAGTGATTGGAACAGTGGGTACATTTGCTGAAATCTATTTTTCCTCTTTCTGTTAGAATGTATCAAAGAGAAACAGGAGCGAAAAAAAAAAGTGTCCTTTCTACCAATGGGGTTCAAATTTAACAGGATAACACTTTAAAGCTATTTTTGGAAATATGCTTAAGGGGTTACATATCTACCTGATACAGCTCTGTAGCTGATGGTGGTGATTTTTGTCAAATAGTACTTATTGAATTCATGGGTTCTGGATTTTTACTTGTCGGTGGTAACCTGCTGTTTTTACAAAGCAGATCCTGCTTTTAAGGAGAAGGTGGTAACTCAAATCTGAAGGTGTAAATCACTTCCATATTTATAGGACTAGGCCCACACTTTTTAATTAATTATGTTCATCATTAAAACAGCTTCCAAATCATCCTCAGTGATGCAGTGACTGTGTTTGCACTAAGGTACATGAGGGGAGAATTTGGCTTAAGATATCTTGATTAACTGAATGTTGTTGAGTCCCCATCCCTGGAGGTGTTCAAGGCCAGGCTGGACGTGGCCTTGGGCAACCTGGTCTAGTGGGAGGTGTCCCTGCCTATGGCAGGGGGGTTGGAACTCGATGATCTTCAAGGTCCTTTCCAACCTAAACCATTCTATGATTCTATGATTCTATGAACTTCATCCTCCTAGTTGGCTCTCTGAGTGTGCAGAAGAAACCTCTACTGTTGTGTACTATACAAAATTGTAATTTATATGTTATAGACGAAGAAGCAAATTCTGACAGAAATGAACGAATACATCCCTTCAAGATACAGTTCAAATGTTAAGCATAAACAATAAGACAATTTATCTTGCTTACTCTCTCAGTTTCTCTAGGATTTTCCCGTTCCATTACTTAAATAACTTCACTGCAGTCCAAGATATTAGTGGTGAGATATGTAGCATGTAGGCAGGAGTTTCATGCTAGATTTTGACCACTTTTGTTCATTTGGGGTCCCAGTGTGGATATTGTGAAAGCAAGATTGTCATCTTCAACAGGCTTAATCATAATCCACGGTCATGTTCTCTCTGATTAAATTCTCTTTGCAATTTTAATTGGATGTGACATTCTTCATCACCTATCTTTAACTGTATAAAAGACGCTTATGCCGGTAAACAAATGGTAATTATGTTAAAACCTTTGGATCTGTATTTTTAAGTTTGAGATGTTTTCATGGATATGCAAGTTTGATATAAGTATGTAGATAATGTGTACATTATGTGTGTGCACCTATATATGTACATATACACTAAATTTGCAAGATCAGACATTTAAGAATTAGGAAGGGCTAGGCTCTTAACATGCTATTAACTTGAAACCGACTCTCTTAGGTTTATGATTCAGTGTTTTGTAGTGTAGTCACCAACTTTTTTTTCTCCACAGTTCTCTGGCTTAATTCCAGGCATGACAGTATTGCAGAGGTAGCAGCTCTGTGGAACTCGCTTTCATCTTTTGGCCCCCTTAGATATAGTGGCTGGAGAATGTGAGAAGACGGCTGTAGAACACAGGCACATCAATATTTCCTTGGGGAGTGGGATTCTGTCCCTATTTCATCTGATGTGTTCCTTTCTGATGCCCTGAGTTGCACTTTTCCAAGTATATACAGATGCCGCTGTGCTTCAACAGCCGTAGGTGTTAGAAAATGTTCAGCTGCTCAAAAATTCAGCTCCAATAAATGTTCCAATTCATGAGCCTAAAACTAATAATGTTTTTTCAGTCTATACCTAAAGTGGGAAATAATGTTTCACACCACATTAAGTATTGTGAAAATCAATACTAACTATTTGTGAAGGACTTGGACTTTATACAGGGATAAACACCACAGAGAACTTGTAGCCAAACTCATCACTCACTGTTCCAAATAGTGTTTGGATGATGGATCACATACAAGGTATGGACTGACAGCCTAAACTCTGAGTTGAAAACAAAAATAAAATTGCTGCTTTATTGCTTCCTTACATGCAACTAAATACCAAATAGTAAAGGTGCATTATTAAAAGTATAGAATACCAAAGATCTCCAAGGAAATGCCTCATGCAGTAATATGTGGTTTCTGGCAAAATTTCATAGCAAAAAATTAGTTTGGCTGATTATTTTTTTTTTATTTTTCGGTTTCCATGGATGAAATTAAATAATTTTTTTTTTTTGTTAATTTGTAATTCTTTTGACCTTCATCCTAATGAGTGATAAGAAATTAGTTCTTCTCAGGAGTTGTAGTCTTCCTTTCTTTTTTTTTTCCTCTTATTCTTATTTTTTTCTTTCATCTTGCTGTCTAGATTTCCAGAAGATACTAAATGTCCCATGTTGCAGGGCAGAACAGATGGCTGAGCTCCTGAAGACCGATAGTATGAGCTCAGTACCAGCCCATAAGGAGGATAACTTAACTACCACTCCATTTAACAGAGTAAGAGTATTATAGAAAAAAAAGGAGTTTAAGTATTATTTCAATTTTTTTTATTATACTATGAATAAGTTAAGATTAGGGCTTTCTGGTTGCCACACTACTTAATGATGCCAAGTGTTTGAAATGAAATTAAGGACAATAATTTGAGAGTTTAGCTTAAAATTGTCAAGATGTTAAAAATAATATATTTGACATTTTTTTCAGACTGGTTTTGAGCTGTCAGCATACAATCAGTCTTACATCCAAGCTTTTCTTCAACAATGTGTGTTAAGAAAAACATGTTTCTTAAGGAAAGCTGAAAGCCTTTCACAATCACAATTCTCCAGTGAGAAGAGACGTTAAGAGATGTATCCAATATCTTGAAACTAATAATGCTATTACAAGTATTAACGACACTGGCATTTTTTTTCCCAAAAAATAATAGACTTCTATTACATGTTGTAAGGGGAAATTGGTGTTGTCAGACTGGGACAGCACAGCTGGATTCTGAAAAACACCTTTATAGATGCGCAACTCTTGTGACTTTCATGTGCATCAGCTTGCAGGACCTACAAAGCATTCCTGTACCCAAGCTAACATCTATATCACTACTGTGTAATTACTTAGCAGACCAACTAAGATAGGTCTGTGACAATAAGTATTAAAACCGTTATGTATTGTGTTCATTTTCCTTTTATAAGTAATCCCAGAAGTTCTCACAGTGCCCAAAGTGGTCCCTTCCAGTACCTAAAGGGGGCCTACAGGAGATCTGGGGAAGGGCTTTTTACAAGGGCCTGTAGTGATAGTACGAGGGGGAATGGCTTCAAACTGGAAGAAGGTAGATTCAGATTAGATATTAGGAAGAAATTTTTCACTCTGAGGGTGGTGAGGCACTGGAACAGGTTGCCCAGAGAGGTTGTTGAGTCCCCATCCCTGGAGGTGTTCAAGGCCAGGCTGGATGGGGCTTTGAGCAACCTGTTCTAGTGGGAGGTGTCCCTGCCCATGACAGGGGGGTTGGAACTTGATGATCTTTAAGGTCCCTTCCAACCTAAACCATTCTATGGTTCTATGAAAGTTAAATAAAAGAATATTCAGAATAATTTTTTTTTTTTTGTTATTTACATTTACATGTCAGTGTTTTACATGTAAGTACGTTGTTTTGGTCTCAACATTCTGAAAACATTGAACTGCATGGATTGCAGTCTGGCTAACCTGTTTTGAAAAGAAAGAAATGTGTTTTTTTTTTAAAAGAAACCAGAGCTCAGAAATGAAAAAGAAAAGGCAGTGACCTTAAAAGCCCAACATTATAATAGGAAAGGCAGAGTTTGCCTCTCGCTGAAGCTGGTGGGAGACACATCTGAGATTTTTCTGTTCTGCTTTGGAGCTGTAGTTCAGAAACTCTTGAGATACTGCTCTATATTTTAATACTTAATCCAAATATAATGAGGAAAGAAAAGGCGAGCTGAATAGCGCTATTAATCTTTTCCTGTGTGAAGAAAGAGTCAACTTCTAACTGTACTTTTTATTATAAAATACAGTCATAAGTCCTGAAGATTCTGAAATAAAGTCTCCTTTGACATCCTGCTAATAGCTGTTCAAATTGAAAATTTTCTTGTGCCGGCACACCGCAGCCCAGCTGGTGCAAACGATAGATGCTTCCTATTTCCGTAAATTGGTTTCCAGCCTCTGGATTATTTGCTATGCAAAGGCTGCTGTCCTAGAAGGGTTCATGGAATCCTTTTAGAGACTGGATACGCTTGCATTAATTTTCTCCATGCCTTTTTTTTTTTTTTTTTTTTTTT
>VUYV01000001.1:9983333-10113628 GCA_008711295.1 Anarhynchus alexandrinus
TGAATTAAGCCTGGCACAATTGTGACTGTTCCCTTTTGATCAAACGTTCTGGACAAGGACTGCAGTTCATTTACTACCTCTCAAGTAACCATGTCGAAGTGCATTATAGAGCATGATGTCTGAGGAGGTGTTGCTACTATCTGCGCTAAGCAGGCACATTTGCAAATTCATGAGCTCTTTTTGAAATTCATGAGCCATCCTCTGCCCAGTTTTTCATTTTGTTTTCTACCATAGAATATTCAGAAGATTTAATTGTCTTTTTCTTCTTCTGAAAGCACATTACTGCATTTTTTAAAATATAAAGCCAACAATAAAAATAAAATATGTATATAAATACAAGCTAAAACAAGCATATGTGAATTATGGTGTTCCTCCTTAGCCACAATTCTGTCTTCATTCAGCGCATTTCCAGCTGAAATCATGGGGCACATGCAATTTCCATTCATTTCATCATCTTTGTTACCTGATATTTTGTTGGGGTTTTTTTCTAATAGCAAATCGTCCTGCTCCGGGATATGCTCCAGTGACAAAGTATTTGTCTGTGCTCATACACTAGGCACAGGTATTGTACCTGATGGCGTATATATGAGGATGAATAAAGGTGTGCCTTTTTGTTCAGTCCCATTCCAGTGTCTGAGCATCTGTTCTGATAAATCCCATCTGGACATCACCAAAATGCTTTTTATGCTATGCATATCCTATGCTACTCACATCGTTAGGAGACAAAGTCAGAAAAGCAATTATTCCTCTCACCTATGCAGGGCAATGTAGATAACAGAATACACTCTAGGGGTTGGATGGAATTCATTGTATATTGACATATGAATTTTTCATTTTTGACTCATTGCAAAATCCTTCTTGGTAACATGATGCTCTTTGTAAAAGACAATAACGCATATTTGTGGAAGTGAGTACTAATGTTAATAAACTCCACTAATCTTTTATATATTGGGTACAATAAGCATTTGTATCAGGGTACATAGAGAACAAGTGTCAGAGTGGTTTAAAGAGTGATAGGATAAAAAGTAACATGACGAGCTTCGGTACAACATGTCCTGATTTTTTTTCATTGTTACAGTGAACTATCTTTAGTTGCACACTAGATTTTTCAGTTTCACTTAAAGTGAGATGTGAACTGAATAAACAAATACAAGTGATAACAAAGCTGTGGGAGAAAGTGTAGGAATTGCTGAGTTCTCTGTAACCCAGCATTAAATTAGTATAGCCATAAAATATAAAAAAAAAAAAAGAAAAAGAGCAATAGGGGAGGATTTTGAAACATCATTGACAGGAATATATGAGAAAATCACACAAGCACCTTAAATATAGAAATCCCTAAAAAAAGGAACATCCAAACAGAAATCCCTACCAACTCCACCAGTTCCAAAGGGGGGGTTGCTCTTCTAAGAGTACAAATTTTGCATCATTGAGAAAACACTGTATCAGAAGAAGTTGCAAAATCTCTAACACCTTGTACCTGAATGTTAACTGAATTGGATTTTTATAAATCTTAGAGATATTTTTGGAATTTTATAAAAAGAACTATCCTATTTAAAAAAAAATAAGGCTTGAAAAGGTTAAAAATACACATTTTTTTCTGTTGAAAAAAAATTTGATGTAAAACCCAAACAATTGATGTAATTTATTTTCAAACAATTTCTTCATGCTTTTTGTTCTTTTCCACAGGAAAAAGTGACTGAAGTTTTCTTTTTTTTTAACTGCTTTTCCATTAATATATTTTATTTTCTATTTCAATGTATATGGTAGTACTACGGTAAAGGCCCAGTCCTGTAGATGAGGGATGGACTGAATCAGAAAGTAAAGTGCAGAGCCTTCCAATGTTAAGATAAGAAGGAGAATCGGAAGTGACCACAGCCTTGACTTGTACTGGTAGCAGAGGTTAATCTTTCACCTAACCTGTTTCCACACTTCACTATGTGTTGGCCTATGTTAAACTCCTCTTTTTGAGGAAGGAGGGAAAAAAAAAAAAAAGTCTCTTACAGTCTCCCATATCCAAACAGCTTTGAAGAATGATGTCCAGAGCAGGGAGACTTCCATTGCTCTGTGGAAACCTTACTGAAAAATTCATGGACCTCGCAGTTTTCACGGCCCGCTGGCTACGGAGGAACTGCTCATCGAGGTGGTTGCGCAGGCTTAGCGGGCTTTTTCTTAAACTCGGTGTTAGTGTACATGCAACTGAGGCATTTTCTGTTTGTCACTTCTGAACCCACAGACCCCGGCAATGATATAATGCAAACAGCCAACATCATTGTATTGCTTTGCAAATAGACGGAGACTGAATCTAAGTGAACTTTACAGAACTTTCCTGCTAGTCCCGCTCCAATCCGAACTGCAGTGAAGCTCACCAGGAACCACTCAGTTGGGGAATGAAACAGAGAATGTTTTGCAGCTCTTTAGCTGTTGTTTTTCCAGTGTTCACAAGGCACAGCAATCCACACAGATGCACTGAAATACCATTTTGGACATACCAACATTAACCTGTGCCATTCTGTGCTTTTTGTAGAAAGCAGATTGTAAATACAAATTTGGAATCATTATACTCTTTTTCTGGTTAACTTCTTGCAGTGAATAGAATATTGAAGAGTATTTTCTTTTGAAAAAAAAAAAAAAACAAAANCAAAACTAACAAGGGGTAGGGATTGGTTAAGTGGAAAATGTCTGGAACATGGGATAAATAGAGTAAAGTCATAAACTAAAGAAAATTGCCTCAAAGTAATACTCTTAAGCAGGAAAAGATCAAGTTACATGTAAAAAGATGAGATTTTGAAAAAGGAAACAATGGGATTTCTGTGCATATATCCATGCAATGTATATGCACTAAAATACTTTCAGGATGTTCTATCAAATCTATGGGCTGAACCCAAAAAAAAAATCAAAGGATGACTCAGAAAACTCAGACCACAGCAGCCACAGTGACACAACTGACAAACTCCAAAGAGATGAGGGCTGAGTCTGAGTATCTCACAGTTTTCTTCCAAGAACCAGGTCAGGAAAAGGAGAATCGTGACTGTAAAGTCAGATCGAAGACTCAAGAGCTGCTTCAGCTGCCCATGAAGACAACCTGTTTCAACTGGTATGAGTGCAGTAGCTGAGCTGCAACTGGCTCGGAAAGTGTTTCCTTATCCAAAAGGTGCAGGCAGCTAACAGTAACTGAAAGTTTTAGTGCAAGTTCACTAAGAACCTCCATAAAATGGAACCGGCCTACAGAGATGTGTTGACTTCATCCAGCACTGAGTCAAAGTTCTCACGCTTGGTGGCACACAGCAGGTGGGCTGAGGGGATGAGCCCAGCAAAAGTCTGGGCTCCAAGACTCCACAGAGACATGACCACCCCCACGCTTTTCTAGATTTTGAGACCGCCATTGGGGCTGTCACTACATATAATTGTGAAGAGGAGGACTGTAAGTGGAACTAGGAGCTGGGCAGTGAGAGTATGTCAGCATTTCTGAAATATTCCATGTCAGAAGATATTTAGTCCTGCAATAAAAAATGACATTGAAAAAACCCTGTTTTCCAATATTACTTACCCAATTAAAAGAACAGGGCTTTTAAAGTGTTTTTGAGAAGATTTTAAAAGTTTACTAAAAGTGAGATGTTTTAGTTACCTAACCAGAAGTGCTTTATAATGTATGGGTGCAAAAAGAAGAATATTCCACTGGCAATTTTAAGAATCGCTACTTTAGAAACGTGTGCTCAAGCTTTTATTCAATCATAGTGGGATAACATTTTCATGCTGTCCAGGTGACTGACATCTGCATTATGGTTATATCAAGTATTTGCTAGTAACATGTAAAAGATTACTTTTTATATTGAATATTTTTTCACAATGAGCACAGGGTAGGATATCGTAGCTTTGTCTCTATTACAGATTGTGGCAGGGGGGGCTGAGATAAATGCTGCTAAATTTGCACCCAGATTTGAACACAAATGAATGAAAATGAAGGAAAGCTTGGGTATGGGTTATGACTGGGTTTTCTCTCAGCTTGAGACTAGATCTTGAAAACCATCAACATTTAGAAAACTTAGAAGTGATCCTGTTTTCAGATTTGTCAGAAACACTTATAGTCTCACATACCAGTGATGAACCTAAGACAGAATTCAAAGCAGTTTCTCTGAAGACAAAGAAATGAAGTACAGAAAAACTGCTATTCAAATTACCCACAGTACCCCAAGTGGAGATTGCCCAGAGGGTTCTGCACTGGAAGTACGATATGAAGAAGTTGACAGTCTATGATGTATTGTATGGTAGACAATGTGTTTAGAGTAAGACTTCTAATTACCTCTTGGGCAAAGGACTATCCCAGGAAAAAAAGTAGTTCCCAGAATCAAGTCTGAAAATGTTTGCAAATCAACAGCATGCAATTAATTAATTAGAAGCACACAGAAATGAAAATATTAAGTTTAATTTAAAATGCCTCAGCGTTACTTGGCTTGTGTTTCAGCTGATAGTTGAGCTATATTTCTAAGCATGCAGAGTCTGATTCTATTCATACAGCTTAAATGGTTTTTCAGCCCAGGTTAGAAATTTCCCAGCCCCTGGGAATAAAGGAGGAAATTTAAGAGAACAGCTTTTCAGCCTCATGGTACCTAAGAACGCAAGTCACTCTCATTTTAAGCATATCTATTTGCTGGATGTTTTATTCTGTCTGTTTTGCAAGATACTGTGATATCAAATGAACAATATTAATTAGAGTGACTTCATCTGGCAAAATAACTACCAGTATGGAGGATTTATCCCCTGGAAAGGATTGCGCGTAAAGGAAGATTGTAATGCCAATGATTGTTCTTGCTGAAGAACATATTTTCAAATATATTTTCAGACATATTTTTAAACTAGTGTTCCACAAGATACCCTTACCGAGGTTGCCAAGGATTGTGGGACAGGATTTGGCTATTCTCAGCAAAATTCCCAGTGCTGCTCAGCTAACAGAAGGAGACGTGTTGAAACTTGTTGGTTGTAGACCTTGGGAGGAATAAGATAAGGATAAAGCCTTGCTGAGGAGGAACAGAAAACACTGACCCAGTGTCTATTCATCAGTCATGGGTTGGAGAGATTGCAAAAACAGTCGACCTTGCAAAAAGAAGCTAGCGCTTGGTGCAGGAGGGGGTGTTGCTGGGGGAAGTGGATGTTTAACTAATGGAAGATTTATCTTATGCTAGCCAATCTGTGCATGCCTAATGCAGAATGTAGACCAATTAGCCCAAGACACACTATTTTGAGACCAGTATAAATGTATGTAAGTAACTGTAATAAACGACATCTTGCTTGCATCAAGCTGTGTCCCGTCTCTCAATCGCCGCAAAGGATGTCTTGTGCCTGTGCTGTCTCCACTCTGTTTTTGAAAGTGGGATTATAAACTCAAATGGTTGAGACACAGCAGAACGCATTTGGGCTTTGCTTTTTCTTCCCCCTTTTTCTCTCTGCGGAAAGTCTGGGGACAATATTCTCTTGCTAAGTGCAAGTTTGAACTGAAGAGTACAAAATAATGAATGGCTTGCACAATGGTAGGAGCATTATTTCTCTCAAGATTCCACATGTAATGAAGGGAGAAGTCTAGGGAAAGTCCTTTAAAAGTAAACTAGTGAAAAGTGAAGTTCATAGGATACTTTTTTTCTTTTTTTATTTTTTTTTCCTAGTGTGTAAATGCTCTACACTTGTGTAATATTGGTTCCTTTAAAGGTTTTCTAATATAAAGCACTGGCTGCTTGTTCATTTTGGACACTTATTTATTTATTTATTTATAAGTCAGGTGTAAGTTTAGTGCACGTTGAATAATACTGTTGTGTGAGCCAAGCATTTTGGGAAAATACTATATAGGCTTGCTCTCACTGCTTTTTTAGTGTACCTGTATGTTGACCTGTAATCTGCCAGCCACTGGCCTCAGTAAAAGAGAATTCTAGACGCAATGAGGAACACTGATGTGCTTTCCTGGTTTATGCTGTGGCAAAAGAGTTTACAAGGTGCTTTAAAATAATGAACTGTGACAGCGTTCAAATATTGCTCTCCAGACCTGCAGCACAAACACATTCATTTTGAGTCCTAGCTCTTTTATACTATAGAAGTAGATGTATTAAGAATGTCGTTACCACACCACAGAGCTGTTCACTATATGTAAAACAGAACACTGCATAGACTACATAGTGATAATTGCATGGTTTGGTGTCTCTAGGAGGTTTATAAATGCAGTAAGGCCTAAATTAACTTGTCATACTGAATCCCAGGCACAATGCAAAGTTATTTTGTGATCAAGTAAGTTAAAATACTCTATCTGAATATTCATCACAAATCTTTCTTATGTCTCCTGAAATTGCACAGGAGGAAAAGCTCAGTTGCAGGATCTTTAGGGTGACGAAACACCAGCTTTTAGAAGTTCATCTGCTGCTCCTGAAAGGTGACCTTGAAGTATCAGAGCCAGAGCTTGCTGCCACGTCCATTGTTGCCATTATCACACTTTGGCTGCAGCTTGCAGCATTGTAATATTGTCACTCTTGGCAGAATTCCCTATATGCATTAGTATGAAATAATATATAAAAAGCCTGTAGAGTCAATAAAGATGTAAAAGCTGGAAAAATATAGGAAAACATGTTTAATTTGCTCAGCTCCCTGGGCTCATTAAATTGGCTCAATGACTGGATTTAAAATAACTGAGCTGATATATCAGCCCCAAAATATTTTTATGCCAGAAACAACAGCAGTGCACTTTATAAATCCAATGCTAGATTTTCCTGTGACATACTGCCCTCTTGTGCATCAGTAGCTTTGTTATAGAGATAATCTAAGAGCAAGAAGCCCTTTTATAGTCTCCGAAAATGCAGGTCTGATAGGGATATGAATATTACAACTTGCAAAACATTCCCCAGATCATGAGGGACAGAAAGAAGATGTAATAAACAGAAGTTCTCAGACTGTCTCTTGATCTTCTTTGACATTCTCTATTTTTATCCAGAATGAATACAACATGGTCAACAACGCCAACAGCATCCTGGCTTGTATTGGAAACTGATTGTCCTCCTGTACTCGGCACTGGTGAGGCCCCGCCTTGAATACTGTGTTCAGTTTTGGGTCCCTGACCACAAGAAAGACATTAAAGTGATGGAGCATTTTATAAGTTTTATAAGAAGCAGCTGAGGGAACTGGGGTTGTTTAGCCTGGAGAAAAGGAGGTTGAGAGGAGACCTTATCGTTCTCCACAACTGCCTGAAAGGAGGTTGTAGCGAGGTGGATGTCAGCCTCTTCCCCCAAGTAACAAGTGATAAGACAAGAGGAAATGGCCTCAAGTTGCACCAGGGGAGCTTTAGATTGGATATTAGGAAAAGTTTCTTCACTGAAAGGATTATCAAGCATTGGAAGAGGCTGCCCTGGGAAGTGGTGGAGTCGCCATCCCTGGAGGTATTTAAAAGATGTGTAGATGTGCTGTTTAGGGACATGATTTAGTGGTGGAATTGGCAGTGCTAGGTTAATGGTTGAACTTGATCTTAAAGGTCTTTTCCAACCTAAAAGATTCTATGATTCTATAATTCTTAGATAAAAAAATAAATTCTGTGTTCTTTTCAGATAAAACCAAACCAATGGACAACCATGATATACTGATGGGTAAGGCCACTCAGAGTTCTGTCAAGAGAAGTGAGCTGGCAGAAACCTCATGAAGTTCAGCAGAAACAAGTGCAAAATCCTGCAGTGAGAGAATAACCTCATGCAGCAACGCAGGCTGATGACCAACCATCCAGTATGCAGCTTTGCAGAAAAGAACCTAGGGATCTTGAGGAATGACAAGCTGAACACTAGTCAATGGTGTACTAATGTATCAAAAAAAAACCCCTGGCTATTAGGCATGAGTGTAGCCAGAAGGTCTGGGGAAATGTTCCTCTGCTTCTGGTTGACACTTACGAGATTGCACCAGAAGTGCTATGTCCGGTCTGGGACTCCTCGGGACAAGTACAGATAGTGATATGCTGGAGTGCAGCATATGGTACCAAGGTGGTGGGAGCTGAAGCACATGATGGAGAGACGACAGGAACTGGGCTTGTCCAGCCTGGAGAAGTGAAGGCCAAGAGGAGTTCCTACTGATGCTAGGAGGAGCAGGGAGCAGACTGGGCAGAGTTGAGGGAGGAGGAACTCCCTCAGAGACCAGCAAGGACTGTACAGAGTTTGCTGCAACCTAGGAAGACAGTGATTTGTCTGGAATCAAGCCTGGATTTTTCTTAAATTGGTTTCCTGTTTGGCCTAGTCATCTTTCATTTTTCTCTGTTTAAAATGTTAAAAACTCTAATTTCTATTTTATGATAACATGAAAATTTTGCATTTAATATCCATTTTGGTTACCTGTGGAGAAAGCAGTACAAGGAGGCTCTTGTCACCTTAGAGCTCCAGCAGTGGTAGCACTATCATACCTGGGTTTTTGTTCTACATCAATGACAATGATTTTGTACAAAATGGAAAGTCTTCACCAAGAGCGATTGTGTTCCTTTAGATTTTTCTAGCCTGGCAGAAAAATCACTTTTCTGCTTGTAGGTTAATATGGAATCAAACCTCCTCAAGCAAGAGAAAAACAAAAAAGAAGCTGGAATTTCCACATCCCAGTACGTATGTTGACCAGTAAGGTCTCGGTAAAAGGTTGTCTTTCTCTTTCACATGCATTGGACAGATGATTCTCAGAAATGCTGACTACTTCAAGTTCCACAGATGAAATGAACTATACATCTCAGCAATGAATGCCCTTATAGATTAGATGAAAGTTATGGCTGCAGTTACTTACGTTTGGCAAGGATTAGTTTAACTGAGGCAAGTCCTGTGGCAGAAATAAGAGGACAAGAAAACGTCTGTGTCTCACTTTAGTATGTCAAATTTGGCAGTAAGCATTTAAGCAGCCATATTTGTCATCTATATCTTTTTGTTGATATAGCCCCCGCTGTAATAGTAACTTCTGGAAAGGACACTGGGGCTTTAGTGGTTTTGAAAAAATGTTATCCTTTCTTTAGATTTAAATTAGAAAACTACGTGGTAATTTAAAAATAAAACATACTTCCCTTTCTTATGGCAACATTTGGTCCTTATACCTTTATGAGAAAGGAAAAAAATGATAATACAGCTATCCTAACATCAGTCGTGTATCACATCTCTATGAAAATGTTAGGTAATTTATCGGAGTTTTCAGCAACGTAACAGTATAGATTTCTTATATAATAATAATTCTACTCAAAAGAAAACCTTCCTTGCCAACAAAATAAAGTAGCGATTTGGAGAGGAAAGAAAAGATTTTCGATGTAAACAATAATTGTTCAAAATATATAGAAGAAAACTTTCTCCTACATATTATATACTGTGTAGTGGCCATAAGAAACTTAACAATGAAAATTTACAAGTGACTGTTTTTACTGCCTTATAAGTGATTTAATAGCTCTGGATGAATTCATTGTTCATCTAATATCTTACATCTATAGCAGCACAAGTCCTTCAAAATTAACTTACAAATCATTACTTCCTTTTGGTCTTTTGGAAAAAAGGTCATTAAGGCAACAGTGCAAACTGTGGTGATGTGGGACAACCACTGGCAACAGTGGTCTTCCAAATGTTCACAATCTTTGCTAGCCAATGCCATCACACTGTAGAGCAATTTCCACTGTCGGGGAACCTTTTTTGGCTGCAAAGGCCTGCATCCATTTCATGAATCTGCCAAGTGGAAAAAAAAAAAAAGTATAATGAAAAGGGGAAAACTGGTGGTTAAGTCAGGGTGCTTGTGAGGTTACTGTCCCTGAACGGCAAACAGAGGTTATGTGAAACCAGCAGGACGATTGTCTAGCTGAGGATAAAGTGTGTGACAGGGCCACATCTGGACTTTGTGGAGCGTGAACCTAAAAGCTGGAAGACCTCCACCCCAGACATCTCCCTGGTTTTGATAGCGAAAGGACGAGACTCTGCTTATCCCACAGTGCAGCGGTAGCAAAATGGCTCTGAGTCCTCAAGAAGATAATTCAGAACAAAAATCTTGCTTTCTACCATCTTCAAAAGAATCCTAGACACAACAGCTTTCTAATTTAAAGATCTTTGTTAGGTGCCTAAAATTTTATGAGTTGAACTTTACCAGTGTCTTAGTAAAATGAGCTCTGAAAGTTCATGCAACATCCCCTAACCCCTGGTTTATTCCGATTAATATCATTAGCATTCATCAAGAGGGATTGGTGGTAAGTTAAGTCCATTAATATAATTCTGTCCAAAAGTTTAAAATCAGTGAATGTTATTTTCAAAAGCCACTTTAGCCATAATTTTGTTATTAGAAATAAACTCAGACATCTCTAGTGTATTGCTCTTTTGCATGTTTAGCAGAGGATTTGTCACAAGTAATGCTATTCAATTTTAATCCATTTCAAGCTGTGCTTGGGGGAGAGCCAATGTGAAGCAAAATAAAGATTGTAAGCCCAGGAGTAATAAAATAAATCTCTGAAGTTAGTGTCAAATTCTGACATGTAAGTTGATATATCTCCAGTAGAGCTGGAAATCACTGGGGGTGAAATATTGAACAAAACCAAATAATAGAAGATATTCTAGTATCTTCATTAAAAAAAAAAAAAAAAAATTTCAAAACTTGTCTATTTGCTTGAATTAAACAGTATCTCAGTTATACTTCTATAAAACAGTGAAAGCAAAGCTGACACTATTGTAGCTATTTTTAGTAAATTATGTTATTATGCAAATATTGTCTTTATTTTATGCATCATATTTGGCCCAGCTCTGCAAAAACTGTGCCAGTGTTTAACCTTCTCTTGTGTGTATAATCATATTGACTATTCTTGAGAACCAGAGCCATTGCACACAGCAGAATTTGGCTCTGTTCTGAAACTTTTCTGGGTACAATTTGGCAGCATCTTCTACTGTCAGTGATCTACTACTGCACTTGTTCTGCAAAGATATTATCTGGCCTGTGGAATGAAATCTATTCAATAAGACTGAAATAACTGTTAAAATCGCATTTTCTTCCTGCAGAACACATGGTGTTTCCAATTACAGAGCTTATTTACTGCCTGCTTTCTAAGCTGCTTATTCTATTAGTAATCTTGTGGTAGGTGCACATTTCAGTTATGCTTGGTTCCAAAAAAGGCAGCTTTTATTAAAACCTGCTCTAGCTGCCAAATTACAGTGGGTATTTCCAGATCATGAAACTAACTTAATGACCTGTTGCCTCGGTCCAGATGCACAAAAAGAAGCAGCAGTCAAGCTCGGAGAGCTAATATACATGAAGATTTCCTGGGGATAAGAAGTCTTCGACCCACTATGACAGTATTTATATTTAGTATTACAGAGTAAAATATTGCATCTTATACCATGAAACATGGTGAAACATGAGAGAGACCTTTGCATTTCATTTCATGCAGCGTGATCAAATGTAAGGCAAACAGTTTAAAGAAACAGAATATTTATTATTTGTAAGATAAAGACGTGTACCAGAGAGAACTTTGCTGATGTGAATACAACCTAAATTTTCCCTGGGAAGCTGTTAAGTGCAATTTACCTTCTTATGACAAAGAATGATGATGATAATATGTTCTTTGACGAAAATACACAAAGGTTTAGAAGATATTTTATTAGCTTACAGATTTATCATCTAGGATAACAATTTAACCTTGTGAAGTTGGATACTCTCACCAAAATTTTAATAGAAAAATCAGACCTATATGCTTCTATTACTTTGATTGCATGTTAATAAATAATCAGATTTAAAATCTATGAATATCCTAATTTAGCCTCTGTTACTTAAATTATGCTGAACAAAATTGAACAATGCCCTTATCAAATCAAAGTTACAATTGCAATCAAATTAAATCCATCAGTAATACAGAATGCAGAAAGAAGGCAACCTGACTCATCAGGGAAGCTCAAAACAGGAAATTACGCTGTATTTGTCAAACACTAACAAAGTAAGCTTCTTTATCTTCTTTAATTTGGACAGCAAGGCTATCGCAATTATTGTTTATTCAGTGACTTATAAGGAGTTCATATTCTGTTTAAATCCTCTGTTTTGATAGGGAATGGCTTATAATTCCCAGTTGCTTTTGTATGGTAGAATACTTTTAGGCGAACATACTTCTAGAGCTGAAGAAAACATAAGCTGATTCACAGCATTGTCTGCTAGATGGAAGGATAATATACATCTCATTGCTTGAACACATTCACATGTTAATTATGCACAACTTTTCTAGGAAAATCAAAGCACATAGTCAGGAGATCTCATAACAATAAAGTACAGTAACAAAAAAACCACACCATCAAAATCAAGAGTGCAAGTCAGTTCTGATGCCACTCAGTACCTGGTATCAGTGGCATTTGGTCACTTCCAGTACCTTTGTTCCCCAATCCATTTCTGGACTCGCAATCATAATTGTTAGCTTTCATCTTCTTTCTTTGGTGTTCTGATAACCAAATAGAGACCAAAGGTGTAGGTTTTTGTTGCCACTTTACCACTCAATCTCTCCCTTGAAATAAACTCAGCAAAATTCACAGCCTTATAACAAAATCCAGTAAAGACTGAGGGATCAAATCAGTTTAAAATGGTATGAAAGTTGCCTCTTTTCTAACCAAAACAGATAAGCTCCAAAAGTATTATATTAAAATGCTGACTTAGTAAGTTAGTTGTGATCCTTATATTCCTTATCATTAGCTGTGGTGTGCATAAGATCAAAGGTCCTGTAATTTCCTGTATGGTACTAGCATGAATTATTATTTAACTGCCACCACTGCCCCTTACCACATTTGTGCTTCCTGTCTAACCATTAATTTGTATTTATATTGTCCTGCTTACTCTCAAAATATTTTTCAAACTGTGGTGGACTGAGGGGAAGCAGTGCCTGGATAAAGTATATGTTTGCTTGATTCTGGACAGATTTAAAAAACAATATTTTGACAATAGAATTATACATACTTCTTAAACGTGAGAAAATTTAAGTGCAGTATTATGCACACTGTCATTGTGTCTGATTATAAGTATGAAAAATGCTATAGACTCTGCTGACATAAGTCTGTTTCTTCCATAGTTTTGTTCCCCTGAAATTCCAGTTTGCTTATGTCAGTTTCTGAGCTAGAACAAGATGCAACCTGTTGTTTATTTTCTGCTATTTTTTCTACATTTGATGGCCTGAGACACAAACAAGAAAAAGGTGGTGTAGATGTACTGAACTTGTGGAACAGAGAGAGCTCTCACCTAAAGGAATGAAAAGCTTTTTGTCAAGTACTCATTTTGGTGAGGTTCAGAAGGGGAAGTGGAGGCAGAACTGGAGTACTTCTCGTTTCTCCAAGAACATTGAACTTCATGATCAGAAACTCAGTTATTGCAAGACTTAGTTAATTATTATGGACCTAATTTATATGCTCTGAGGGTTTTGTCTGAGTCTTTGGTCCTCTAAAAATAGGTTACTGAGGCAAGCCTACTATCAGTCAAAACTGGTCCCATCGCTTCCCTTGGAGCACATATTCGCAATTTCTTAGCCAGCATTGTCAGCAATTTCCTTCTTTCATTGGTCATCAGCATAATTTTTCTTTTTAAAGTGTGATTCTGTAACACTATTTCTATCGATGTATGTGAGTAAATAATATTTCATTCTTCTCTGTCATACTTGAGCACTCATACTTTTTCTAGTCATACTGAAGTTTTTGCTCAAGAAGTCATTCTTCTTGGATTTGATCCATCTCATGCTGGTAAATTCCACTGTTCCTACTTGGTGGGAGAAGCCTCTGCCTTTTCACATTAAGAGATGGTGGCATTAGAAGTCTGCATGCCCCTCAAGGGCATCAAAGACCATATTCAGTTGCAGTTTGCATTCACTAAGGACCTACTCAACTGCTGTCTAAGTTGACTTTCTCCTGCTCACCCTGCCTGCAGAGTCAGTATAATTGACAGTTGAAAGGTGTTGCTAATAGTTGCCTGGTCTGAATGCCCACATTGCATTGGCTGCTTTGAGCAATACTTTCATGCCGATGAACTGTATTCTAACTATTTTAACTACTGATTATTCAAGAAAAAAAGGCAGAAGAATGATTTCCTTCTTTTCTTTCCTTTTCATCCATTTTTGGTGAGGATGAAAGGATAAGTCCCTTTGGCAATGACATCCACAAATGGGGTTCATGGTTGTGAGTATTGAATTGGAGAAATAACTAACTCTTTGGAGAACATGGCCTACTTTTTTCTTTTTGACATTTCACACTGGCTAGTCCCTGTTAGTCTCTTTCTCTCTCTCTTTATCTCTCTTTCTCAGTCTTTAGAAGATCATTGTGGATTGCACTAGGTAACAGGACAGACACAAAGGAGCCAAGCACTGCAGTGGTCGACATCCCAATACTCAAATGAGCCTTGTGCATCCAGCCCCCCAGAATCACAACTGAGAAAATTATGTGTTTCCGTAAATTAATTGACTGCCAACTTTACATGGGGCTTTCTAAAAGCTTGAATAGAGTTGATGTAGGGAACCATCGTGAATTGTTATCAGGATTTGAAAGTATCATCTCAAGTATCTTAGCAAACAATTTCTAGTAGTGAATACTTTGGAATTTTCTCCAGAGGAATAAGGAGAATTTTAATAGGACTGGATATGTGCAAGAATTATACCAGTATTTCATTTGGAAAGTTCAAATGCTTAACTGTCATTACCCTGCAGTCTGGTTTTCACCTCTGTTTTTTCACATGGGGAGATTCTATATTCATATCCTTCTGAAATTAAATTTTCATAAAGACTTCTGAGACCCGTACTTTTTACATTTTGCCACCTCTGGATTTGTTTCAACCTCGCAACTGGCTCTTTGGCAAAGCCATGAGTGTTTGCTGCTGGCAGAAAGAAGCCTCCGTTTCCAACCCAGGTACATGGCCGCCTGTAGTATTCACAGATCACTGGAATTTATCTTCTTCTATCCAGGGAATTTCTAGATCTTTCCGAATCAGAAAATTGCCATTTGTCAGCTCTTATTTCCTAAGGTGATGTTCCTCATGTCCTTTCCTAAGGTGAATCTGAAACAAAACCAGCAGCTGGTTCAAGATGTTCAAGATGCTTTAAATAAGGGGAAGATTGACTCACTACTAGGTGGCTAATTTTTTAGAAAGATTTTTGCATACAGTTACTGTTCTTTTTATTGGTTATTGTGCTGTGGAAACAATGTATTGCTGTTTAGTTGTAGGAAAATTGTCTTAAGAAGAGATCAAATTTAGAAAGATTTATAAACCAGTAAGAAAGGAACTGTCTGACCAAAGTGCTTTTTCCTAATATTTTCATAACACTGGAATTCTAAAGAAAAATAATTGTATAGTAATTACATTTTGAGGCAATTGCAAATTAGAACAAGCTGTAAACCTGAGAAAAGGTGAGATAAATTACTTTTTTGGGGTCAAAACCCAAAGATTGTACAAACCTGCTATTTCAAGTGTGATTGATGAATCCACACGCTATACTTCACCCAGATAAGGAGATACGGTATATACCAGCTCCATAGCATGTGACAAAGTAAAGGTATCTCCAAATTAGCAACCTCCAAACTAGACAGAAGCAGTACAGCAGCGTGAATGTGGTACATCACAGGAACTGATTGGCTTTTCTGAGCGGGTAACCGTTTCTAACCTGAAGTAAACTTGCTCCAAAGTACAGGCAGAGTGAGGCTCTGAGGGACTGTCTGCACAAGGTCGTGTACACAGGCACCAGAAATGTTGAGACAACTTTACTTAACTCCTGACTGTTATAAGTAATCTTTTTGTTACTGAAGGGAATTTTAATCTTAATCTATCACTGTGTCCATCAGCATGAACTGTCCTTCCAAAGGCAGGAATTTATAAGCTTCCGTTTTATACAGGTTGCTTTTTACCATTCTAGTATATTTTCTAGGGGTTATATAACCACTATACAGTTTTTGAAAAATTCTGTTTTTAAACTTTTCACAGATTTGAAGGATTTTTGGGACTCGCTAATTGTCCCGATTAGAGATAACCTCATTATTTTAAGCACCCTCTCTTAAATCCCACAAATGGACCAGAAAAGTGATAAAATAGTGAGGAATAGCACATTTGCTTTCTCAAGAGTTTGAGAATACTCACAGATTTAATGCAACCTACACTAGCAAGTGATTTTCATTTGTGAAGACAGTTAAAAAGGGGGATTTTGCAGTGACAATGATCTATTGCAGATCTTCATTGTATAGCTTGAAGGTTTTCTTGTAACCTCGCCTACTGTAAAAATACATTTTTGCTTTTGTGCACCTTGTTCTGCATAACACAGAAAGGCAATCCTACGAGTCCTAAACAAGAGCAGCGTTTTGTAGGAAAAGTAATAATCTAGTTTGTGTTTTATGTATATATACGAAGATGGTAAAACACAGAATTATCAAATAGATCTACACTTCCTACCTGAGAGGAGAGGTGAGACTAAGGAAGGGCTGACACTGGAAATGCAGCAATATAAATACATGATTTTTAGAAGTATGCAAACAACTCAGTGACTGAGGACAGAGCTACAGATCTGCAAATTAGCTCAGTTTGGGGAAGATCTGAAAAGAGCACTTCATTTTTTTCCAAGAAAGCCAGTACCTTCCCATGCTAGATCATTAATCTAGTTTTGCAAGGTCGGAGATCTAAGGAGAAGTAAGGGAAGAGCTGTGACCCAGACACCAATAGGTCATAAGACGTTGTCTCTAATACATTGTGTTAGACAATCATTCAATATGCACTGCAAGAGAAATCAAAGAATTCAGCATTAAATGAGAATTTGAGGAGTAGTTTGGCTTTACCATTTATTTGAACGGGGGATTCCACTTCAACGAAGAAAACTGCACTTTGGTCACATACACCTTGATTCAGATTTCAGAGACTAGAGTATCAGAATTCAAAATCACGGTATGTTCTTATATTATAATCTTATTTAGAAGCTTCTAACATATTGTTCTGATTTTTCTTCAATGATGACACCTTCATGCCAGTTTTGACTGAAATAATCGAGGTTTCACTAATCAGGAATTCTATACCTAAGTAACTAATTAGACATTCCTAAAAAAATGTGATTATATGTAAAGATGGTCTCAAAATTTGAGTAAATTTTTGTGAGACCACCAGGTGGTGCCACATGTATTGTTATATGCCTCAGAAAACAAAGTTCTGGAGCGAGACAAACAAAACAAGTCATAATAGTGCTTCATGAAATAGCAAGGACGTTTTCAGATATTATTTTCCATTTTCTCCATCCTGCCATTTCCCTCTACTACCTCAAATTGTACCATTGTTTCTTCTGTGCATTGGGTAAGAGAAAACACTTCAGAGGGATCCTCCCAACAATGCCTGTTCAGTTTAGCGTATGAGACCAACAGCCTTCTATGTTGCATTGTAAATTTCTCAGCGTTAATTTCTGTAATATCTTCAGGTATTTTGAGAAAGGAACAAGTTTGCTTAATGTATATCATTACTGCATAGTTAGTAAGGCTTATCTATAATTGATGATTCTATGATTCTATAATCAAGTTTTCCTGATCAAGTCAGCCAGTGTTTTCTCCTGCACAGCGCTCAACTCTGTAAGGCAGCAACTCTCCTGGGGGTCATCTCCTCTTGGCTTTTACACCTGAGTAAGATGAACTATTCTATGAGTTATATAGTCAGTGCTTTTAAGAAAATAAGCCTGGTGGGGTTTTTTTTCTTGCCTCTTAGGCAATTGTGGGAACATACAGAAGAGCTATGGCATTTGAATGACACAATATGGACTCATATCTCACAGCAATCATACTACAAGGTAGTGAGCTGTATTAACCTGTCATATGTTCCTTTCAGATCCATCAGTTTGAACTCAGATCATTATTACATTTAAAGAAAGGTGTTACACTTGTGCACAGCACTTAAGACAGCCCACACCTCATTGACATCATCTAAGACGGAGGTGGGATTTGCACATGGTGGCAATACTCAAGGTATATTTAGAGTTAATTCTGCAGTGAAGACAAATTTCTAGCCATTTAGTTCACTTTTTGAAGTTGACATTTCATTGATTATTGTTAGTGTCCGTGAGACCTTCCGACACATGACATCCAGCATTGGCTTGAGACTTCAGAAGAAGTTGTACACTTTCATTTCTTATCTACTTTCCATTTTGAAAGTTTTGTTTATTTTTTTCCTATGTAAATTCTGTTATTTATATGCTTACTTTGGAAAATGACCAGGGAAGTCAGTGAAGCTATAAACAGAGGAAAGCAAAAGTGATCAGTCAGGTAAATTGCTGAATATTGAAAAGGCCAAAGTAATAAAGTGTAGCACTATAATTCATAGAGTATGTGAGGTATTAAAAGTCATGCAGGTTCAGCTTTTGATCAAGATTTATTGGAGACAAAAATCAACCAGAACTTGATTATTCTTTCCTGACAAATACTGTAGAGAAGATAATAAAGTAGTATAAATTTACTGTGTTCTAAAAGACTCCATGAAATCAGGCTGTTCATTTGCTGCTCTCCATCAGACTCGGTCAAGGCTGGCATTTAACGGAAGACCTTCTCTGTGCTATAGGAAGGTGATGAAGGAAATTATTCATCTAGTACCATTATTTCTATCCCCTTCCCAATATATACTTACATGTTGTTGCAATAAGAAGTGCTTTTTTGTCGGATTATTTTGACTCAGGATTAAAGCCAGGTATATTTCCTCCCAGTATCTCAGCAATCCCCAACTTTAGTAATTACATATAATTTTTACATGGATTTAGTTAGGCGTATTGAGGTCATAGAATGGAATTCTATTTCACTTAGTGCTGTACAAACAGGTATCACAAGGCAGTCCTCAGTTGGAAGGCCTTACTGTCTAATTTAAGATAAGACAGTCAACTCTTTCCTTCCATCAGGAACAGTAGAGTTTTACTGTGGAAAATGGGCCACATCATGAGATGATATTTGCCTAGCAGATCTAGCTAGGTGCAAATTAGATATTGTGCCTTAGGGATGGGACCGTAAAAAAGGAACAGAGAGAATATTTTCAGGAGATTAATGTACTCATAGCCCTCATCTATACGAAATATAAGGAAGCTGCACCTCTGCCAGTGAATTATTGTGCTTTAGTCATACCAGGAGCCCACAGTTTCCCCTCAGCCTTTTCCTTGAAGCCCAAGAAATCCTATTCCTTCAGCTCCGTGTCACAGGGCTTGCGTTGCAGCCCCTCTTATCATCTCAGTGTCCCTCCAGAAGTCTTTCTCTTCTTAGCCCGTATCTCTTTGTCCTGAGGGTCTCAGCCTAGACTGGGTACACCAGCAGTGTCCTCCTGGGTACCAAGCAGCGGTGAGCATCCACTTCCCTGGGACTGACGGCTGTGGTCCATCTCTGTGCCTGGTGCACAGTTAGCCCCGTCACCACAAGAGAGCACTGCTGGCTCACGTTCAGCAAAAATCAGCAAAATGATCCATTGAGATCCCCTCGGTTTGATCAGAGGAGTAACTTCAGATAAGCAGAAAAGTTTCCAGGGAAATGCTTATATTTTATCCAGACCTTTCCTCACTGCAGCTTCGGATGCAGCTGCGCATCAACAGGGGTATTGTCTACCTCTTGGCCAGCCTGTTTCCCTGCCAGTGACTATTTAGACTACATGCACAAAACAGGAGCTGCAACTCAAGTCTGATCAGTAGTGTGAGGGAGAGATCCTCTGGAGCAAGCATATTGTAATTCTGGCAAACAAGAAATATTTTTAGGAGTCAAACTTTTAAAAATTATTTTCAGGTGGTCTGGAGATTTCCTGGGTTTGGGTTTTTTTTTTCGCATGTAGGGACAGAAAGCTGGTTTTCTTACTAGTTTTAGACTGTACTGTAGCTTGACATCGACACTAGTGTCTTAGTATTAGGCCAAAGTCCAAGAGGAGCATCCTATGGCCAAGGCTCGAGGCAGCTTTCTTGGCTAGAAACTGTAGTATTCCCTGATTTCTCAGGGCCTTCTGTTTGTGGTCTCACAAAGTGTGGCTTTTTTTGCAGATCACTGCATTTTTAGAAAGTCAACCCTAAAGAGAGACAGAAAACTAAGGCGAACAGATATTCATTTGACCAGAGGTTATAATGATGATAAAAATAGCTATTCAATTCAAAAGCTATGAATCTAGAAAATGAAGCTTCACTTTGAACTCCCAGTCTACTGAAATGTTCCAAATACTTGGATTTGCTACAAGCTATTCTCATTACAAACTGGCTGGTAGATGCATGAGATTGTTCTGTGGGAAGTGACCTCTGGGTGAGGGTTAAAATTTTAAGCCTGGATAGGGTCATCAAGATTCAGCCATGTGTGACATACTGAAAAAGGTCTGCACAAACAAAACCTCTTGCCCAAACAAAACATCCAACCCGCTCTCCCACATTTACTGCCAGTCATGTCTGTGATTTTTTATTTTCTTTTTTATTTTTCAGAGAATCCAAGCATGTTTCACAAATTTTCATCCTGCTGGCAATAATGTGCCAGCTCCTTTTAGGACAAATATGTTATTTTGATTAGCCTTATATCATTCTAGAAATGTTGCTTTCTCCTGAGGCTTAATGTAGTCTTGTTTATCTCAAGTGTTAAAAATGCCTGAGCAGCCTTTGGCCCCTTCAAAGCCCTTGCTTTATGGCATCTTATTGAGCTTCATGAGAAAATTTAAAGAGTCAGGAAAGGACATCTCAGGCTGCCATCTTCACACTTGTTACTTCCTCTGTCTGAGCTGTCTGTTCTTCATCCAGTCTTAGGTGTTCTCCATCAGCTGACAACAAAAATATGCATTTTTTTACTATCACATAAAGCTATTTAACCCCTAGGTTGTTCCAGATAATTTGTCAAATATCTGCCTGTATGTGTATTTTATTCCTGATCTTTATCACATAATCAGCTAGACCAAAAACCATCTCTGTTTATTTCTAAATGATCTCAGGAATTGAAATCACTTTACAATTAGTACTTCCCAGTTTACCACCAATTAACTCTGTACTTTAAACAGAGGGAATGGTGCAAAAGTATTTCTGCATTTTGATATTATGGTTTAGCTAAAATTGCAATGGTAATAAACAGACTGTTTTGATGTCCAAGATCTCATACTATCACTAATTATGTAACAGTATGCAAATGTCTTGCTAAGCCAGCTACCTCATTTTGAACTCCCTTTATTTACCCTTTCCGATGCAGAACACCTTCCTCGTCATTTCTTTCCAACATCACTCATGTATGATCTCTTACATACAGCACAGCCTTCTCTAATCTGAAAATGTCACTTCTCCTGTAACTTTATTATCCAAACAAACCAGTTCTGTGTCAGAGATTTGCCCTCAGTTAGAGAAGCATATGCGAAACATTCGCCGTAGGTGCCTGAAGAAAACTTTTAACACATAAAAGCCTACAAACTCTAATCAAGTTATACGGGACAGACATCATAGGTCTATGCATCCCCCCATTCCCAGACTTGGTTGGGACAAGTCTCTGGAGAGTGGATGACACAGGAAGATTCAGGAAGTAAAATCGGACACCAGCAATGAGTAGCTCAGCAGCCAAGCAGTGTGAGTTGGTGCAAGCGCAGATTTGCTGCCTCTTACCGTCGGTGTCTGGGGGATAAATCAAGAATTTATGGGGTCTTTTATTAAGTGCTTCTCTACTGCTGATATTATAAAGGTGTGAGTAACAGTTTTAGGATTTTGATGAAGAACGGACAGCGGCACAGATATTCAACACATGCATTCAGCAAAACTTTATCGGGAATGAGAGAAAGATATGTGGGAGTAAGCAGGTTTGGGATTACTGTGGTTAAGCAGGATAAAGCCAGTGGAGTAAATTAAATCAATAGCTGAGATGATGACAGACTGTGCAAAACAGAGAGTAAGAGTAGCACTGTCACAAAGTCAAGAACACGTATAGTTTGAATGGGCCTTGGAAGGCCATTACTGGGTGCTGAATCACTTTAGTCACATGCACACGTTCCTAGCAATGTCATACAACTGTCGTAACACAGTGTCAACCATCTAATTTACAGTTATTTTGATAGCGGATGTCACTGCAGCAGCTTGCATGAATGAAGATCTTCATTCAAAATCAAACTGCAATCATATTGCACCGCACTATTGATTTTAAATTGATGGAAATCAAATAAACACTTCTGGTTACTGTATTACTACATCGCATGCGCTTCTCACACTTTGGCTCCTTAAAGTTCAGAGCTCGGCTGCTCTTTTATACTATACTCTTATTATCATACTGCATATCACAACTATATTATAATACTGTAGAGGGCACTAATGGTGCATATGAACAGCTGTTGAGCAAACCCACAATTTCAGCTGCATGAAATTAGGACAGCGGATGTCCGCAAGTATGTATTTATTCATTCACTAGTGTCAGACCGATTTGGTCTTTTGATGCTAAGGGCCTGGAGATGCAATCACACCTGACCAACCAACCTTACACGTAAAGAAAAATAGAAATAAAATTAGATTCAAGTAATCAAGTAGTTCAAAGTTCATGTATGTTTTAAACTTATTAAAAAGAGCATGGCAGAAGGAAAAAAACCTTGCCATTTAAATGATGGTTAAACAGTTCATTTTGAATCTTTGTGCATTTCTTTCTGGGGCACCTTAGGTTTTAGATGGCGTCATTTGTGTGAACTCATAGCAAATCATGATTTTAATATTTAAATGACAGATCAACTTCACTTGTGCTTTAAATAGCTATACTACACCATAGAATACACTTGATGCATGCTCTGATGAACATTCAAAGAGAAGTTTTGTTTCTATTTCCAGATCTGTTTCTGAATAGTACTTTTACTTTAGGCAAGTGACTGCTTAGTTCCTGTATGTCTGTAAATTGGGTGTGATTGCTAGTAAAATGTTTTCTAATTCTTGGATGGAATGCCTTTTGTTAGTGTAAATATTTTTAGAAAAATAGTTTGTCATCTACGGTCATTGAAATTTTTGCTATTAGGCTGATTTCTGTTGTGTTTAGGGTAGAGGTTTTGGATGAAAAATAGATTTGGGTACTTTGGAAGGTTTCACTATTCAAGTAATTCATCTTCTGTTTCTTCCTGCAGAGGCAAAGTAAGCAGCCAGGGCCAAAGGTGTCCACCTGGGATGCCTTTTACCTTATAGCAGCTTTTCTGTATCTGAAGGGAGCCTACAAAAAAGATGGAGACGGACTTTTTACAAGGGCATGTACTGATAGGATGAGGGGTAATGGCTTCAAACTGGAAGACAGTAGATTTGGATTAGATATCAAGAAAAAAATCTTCACTGTGAGGGTGGTGAGGCACTGGAACAGGTTGCCCAGGGAAGTTGTGGATGCCCCATCCCTGGAGTTGTTCAAGGCCAGGCTGGATGGGGCTTTGAGCAACCTGGTCTAGTGGGAGGTGTCCCTGCCCATGGCAGGAAGGTTGGAACTAGGTGATCTTTAAGGTTGCTTCCAACCTAGACCATTCTATGATTCTATGATTCTACTGACTCCAGATGCCTGCCATGCCTACTTTCCTGATACCCGAAACTGACCTTTACCATAATCGTGATTAAAAAAGTAGAAAAAAATTCTTAATAGGAAAAAGTTCTAGGAAATATCTGTTGACACTAACTCCAAGAAAGTTAGGGGATAATTTGATCATAGTGTCGAAACAGTTAGATGGTACAGAATGAGTTCTCAGACTAGCCTAAAAAAATGTGAAAGGATCCAGAGGCTGGAAATTGAAGATAGATCATTTCACACTAGGTTTGTTTGCATTTTTAGAAATGTGAATAACTAGCTACACAAATTACATGTAAAGATGGCTTCTCCGTCATTAAATTCATGAATGTATTTATTTTTATATCTGAAAGATATGGTCTTCTAAGGTTAGAAAATAATTCAGGGAGATTCTGTACTGCTCTACCAAGATCAGTCCCATCTAGATTCAGATCTAGACCCAGATATGCCATCTGATCCTAAAGGAGGGAGCACAAAATATTTTGCAAGTCTGTTCCCAAGCTTCTATGTGGCTTATGTAAGGTTTATTTTATACGATTGGCTCCTGACAGCCATTCATAAAACTTGCAGCATTTGCTATCCAAATAGCTTCCAGCCACTGGCATTATATCCTCTAGCATATCTGCTTACATTCTGCTGTTGTCCTACTTCCAGATACCATTCATCTTTGAGCGCAGTCTCGCTAGATGCATCGTTGCTTGCTCTGCTGATATCTTCATTGAAAGCACTCAGATATTAAAAACAGCAGGTGCCATTTAAAAAAAAAAAAATCCATGTGATTTGATATTTTAAAATCCTGCAGGTCTGTTCTAAACCGGCTAATCTTAAACATATGCACAAGATTGTTTACTCACTGACTGTTCATATTGCTTTCACCAGATTATTGTAAAAATATTAGAAATTAGTCAGCCTGAAGGAAAATTACCCAACAGCACTAAACATGCCCATATTAACTATTTTACAGTTCCACTGTTTAGATGCCTGCGATGATCTTTTCACAAACATTAAATCCGCATAAATCATCCCAGTCAAATAGGGGAGTGGACCCAGCTGTTCATTCCTCTTTCTGTGGCACTCCATCCCATCTTATCTCCCTTCCCCACCCTTATGTCCCATGCCACGTTTATAAGACTATGACTTTAAAACTGGGGGGGGGGGGGNCTAACCTGGGTTAAAACTAATTCAGCACAAGATGTAGATAATTGAATGGTTATTGCAATCTATAGTTGCTCAGTACAATCACTATGCAGCTCCACAAACAATTATTCTGGTATTAAAGACTAAAACAGCATAGGGCTGAAAACAAGTATGAAGAGTAGTCAGTGCCTCTTTTGGGCAACTGCTCAGGCTCAAAGCATTTGTGAAACCCCTTGTTTTGCACTACTACATCATTGCCCGGTGTGGCCTCAGCTTAAGGTTTAGGAATAATACAGCTGAAGTATTAGACATCTTCTTACCAAGGTACCACATCAATCAGCATTTTATACATGCAGACTGTAAGACTATTATAATAATCTTGATTCCCTGAAAACTTCAACAGGAAGTACTTCCATTTGATATAAGAGGACATACACAGCAGGAATTTTTTATGAAGCATATACAAATCACTTTTAAGATATTATTTCACATTAATTTCTTAAGAGTGGGTGAGCAAATAAAGTTAGGATTATACGTCACTGAATTAATTTTGTTATTAAATTTGGTGGCAGTAGTGTGAACGTCAACATCTTGGAAAAAGAAATGAAACATTACATTACATTCTATATAAAGTATTACTTCTATAAATCCCAAATAGGTTGTAAGGTAGAAGAAAATTATGCTTGTATCTCCTTTACGGCTTATTTCTTTTTGAGTGATATAGAAGGTAAATTGGAATTCTGCCAAGAGGGATCCTGAATCACTGTGTTCTTTGTTGGAGTCCTTATAACTTTCTTACACTTAGCACTGTTATATTATACTTTTACTTGCACTAATTTTTTTTTTAAAGTAGGTTAAGTACAAGTCATATTGTTATAACACAATTGCATTGCTTTCCAGACTAAGATGTTGAGCTTGCAGAACATTAATGAAAACTAGCCAGAAAGAAATAGTGAGTCACTTAATATAATATCTTTTTTAAGAAAGAAAAAAAAAATCACCTACTCACTAGAAGTATCTACAGAAAGGGTAGTGTTCAGTCAATAACAGTTCAAATTGGACGAACCTTCCTCGGGAGCTCTCTCCATTGTCTGTAGAGAGATCGTAGCTTGAACTGGATGCATCCACTTAAGCTAGGTAAAGTTAGGTGAGATAAAGATCACCCAAGTAGCTCCCTGGTTAATATTCAGTTTCTTTCTGGATGAGTTCTCTGAGAATTTCAGATGTCATTAAATTAGGAGCGTGAAGTAGCAGTGGAGTTCAGACTAAGTATTTTGTCTTTAGGAACCTTTAACATCTCTCTCTTTTATTTCTCCTGGTTGCAAAGTAGGAATGATATCTGCCTACTTTTGTAAAACAGTTTATTTTTTATGCCTCATTTGCAATATAAACAATAAATGCTAAATAAATTAAAAGCTAATGGGATTTAATGGACATGGAATTTCTTGACTAGCGATTCTGCGCTGATATTGATCTGTATATTGACACTGACACACGGTAATTACTGACATGTGTTTTGTTGCTGGAAGACCGCATACTGCATTCTTAAAAATAGGCTGCGTTCCTATCCAGCCTAATTGAGATTTTGGCTAAGACTGCAGTGCAGAATAGGTCCCCAAGTCTACATGCTTAGAATCAATATCAATATTTGTTAAAAAAAATGAAAGAAAGAAACACACATGCACTGAAAAACAAAAACCTCGCTTCTAACTGAAATAAATCAGTTGCTTTAGCAGCTCATCCCTTTGGGACACCTAAAGGCAGTAGTTCATATTATGGGCTAATGGGCTGCAAAATTTCAGTGTAATGACAGAATTTTGTTTCTGGCAGATTGACAGAATTTTGTTATTTTGGGGAAGGCTGCAGGGATAACCATAGCATAAAAGTAAGGTCAACTCCAGTCAGATAATTTTTAGTAACTGGAAGATTGTGATGGTTGCTTGGCAACTACAGCAGATATAAACTAGTGTTTCCAGGTGACTTGGGAGACTTACAGCTTTGTCTCGTGGTATATTGAGAAGATTGCCTTTTAAAAGAGTCTGGCAGTCAGAAAGGTAAATTAATCCTGGTTAACTTGGTCTGTGGCAGAGAGAGAGAGCCTGGCTTATCTGGGTTCTTCCCAGCACTTTTTTTCCCTGTTTCCATGAAGTGTTAATATATCATTTAACTCTTAAATTTAAGAGACTCAGGCTTGATTCCATTGCTGGATTTGGATAAACTAACAACATATGTGGGCTCAAAACATCTCTCTAGCTTCCCAGATTCATTCCCTAAGCATTTCCCTCAGCCTGCAGAGAACACTCAACAAGTTCTAAGTGGGACCCCCCTCTCTGCAGAACTCCTTCTTTATGCCATTTGTTACGCATTGGCAGGAAGTGATTACAGAAAGTAAAACCTTCTCTTCTCATCAAGGAAGGATACTTAAAAGAGTAAGAAAATTATTTAAATTTTAAAACTCCTCTGCTTTGCTGGGTCATTCCCATTCTCTGGGACATTTCTCAATGTTTAATTCCCGTTGTTTCATTACAGAAGTAATTCACCCTCCAGATCAGCAAGTTGGATTTTTTTTTTTTAACAAAGGTTGTCCTACAGTTTTGTCCCAGCCATGGACATAGCATGCATTTTAACAGGATTTCCCATACTGAAACCTTGCTGGATAAGCTCTACAAGTGCACAGAAGGTATTGATGGACCTAATTTGTTGTACCTAGTCACAGCTGGAATTGTTTTCTCTTCTGGAATCCTTCTTATCCATCTGAAGGGCAACTCCTTCCAATTCTGATATGCCATTGGGTAGTTTTGTTGCTCTCTCAGCTCCTCTGGTATGTTCAGCTTGGCCATAAGGTTGTCATGGATAAGGATTTAATAATTTTCATGACTGATTCCCATAAATGTTGCTATTCCCATGCAGAGGATAAGTTAACTTGGGAGAAATTTACTGCATCCACCTTCAAGAGGATGCAGTAGGCTGTTGTCTAGCTTGTTTTATAGTCAGTGGAAGATTGTCACTACCTTTTACCTACCTTAGATATTTGTGATACAATGGGTGTCCTGATGATTAGTTTAGACTAACTATTTTCAGAAACTATGGCTAGGTGTAATGTATTCCATACTTTATGTTGCAAGCCCCAGTGTCCTGACAGTCTCACAGGCACCATAATCCTTTGACTGAGACAAATTTCTTATTTCCACAGGGCATCTGATAACAATTTCACAGACGATGAAGAAATAAGTCTATGGTAAGGGATGTTTCTTTTCTCTTTGGCCTATTGTTCAGTGTCTCAGTCCTGGCTTTCCCATGCATACGTTGCTTTCTCTACGCTCTCACTCTAATCTGGATATCAGATCTTCTGAAAAATATTCCTTCTAGTCTTGTTTTCTGATACTAGTGTGTGTCACTGAAAACAGTGATGTTCCACCATTCCATGGTTTTAGCTGATAGTTTTTTACTTTTGAATCCTTCCTCTTAGGTAACTGTACTATACGATTTCAGAGATAAGATACTATGTATTTTTTAATAGGGCTTCAAACTCTCAGATGCTTAATTTCTCATATCTGTGTTGTTTAAACACCATAAGCCCATTTGCACAGTCAGGTTGGCCTTGTTGCAAATATTTCTTCAGCAAAGAAGTCAAAAAAGCTTGTTGGTTTTTCTTTTCTCCATTTTGACAATCCCTGTCAGTTTGTTTTGTTTTTCTGTTTGATCATTGCACTGTATTTCCTTTAACATGTTCCTTAGTCTTGTTATAGTATTAGGAATTTTATAGTAGCATTTTGCGTAACATTTTCTAGAAACGCTTGATCAAATATTGATTTCTCATTACAAATGAGAGTTTCATTACACATCCCTTGTTGCAGGCTCAATGTAGAATAATTTAATTGAAAATCGATTACCGTAAAATAGTTTACCTTCAGTAAAATTGGGTTCATGGATTTTGTTGGGATTGTTCTTCATACTGTTTAATCAATGTGTGTAGAACAAGTAACATTTCAAAACCAATAAACGAGCAATTAGTCTCCGTACTAGACTACTACTCCTTGTACATGATTTTCCTTCATGAATGAGATGCTGTGTCTTTTATCATTTCCCACCCTTTTTGCTTTACCAGTTATGTTGCCAAATTTGACAATCATTTACAGCTCATTGGTGAAGAATGGTAGGTAAAATAACATCTACTCAAAGACCTGTACACCGTTTCACTTGTCAATACATGTATGTTTTTTCAGCAGAAGCATTTAGGATTGTCACAAGGATTTTCATTCATTCTTCTCATTTTTCGCTAGAAATTATCCATGTATATACATCTTCAGAGTATTGTCCTGAATATAGCGTGTGTTAAATTTGTTGCACTAATCCATCACCTATTTTGAAGATAAGATGTTTGGACAGCTGCTAACAGTCACAGTACCTGGTATTATGGAATGTTGATTCTTTTTAGTGCCACCAGCTGCTGTGGTTGAATACCTAATGCGTAAAAATAAAAGATAAGATTGGTGAATCATACATACCGCATTCAAGGCTTGGCAAGCATTTTTTAGCAGGCTTGTTTGGGTTGAAAAGACAAATATATAAAAATGCATTTTTGGTCACAAGAGCGTTGGCAGAATTAGAGAGAGTTGCATATGCTTGTACAAGCATTCTTCCCTGAAAATATCTTTCCTGTAACTCTTCACACAACTATGCTGAGAAGTATTGATGAATTTGGGGACCATCTGGAGGTGAGGCAGGTAGTAAGTAGGAGGCATAAAAAGTAAGTTATGAATACCTCTCATTCAAAGCAGTATCTTAAAAGTAATCTGTAAGTAGTAACATATTCACATATAGCCTTCATCATTACTGAAAACGAAGAACAAACTCTGATTATTCAGGAACAAAAAAAATCTTAGTTATACATACTGCCCCACTAAATACTTCACACTTAGACTGTGTTGTAGAATTAGACTTTTATTCCTAATCTGTAATTTAAAATATAGCAAATTTACAGTTAATTCGGTACTTTATCCTCCCTTACACATATTTCAACAATGGTGGCTGCAGTCCTTCTGTTAGAGAAAACACAGAGATGGGTTAGACCACATGGGTAAACACGCCTTGTCTCCGGCTGTGTCTTGTTCTCTCCCTCCGATGTTGAACATCAAGGAGTCGGCACGAAGGATTGGTGTCGTGCAGGGAAAAAAATCAGTTCCCAGTACCACTACAGGGAACTGGAAAGTGAAATGTAATGGTGAGATCAGAACATCTTAGGTCCCTGGTTAATCTACACATTGCCAATTAACCCACTACAATCATATACAAGAGAATAAATTGTAGCATATGATGTTTAGCACTTTAATGGGAAGTTCACGGGAACATATCTCAAAGGCAGCTTCATCCAATGTCACTTTTATTTCTCTAATACTTTAGCATTAAGCATTCTCTTTGCTCAGTAATGTCTCATAATGAACTACTGTTCTTACACCAGTCTACCTGAAGAACCAAGAAATATTTTTACATTAAACTGGAGGGCTCATTTTTATTTTCTCCCCTTGGTTTTTTTTTTCTTCCCATTAACTTACAGGTATATATAGGCCATGTTTTTTCATCATCAGACACTAACACATTTACACTTATATTGTGCCACAGCAAAATGTTAAGTACGTGATGCTCGTTTAGAATTCTGATTATGTCAGAAATTACTGTATATGATTTACACTGCACCATCTGAGGAAAAAAAAACCAAGAAGTAGAAGAAAATGAAGCAGAGGAAATTTTAAGTGCTAGAATGTACTTTAGTACAGAAAAAGTACAGAAATGTTTAAGCATAGAAAATTTAAAAATAGAATAAGAAAAATTTAGACAATGTAGAAAAATTCCTCTTTCTTACACTGATTTATTCATGTAATGAATGTGCAAATGATCAAGGTAGAAGAGACTTCAAGCATAAAGGAAAAAAAATAGAAAAAAAGAGACAAAATAAAAAATATCAAAAGGATCCTATGTAGGCACATTCGCTGTATTAACTGTGTGGTAAAATTAAGAGGTCCTGCTGATAAACTAGCACAAGATGAACATCCATCCTATGCATTCAAAAAACTGTAAAGGGCACAGTAAAAAGGGTTGCTCTTGAGTCTCATTCACTGCATGACTGGCCACCAGGTATAGCAGCCTATTGCACTTGTCTGAGAGTTTGCACCTGGCTTTTTTCCTGCCTGTGTGATTGCCTTTGTTGCAGAAACATGAAGATCTCATGGTTTTTGTCAGAATTAGCTGCTCCAGAAATGCTTACTTACAGTTGATAGTTATTGAGGAGGAACATGGTATACGATGCTGCATACAAAGTACTCACATTGTAATACTGCATACAAAAACACTCAAAATAAATACCTTCTAGATATTCATCAAAAGAAGCCCAAGCACAAAACACACAGAATCGGTACTTTGGTACTTGTATCTGGACGCAGCCACACTAATCCTGAGACAGCATCCCTTGTTCTTCGTTTTCCAGCCTTCCATTCAGCATGGAGCAGCTATCATTCAAAGTCCTCTTTCACAGATAATGTCCCAGTCTGTCACAGAGTTGATATTATCTGCCTCTAAGAAGACAAATCTTTGCTGGTAGCTTGACAGTAAAAGAATATGACATTTTCTTGCAAACTTTATTGCCAGGCCACTGTAAAGTAATATGGTAATCCTGCAGTGGAGGACTTGACTTTTTCCCAATCTAATGTTCACTGGTACATTTTGTTCAAAAAATTATTTAACTAATTTTAACTCTTCTGTCCATAAGCCTCTTCACAGACTATGGTTTCTCAAAAGTAGTTGTTCGAATAGTTTGCCAAAAATTTTGTGTTTCTGTATTTTTCCTCTCAGTGGTTAAATAACTTTGTGTAGTTTCCATTGTCAGTGTACGCATTTAGTTTCCTCTTCCATCTACAAAATAAATCTTCTAGGACAAGATAAATATGTCTAAAAATGATGTCAAATGATAACTCTGAGTGACCTCTCACAAATGCTTCTCTTTGGGTTAAGGGACAAATTGAGGGACACAATGAGGCATTAACCTAAGTTTTCCTTTGAAAACTACTTACTTTAAAAACAGCACACGCTATAAATAGTGTGCTTACTTAAACCAGCTGACCTACCCTTATTTAACATAGTCCTAGATATAAACTGAGTCACTTTTTGTTAACTTCAAAGCTCTGGCTACTCCCTCAGATTGTCTCATGACTATCCGAGAGCCTCAAGCCAGAGCCACGGAACTGACAAACGTTGCGAGCGCTGAGTGTCGAAGGACGCCTTTCGTCCACACGCAGAGGCAAGCACCAAGGATGCTGCAGGTTTAGACTGAAAAAATATATATCTGGAGTAGTAATTTTTAATACAGACAAAATCTTTTATGCTAAGGACATAGGTATTCTTGTGCCAAGGTGTTAAATATTTATGAAGGCTTTTAAGGAGTTATGTTGATTTTCTGATGCTTTTCAAAGTAAGTGTTATCAGGACGCATCAATAGGTTTTGTCTGTTTCTAGTTTGGGAAACATACTGTGCTTTTCACCCCAGATCACCTTGCAATTCTCACATTCATCCCTATGTGACATAATGCAGCTGAAACCAGCCCTGGAGCTATTATGCAATGCTAATGCCTTTTTTGTTTATAGTGGAAATCAGCCATTTTCTGCGCAGCCTGGATGTTACCATTCTGAAGTGTCCTACAAAATGGCATAGACATTTTCTCTGTTCATTCTAACAGCCTTACAAATCCAGCTTCATAAAAACTTAAAAAGAAGGCGTTATCCCAGTTAATGTTGCTTTATTTTTTTAAATAATTATAATAAATTATTTGTTCTGTTATGCATGAGGTTATAGCTTCTGTACTTGGAAATAGCAATAAAACTGATATGCAGACTATTTTTTTTTTTAGTATTTGTTGAATTACTGATAAAAAAGTGGTTCTTTTAGAAACATTAAAAAAATTATGATGATACCAGAAAGACAGAAGCCTATGGTAAGAAGAAACTGTAAGTAGAACTTATAGTTCTCTGCTGCTACTGAAAATCAAGGGGACTTCTACCCATGACTGCAGCAGAAAGGAAGGTGGGCCACCAACAAAATTCTTTTTGAAAATCACATGTTCCAGGATAACCTACAAGGAAGGTAAAAAGGACAGCACTCTGCAGATGAATGAGCAGATGAATTATTTGCCTTAGAAAGGAAAAAAGCTATTCCTAAAACATTAATCACCAATGTTCCCTTTCTGAGGGTTGTTGCAGTAATATTACTGAACATCTTTAAGTGATGTGCATCTGCTGTACCGCAGCGGGCCAAAGAGATACAATTATCACAGTGGGTTTTTTTCTTCAATAAGGAGTAAGCTTGCTGAGAGTATACTGGGAAGAATAAAAATGCCTGCTGTTGTGTTGTGTTGTTCTCCTTTCATGCTAAAATACTTCTTTTGTGGTCATTTCCCCAAACTAGTCTGAGTTACTGGGCTCCATCTGCTGTGTAAGTGGCATATTACTTTAGGCATGATGTGTTACTGCATCTGTCTTTACTCTAAGCTGGAACAGGATCCTCCATTCAGAGTATGGGGAGAGAGCAGATAAAATGTCTTTCCTGACAACACAGCATTACAGGGAAGGGTATAGACAGAGAATTTTTTTCTTTGTTGTTGCCGATTATACAAGAGTTCAATTCAGTCAATAAGCAGCTGTTTGGACTCCCTGAGTAGGGTTTATTTTATGTAAATTATATGCCTCTTTACTCACAGCTAAATTTATAACTGTATTCATTTAGCTAAATAACTTATTTTAAAATGTTCTCTTTGTCATGTGACTGTTATTTCATTATTTTGAACTTTGGTGTTTGCATGTATACAATTTTTCAGTAGAAATGTATAAGTTTAATAACCGTACATGCAGTCTGAGAGTTTTGCAAGAGAATGTGTGAATTTGTCCTGTGAAGTCTTCATTCATGTTATACCATAAACACTGTACAGCACTGTATACTTCTTTATTTTATCACGACGTCATCATCCATTCATTTAAAGGGAATTTTTACAAGGGGCTTTAAGACCGCACAGAGCAAGTGTCTAGACAGTAAATTTTACTACAAACTGTTTTATCCACATTTTCTGTTTTATCCACAAATGTAATCTAATTCTTAAAAACAGGTTTTCTCTATTGTCATTGCTAGTCATCTGGGCTATTGTCCCCTCCTTTAGATAACACATTAACATTTTACTTTGCCTGCAGAAGTCTTGGGCACTCTAGCAATAGGATGGAAGACTATATTTTCCAAATTGTCATTCGTTAGTCATGGGTTCTGACTGACAAAAACATGGAATCTAGGCCTTTTTTGGTCACTTAAACTTGCTTTAATTCTCCAAGGTTTCAAGAAGTGATAGAAGTTGTCAAAGAATAAAGAAAAACAAAAAAGGCACAGGATGGTGAGCCCACAGGATGTTAAGACATATGGGCATTCATTTCCATCTGCTTTTAATCATCTAGAGTTAAACTAAAGAGCGGGAGTGGTCTTTCAGGCATGGGATTTGCTAGTTCTGAAATATTGCACACATTAATTTTTATTGCCAGTTGATTCTTTACTGTATGATTTAAAGTAGCTCTTTGGGTCAACATTAACCTATTTAATAGGTTAGCAATTCATGATGATTGGTTATAAAAAGTGCTAAACTTCCTGTTAGGTTGGAAGCAAAGTAATATTAATTATTAGAATGACAGATTTATAGTTTTGCTGCTAGTAGGCAAATAGCCTCTAATGTGTCGGTTCCTACACTAGGGGTATTGCTGATGGTTCCATGTTAAATCAGAAAATCCAAAGAAAGGAGAGAACAGGGATATTGGACAGTTTTTATGGTTATCTTAGTGGTGTGCAGTATTTGCCTGACCTTATGTAGGTAGAAGAAATGCTATTCATGTTCACATGATACGTTTTTACAAATTAATCTCAGCTGCATGTACTTAATAGTAATAAATATGAAATTTATTTAAGAAAATTGAGTCGCTCAACAGTATAAGCATTGATTATGAGTTTAAGCACAGTAGAATATGCAGTTTTGTGTAGGAGATAATTTTTCTACAAGCCTTTAAGACTTGATCACTCATTAAAATTAATTGAAGGCTTTCTATGAAATCAAAGTGACATTGGATCATTAGACATGGACAAAGATCTTGCTCTTCAGTCAAAAAGCTATAATAAAATGAATTAAACGTAAGATATCTCCACCTTCATGTATTTTATGCCTTGCATTTCCTGCACCAAGACCCTTGCCCACTGCAAGAAGTAAAATAAATCCTGTTCATGCAGGGCTAAGAAAGATCAGAGAAAACAATGGGAAACACGAAGAATTTAGAAACTGCAGGTCAGGAACTGTTAGGTTGGTTTGTTTACGTGAATGGTAAGGAAGATAAGTGGTGCAACTGAGCTTAGAGAGAGATGTAAAACACTTAGAGAAAGTGTTTTACACGGAAAGGCTACAAATGTTACTTTCTGAGGAAGAAAATAAATCTGGCTTTTTTTCTCAGATGCTTTGTAATTGCTATTACAATACAAGGTCCCAGAATTCTGAATTTCTAACATATTTATGTTTTTATTGTTTCTAATGTGACGAGAAATATTGACAGTTATCATATCTACAGGTTTCTAAAATCTGCTTTTGTTCCTAGCCAGACAATAGCAGTAGTTCATGGTTGGTGGTGGGAGGGGTCAAGGAAGAGTGAGTTGTTGCTTTTTTCCATTCCTTAAGTTTAATATCACACTAACACGGGAGGAAAGAAAAGCCAGTGAAAATGTTCAGATGTTTTTGGACAGTTGGGAGTCACTCATAAGTGAATCAATTATTATTATCTGTAGGGAAATTAAATGGGAAAAAAGTCACCCCACTTTGCAGTGGCATTTTGGTCATATGACAAAATGTGGAGTCAGCTTGGGTCCTGGTGGTACAACAGAAAGAACTGAGAAGTGTTAAGAACACTGCCATTAAATTTGTATCACTCATGGTTCCTATTAGATAACTGATTTAGCATTGTGAGATGTAAGAAGTATAATATTTTCCACTGAAGAAAATGAAAAATGATAAATGATGTCAGCTTTTTTTTTGAATAAAAGTCATCTCTCTTATTTCAAAAATTATTTTGTAAGATGCCATCTTTCACTGAAGAAATTTTAGCCAGCAACTGTTTATAAATTGCTGGGTTGATGCTTTTTTGTCACGAATCTTACACAGATTAGAGTAGCTGAAGTCTGAAGGGATTGTGACTGAGAGATACAGCCCAGTCTTTTCACTGAGGAGAGATACCAGCTTTCTCTCATCTTTTCTGCATGGGCCATATGGAGGTGTTGCTGGGCCCTCTGTAGGAGGCATACGTCCCTGTCCATCCATGTCTCCACCCACGTGGAGGAAGCCGTGGCAGCTTTTCTGAGGGAAAGGCAGCTGGCCAAGCAGAATCATCCCCTGGGCTACATCCAGCTCGCAGGATACTGGAGACCATCCTGGCCAGAGCTGCTCATGGCTGCCTTAGTTTGAGCTCTGAGAATACCATGAACCTTGGCTGAGCCCAGGAACTTGCATTTTACAGGAGAATGTTCTTGTCCTGATACTTGTTTGGGGGAGGAAAAAAAAAAAAAAAAGCAGCACGTTAATTCTTCTGAATTTCTTTAATTTGTCGTTTCAGACTGCACAGCTCCTGTGAAAAACTGAGTAAGATGAGTGCATTTTGGAAGGATTTCCTTCTACAATTATTGCTAAGCATGTGTCTATTGCTTTTGGTTAATTGAGCAAACAATGCCCTTGATAGTAATTTCCTTTCACGATAGTCAAAGGCAAGGTAATTAGTTAATTGCCAGAAGGGGTTGTTAACTGCTGGTAATGAACCACTATTGAGGAAATTACTACTACAGCACCATTAGATACGGCAAGCATGCATGAAGGGGAGAGATACTGTTTCTGATATTTCTATACGTTTTCGTCCAAGGGAGTTGTAGCTTATATTGCTGAGATATAGGGGGAAAGAATGAGGGAGAAAACAATTACCTATTAGAGAAAGAAAAGAATCCCACTGTTAAGAATTATTCTTCACGTGGTTAGTAATGTCATGAATTTTCAAGACAATAGTCCAAATCCTTTCTTAACCTTTCATATTGAAATATTGATCATTTGATCCAGCAGTATACACAATAAAAATACTTCACTAATATTTACATCATGAAGTATGGTGTAAAGTATTTTTGTGCCATTTACAGAGAAGAATTTAAAAAAAAAATCCCTCATAAAAAAACCACAAACCCATGGGGTGCATCCAGAACAGCATGGCCAGCAGGTCAAGGGACATATCCTCCCCCTCTCCTCTGCCGTGGTGAGGTCGCATCTGGAGTATTGCATCCAGTTCTGGGCTCCCCAGTTCAAGAAGGACAGGGAACTGCTGGAGAGGGTACAGCAAAGGGCTACAAATATGATTAGGGGACTGGAGCATCTTTCTTATGAGGAAAGGCTGAGAGACTTGGGTCTTTTTAGTCTGGAGAAAAGAAGACTGAGGGGGGATCTTATCAATGCTTATAAATACTTGAAGGGAGGGTGCCAGGTAGATGGGACCAGTCTTTTTTCAATGGTGCCCAGTGATAGAACAAGAGGTAACGGGCACAAACTTGAACATAGGAAGTTCCATCTTAACATGAGGAGGAACTTTTTTACTTTGAGGGTGGCAGAGCACTGGCACAGGCTGCCCAGAGAGGTTGTGGAGTCTCTGACTCTGGAGACATTCAAAACACGCCTGGATGCCATCCTGTGCAACTTGCTGTAGGTGACCCTGCTGTGGCAGGGGGATTGGACTAGATGATCTCCAGAGGTCCCTTCCAACCCTGACCATTCTGTGATTCTGTGATTCTAATCTACTGGTGATTTTGTAAATAGATTTGGACCAGACCTACAGGATAGATGTTCCCATCACAAAGTTTATCACAGTTCTCACTAATGACTGTTCTTTGTTGTCAGATGTAGCAATACCCCTGGTAGGTATGTCAAAAGAAAATTGGTTAGGTTAGGCTTATATCAAGTATATGAAGATCAAAACCATTTTTAGAAGGCAAAATGATATTGTAACTGCAACAAAAATAGGAATTAAACATTCAATCAATTTTTCACGGATTTTTAAAATTCTTGATAAAGCCCTAAACCCACATCTATTTAGGCTGAATAAAAATGTCCCTTTGTACTGTATTTCAGATGTTCATACAGAATCCTGTAATAAAGAAATTAAGTGTATTAAACCCAAGAGCTGTCTGTGCAGAGTAAGCCCAGTGCAAGAGACATTATAATTCATGAAAACTAAGTTTCCAGGTATACTGTCAGTTCATAAAATCACAGAATCACAAAATTACAGAATGACTCAAGCAGGGCTGCAGTTTTGAATGTCTCCAAGGTTGGAGACTCTGCAACTTCTCTGGGCAACCTGTGCCAGTTCTCTGTGATTCCTGATACGCACATGAACCCTCCTATGTTTCAGTTTGTGCCCGTTGCCCCTGGGCACCGCTGAAAAGTCTGGCTCCCTCTTCCTTACACCCTTCTTTCAGGTATTTATATACATTGATAAGATCCCCTGTGCTTTCTCGTCACAGAAGTCCCAGCTCACTTAGCCTTTCCTTATAGGAGAAGTGCTCCAGTCCCTTAGTCATTTTAGTGGCCTTTCATGGGACTCTCTCCAGTAGCTCCACCTCTCACTTCTGCTGGGGAGCCCAGCACTGGACACAGCACTCCAGTGGTGCCCTCACCAGTGCTGAGGAGAGGGGAAGGATCACCTCCCTTGACCTGATGGCAATGCTTCTCCTAATGCAGCCCAGGATACCATTTGCCTTATTTTCTGCAAGGGCACATTGCTGGCTCATGTTCAACTTGGTGTCCACCAGGACCCCCAGGTCCTTTTTTGCAAAGCTGCTTTTCAATTACATATCATAATTTTATGCACATATGAGAAGTTGTTAAAAGGCAATCACATTTATGCTATATCTAGGAACAAAAAACAGAAACCAGAAAGCTGTGTGGCAGCCTCCACCTCTTCTGAGTGATTCTGTCTGTATGCAAATGATCCACAGATGTCTCTCCTTGTCTGAACAGGCCTTCGAGGTAAGATTTACATGCCATACATATACCAATACAGTCACCTATTAGATATCCATGTCTGCTGTGTAAAGGATTATCACTTCCTTCTACAAGAAGAAAAGTCCCTCCTCTTGCAAAACAAAGTGTTCAAAGAGTTGACAAAAACTGCACCACCACATCAGAAGAAAGATTAGCAGAAAATTCAGTGAAATAGTACCATTAACTATGAAGTTCCTAGCAAGCTGCAACAATATAAATAGTATGAGTTTCTACAAATCAGTATATATTGCCAAAAATAGTAGCTATTGTATCCTATTTATCTCTTCATCACAAATATCACATATATTACTATTTATTAGTAATAGATGACTATCTATCTAGTAATATTAGATTTTTTAATAGATTACATTGTAACTTCTGGGAATATTATCATTAAAATTAATTTGTACAATTACTAGCTGATGTAATTTATTGATGAATATTTTCTCAGGATCAAAATTTAATACACAAGTTCTCAAAAAGAAGGCAATTTAGTCACAGCAAAAATAGGATACTTTTGGATAAAATTGTCATTGTTTTCTTTGCAGAATAATTCTGAAGCAGATTTTAGCAAAGAAACATGGAGTTAAAGTCAACTCATATGCAGGCAGTACATAAAAGAAGGCACAAAAAGAAAGCTATTTTATATAAGTATCAAAGTACGTATTAGTTTACTACATGCCTTTAAAGGAGAGGAAGGAGACACTGGGAAGCAGAAATTGATGTATAGAAACTCAGAAACTAAACTGACTGTAACCAGATCTCCCATTTGTGATCTATTTTAGGCTACGTAGACGACACCTACTTAAGGTATCTAAGTTCAAATACCTTAGTTCCGAGCACCCTGTTAAGTATGGAGGAGATTCAGAGCTAAGCAGAGGCCTTGGACTGGTGGTGAATACTTCCCTGCATTTCTGTACAAGAAATTCCCTGTATTTCTGCACCAGAAACATAATTATTTCACATGATTAGTTCAGCGTAGTCCCAAGCCAGCAAGTAAAACAAGCAAGTATTGAAATCTCAGTGTCTCAATAGTTGCATTGCTTTCCTTAGGTCCAAGCCTTTGGAAATAGCTGTCCTCCCCCAATAGAAGATTAGCTCCCTACCTCTCCCACATAGCTTTGCAAAGGAATTTAGATAGCACTTTAGCTCTCTAAATTTAGACTGCTGCTTCTGTTCTCTAAATCCAGCTGTGAGACCCTCAGAAAGCCCCGCTTAGCTGCTACTTAACCTGAAATGCACTAAAATTATCTCGGCACCAAAATACTCCACCAATAAATTCTTCTAGGTGCCCAAATTTCCAATGCTGGGTAGCAATATCCCATGCATATCCTGAAGATGCCGAGCAGCTGCGAATGAGAACATGGCAGGTTCTCAAATTAAGCATTCTAATGCTTGGCTTGTCTGTTGGGACTAATCGCATAGACATCCTTACAATCCAACAATCAAATCAAGTTTCAGACAACCTATTGCCAGAGGAAGGGATGTTAGGTTATCTCCGAATAATTCACTTCTAGTTCTTTTTTTTGGGACGTGGGAGATCTGTTTTCAAATTCCTCCTCCAGATCAGGTACACAAGGTAGGTAAGAACCTGAATCTTTTCCCTGGGATATGGTATAGAAGAGAACCATAATTTCTGCCTGTTTTCTCAGAGAAAGGCCGCTAGAGGCTAGGATTAATAATCTAAATCTAAATTCTCCCATACTGCAGAAAGTAATTTCTTTCTGACTACCTTAGAAACATTGTTGTTCAGCAGCCTTTTCTTTTTCTTCATTGGTCTTTCTTACAGACTGGCTTGGGTGACTTTTTACTCTCCTAGTGTCTGCTACGTGTTCTATTCTTAGGACCTTGGTGCTTTCCAAGTGCAAGAAATTCCTAAATCTGGATGGACGAGTTCACTAGAGAACAAGTGCCTACTAATCAGCATTACTAAAGCTAATCCCACTTGGAAATTTAAATTCTTGCTGGTTCATGTCCCATGTGTCTGAACTCTCAGTTCAGTACTGCCTACTCTCAGTTTTACATTGCTCTCTCACTGCGATAAATCCAGTCCCTGCAACAGATAGGAGGCTTGCTCCTCTCCAGTTTGAATGCAACACCGAATTCTTGCTGCTTTGGATGATACGGATTCAGATGTGGTTCAGGATCAGAGTTCTTTAGGAGCTGTCACAAATTGAAACTGGGCAGGTGCACAACTGTTTGCGAGCCCATAGCCTCAGAGAAGGACTGTCTTTCGTTTCCTTGCAACATCCCATGCACACCTGCAGCACTTAAAAAATTATAGTCGTAAGGGGATGGAGAAAACTATTAGAGGATGAAAGGAGTTTGTCAGAAGTCACCATAAATAGTGAATTAAAAAAATATTCTGCTGGGCTTAACATGCCATACAGAAAATGGATTTAGCCTGGAAAATCAGCTTTTGTCAGGATTGTCCGGACAATTGGCATCCAGTTAAAGTGGAGTCCAGTATATAACCTCTGTAAAAATATCAGATCAAGGATTAGCCTTATCTGAGATTTCAACTTGCTGGTGATCTAAAAAGGTTACTTCACAGAGGAATTTTATACTCAATAGCATCTGAAAATAGAAAAGAAAGAAATTAAGACAACTCTATTAACCTTAGAGGTGTTATGGTAATCTGCAGATTTTCTATTTTTAAATGAATTTCAGAGAAATATGTACGTGTTTGATTTCCGTAGCTGCAAGGGCAAATCCACAGCTAAGAGAAATAATCATTCCTGTTGCAGATTCTCAAGTTGTGCACTTAAAGTGGGTCAACATGAAGTAGAGCACGAACAACTGAAAGCCAAATAAGATATATGCATAACATCAGCCCTTAACAGCAAATGATGACGGTATTTTCAAGTGTAATTATTACAAGCCAATTTAGTTGAACAATATTTGGGGGAAAAAATGAAAATATTATTTTAGAATAACTTTTGGATTTAGCCATTTGTAATATTTAAAGCACACTGGTATCTTATTTTATTTGGACTCTAACATACCTTCATAAGAAAAAGAATAGCTAAACTTTTTTCATTATACCTTTAAAGTTTTAATCACTCTATAATTTCTTAAATATATTATTTTTCAGAATTTATATGCTTAGTCTCAGACCATAAATTAGACTGGGGTTTTTGGTTTTTTGGGGTTGTTTTTTTTTTTTAAATAGGTCTACCAACCTTTAGATATACATAAAATGAACTAGTGCTATCATATTGCTTTACAGTTCCCAGTGAAATAGAATAGATAAAACATATTTTGAGAGGAAATAATGACTAGAAAGATCTTATGAGAGACGTTTTAATGCTCTTGCTGCAGAATTTGACAGTTTTGTTTTCACCTAGGACTTGACAGATCATTTTCTTGTTGATTTCATCCTGAAGAAGACAAAATGACTTAAATATTTCCATACTGTGTCATGGGAGAGATTTGCAACTCAACCCCAGATTGGTAAGTAACGTAGCTGACTTTAGTGCCATGCTGTACCTGAGTTAATCAAACTATTTGACAGGTCTGACCTATTAGCCTGGATGCAGAACTGAAGTACCACAGCTGTATTGTTTTCAAATATCCGCTGATAGCTCTGTCTTAGTTACAGCTGTGCATTGTGCTGAAGGACCACATCAGCAAGCCTGGAGATAGCTCAGAGGTCTTCAGGATGAAACCATATGTTCCTCTGTTTTGCCCTAGTCAGAACACAACAGGTTTTGTGAGCATGTGGGAGGTCACCTTGCCAAACTCTTTCATTTTCTTGGAGAAATTATAGATACAGGAAGAATCTGTAAAGCATATTGCAACTAGCTAAACTGATGCTTTTGTTTTCTGTGTTTCCCTTATATAATTTCAGCAACATGCTACAAGCCCTTTGCTTACAACATAAACTGATCTGCCACACAATAGGATCAATTTAAGCAGAAGGTGATTTTGTTTTATCTGGACAAAGCGTAATGTTCACAGAAATAGTATACTATGAGTTATGAATGTGTTTACTATTTCATCCAGGGTTCATTCCTGTTCTAGTTCAGTTTAATAACAAGATGTTATTAAATTCAAAAGGATGAGAAAGAGTTTAGTATAAGCAGCGATGCTCTATTAAAAACCTTGAAGGCAAGCAAATGATTTCTGTAGGGAATTTGCAACTCCTCATTACAAAATTATATTAGGCTTGTGGGCAATATCCTATACATTATTCTGTATTTTATGTTGAGGAAAGAAAAGTCTTCCAATAAGTGATTTCCATTATGCAATTAAAACCTCAGAGTCATGTGCTGGCAATAATCTTGATATCTGAGTTGTGAACACATTCTATGAGATAATTTTTCACTACAAATATCACCATCCTACATAGCTTGTGAAATGTAGAGAAAAAGAAAAATCAATTAAAAACAAAATGTCAGGGAAACGTTCCAAAGATGGAATTGCTTTGTCCAGTTTATATTACTGAAAGATTAAGTAGATTTGAGGATCCTCAGTAATTGGTGGCTATTATTCAGTCCCTCAGCAGCGTCGGGTTTGACATCTGGTAGGCTATGACGCTGCAGAACAAGAAATGCAAGCTGTGTGCTGCTGGAAACGGGAGGGAACCCGGTGTCTCACCCTGGGGTGTTATATAAGGACTGCATCACTCTGCCTGGAGCTCTGCTGGCATCCGCCGGAATGCTGCAGGAGGAGCTGCCCTCCACCTTGACACCCCCTGTGAATCCATAGCTAACAACATCACCTCCAGACTAAACAGGTCCACTCTGCATAAAAGAAAGAATCAAAATCAAAGCAGCCCGGAGTGGAAGCGGGGCAAATACATACGATAGTTTATATTTAATGTACGGCATGTGGTGACTTTTTTCCTTAAAATTTAGCTGGTAGTAGTTCCATCACTTCTGCATTTAATTTTTCTCAGGTTTTGACCTTCTAGAAAATGTCAGTAACTTTGCAGATGACATTTTGTTGACAATATTATTAGCCTAGAATGTTTACATTAGAATAATTGCATACGGTAAGTATGGGGAGATCTCTCTGTTTTCTAGTGACCCTATTATAGGGTTGCTGTTATTATAAGTCAGAAATGTTAATTTATTTAATAACTGTTTAATGTATCAGTGTATTTTTCAGAGAGCATCTGTGTCATCTTATGTGAGTATGAGCAATTATCAGAGCAATAATTTGTCCAAAGTCCCATTGCCTGCTATTTTTATTGTTAGGTTTTTTGCTGTCTTGCACTTCCCAACTTATAAGAAGCAAAGTGAGTGGGCATACATAATTACATATCAAGACTTCCTTTCTATTGTGAATAACAGAAGATATTTGAATCTTGGAATAAATACAGTACCAAGAGAAGTGTATTTACATATTAAAACAAGGGGTTATTAAAACTGTACAGAGAAAGACAGGAAGGCATTTTTGTGTGTGTGTGTGTGTATTCTAACATATAGGAAAATGAGTAACAATAAAACAGAAAAAATGTCCTGTTGAAAAGAAAATATCTTTAATATTGTAAGAAAAACAGCAAACTTCGTTTTGTCTGATTATGACCAGGAAGTCACCAGCTTTGGTTACAGATCTGAGAAGCTAAAAACTGGGATAGTGCTGATCAGTACTGTAATGTTAGTATATTGTCTTGACATTAAGAACATCCTGGCTAAGCTAATGCAGATAGAACGTATTTTGTGGGTACAACTATATCACAGAGATTTAACTATTTGGTTTTGTCTAAGATTTACAAGTTCTGCTGAGGAAATGGCTCTTCAAAGCCACAGACTATGGCTGAAAAACATCTTTCAGGCTTGTTGTTTGCCATATATCATTTAAGCCAGTGATAAATGACAGTCAGTAGAAGGTCTTCAACCAGAAATCCAAGAGTACCGCATGTTGTCTCATCATTTGTGTTCCTGCAGCACAGAAATTACTAAACTGGAGATCCAAAAGTAGGCTTAATCATATACAGCATTCAAATGTCATGAGACCAAAAAGTGTCCATCTCTATAACTAGTTCCATGCAGGTGAAAAGAAACAATTATTTTTAGACTGAGATGGAAATTAAGTCATCAGATTGAGGGGAATGTGTTAGACTGGAAGCGTGAGTCACACATGACAATACAGGCTCTTCTCAGTTGTAATACAGTCCTGCCAAAAAGCTGCACTGCTCATTGATCTTGGATATTTGGATTAGAATAAATATTCAAATTGTATGGGGGGTGTGTTAATTTATTCAGTTCCAAACTCCCCCCTTGGCCTCTGAGCCTTAAAATGTATCAGCCTACTTCATACTGATTTGTTGCAAGGAGGAAAGCATAATTTGAATCGTTGCCCAAACAAAAGGTGAAACAGTGAATATTCTTCTAATCTTGCCAGTACTGTTCCTGAGGAACTGCAGTATGAAATTCATCACAAACTCTGTGGCTGCCAAGGCTAAGGGAGACGGAAACTTTTGTGGTAATCCAAAATTTCAGATTAATAAAGGGCAGCCCTTGGATGCGATCTAGTACACTGGCCAGAGGCTATAGCATGAATTTTATTTAAATTTTGAGAGTGATTAATATACAGAAAGGCTGTTTACTAATGCTTTACCCATTTGTAGATTAAACAAAGGCTCATTAGCTCACATGAGACAGTTCGGTTTTATTTTTAGCTACAGTATGGCTGGTGCAATGCCTCTTCTTTTAGCATTTTCATTTTGCATTGCCTTCAGTCCTGACATGAAAGTTAACATTAATCTGCCAACTCATTCTGATTGGATTGCTTTGGAAGTCACTCCAAAGTCACAATGGCTAAATGGGATGAAGCTGTAAGACAGAAATGCATTGCAGTTAATACCTCTGCAGTACTGAAGCTAAGCCAGGGCCAGCCCTAATTCCTGAAAGAAAACAAATCCGCAATAATCCAACCCTTAATTCTGAACAGAGTGGCACAATGCCAAAAAATATAAAACATGTATTCCTTACTAAAACACTGCATCTTATTCCACCATGGTTTCTCTTGGCCTTTTATTCATGTAGTTTGAGGTCAGCGAGCAGCATACATGTGAAGGTGTTATCCGTACTGACAATTACAGCATTCCAGTGTTCTCCTGAAGTAAGAGGACTTGGGGAGAGAATGGCTGCTGAAACAAATCATTTCAGTTTCTGTTGCAACAATTAGAAGGCAAAAATTAAGACACGTCCCAACCCCACGGGCACCGCCACCCAGAAACCTTCTGAATATTTTCAGTTGTTTAACCCATCCAATGTTCAATTGGGTAAAACTAAAATTGGTGTTGTTTTTTCATAATCTGGGTCAGATTTTGGTTCTGCAAAAGGCGAGGATGATCCCATTCATGTCTAATTAGTCTCAGTTTGGAGATTTTGATTAGGAGCGTGCTGATTTTAGCTCAAACCTAGACTGTGTTATTTAGAATCTATTCTCCCTAAAGTGCTTTTGTGATGATAACTTAGTGTGACAAAAAGAACCAGTTTAGACATTTCTATCCTCATCCAAAAATGTGTCCTCATGTAGAAATAAGCCTTTGAAATGTCTTGCTAACATGAAATGTCCCACAGAAATGGGTGAGCGTGTTGGGATGTGTTAGGTGGCTAGCAAGTATTTCTAGAGGTCAGGCCTCTTTTAGACCCCCTTAGGATTCCTTTGTGATAGCTTTTTTGTAATGTAAGCTTCATACAATATTAAAATATAGTTGTTAAGCCTTATGTTAAACCAAACTATGAAAGGAAATTTTTTCATTACCTGGCCAGAGCTGAAAAACAAGAACAAAGTGTCAACGTGCTGCACTTGTTTCAGGGTTGGCTGTCCTTGCTGTGAATGAGGTCCTGGTAACTACTCTGAGGCCCTGAAGTTACACATCTCTACAAAGCGTAGAAGTATTTCAAGAAAATCACGTTAAGGTGCTTAATAGAATATTGAAAATGATGCTATTTTCAAGAATTACATCTATAAAAATATATTTTTGCATTATTCTTTATGAATCCAATTTGAAACCCTTTCTCTGTCACTTTGTCAACGTTTCAGAAGCCCAGGTGATCCAAGGAGGTGAAACATCTCCTTGCTTCCACTTTAGTGACTGTGATATACCTGACTTCGGTGCCATTGTCAGTATGTGGCTGGGTGGCCAGAGAGCGGCGCACAACGGTGAGGAACCCCAAGCCAGCCCCCTGTAGCAATGCAGGTCCGTGTTCAGTCCCATGTGGTGGAACGGCGTAACTTTGAAAAGAAACACAGCTTCATGTACAGCTCTATGTTTGAAACAGGCCTGATCAGCTCATCCATCAGTCCTGTGCAGATGCAGCTGTTTGTTTCAGTTGGGATGGCAAGCTCTAGCTCTGTAGCAGGCACTCACATATATCAGCATGTAAGATATTATTCATGCCTATTGTTAACATCTATTTTTAAAGGTTGAAACCCCTACTTACCTCCAGCAAACGCTGCAAACAATTGACTCACAAGTGAACTATAAATAATGTTCACAGCACATAGCCCGTGCAACATACTGCTCTAGCGTTACTGAATATTCACAACCTGCTGCCTCTGGTAGCTGTATACGTCATGTTCATGACAGGTTTAGGCTTCAGTAGCCCAGAGCCTAAGATCCGGCATGTGTTTTGGAACTAGAGCGTTTGCAGATTAGTGAATACCAGCCACAGGGCCAGGTTTGATGTGGAAACTGGAAAATGCAAAGTATCTGTACTGAAATTCTGAACATTACCACAGAAAAAATATAAAATATAAAGGTTGGGAGGAGATGAGGGGAATGACTGACACGGGCTGCCAAGCATAAAGCAGTTTAGGCAGCTACAGGCCCAGCCTGTGCACAAAGCACAAAGCTGCTCTTGTAGGCAGATTTTTGAAGGAAAGACTGCAGGCATGAAGAATGGGATGAAACTGGGTTTAGCAAGGATAGAACTTAGCAGACTGAGCTGCTAAATGGTTGACCAGTGTCAAAGCAAATGTGGTAGAAGATGGGAGCAGCTCTGGAAGGGCAGCTGCATGTTTCCGCCATGATTTTTCTCCCATGGAGTTAATGAGCCAACCCCTGTGCTGCTTGCCTGTACCCCAGGAAAGGGCAGCGCACTTGTCTTGCTGGTGGCACCAGGGAAAAAGAGAAGAAGAAGGAATGGATTCTCCACACATTGCCAGCCAGACTGATGTAGCAAGTCTCCAGCATCACTATCTCAACAGGACAGCCTTGCAGTCGGTTCCCTATTTGTCCAAAATAGAGTAAGAGGAAAATGGAACACATGGGTTAAAAGAAAGGATCCCAGCCTGCGGTACACAGCGTCAGCTCCGTGTCTATGTCCAGTGCTGCGTAATACCCCATTCTGAGAAGGTTTATTGTCTTGGAGGCAGGAGGATAGGGGATCGTGGAGGCAAAGTCTGGTAGTGATATGGCCAACTCCTGCCATGCTGCATGTCACAGAGTATGTTCAACGAGAACCTGAAGCGCCCTGGTGTACACACGTCTCAGCTGCCTCTACATAAAGTCAGCTTGTGTTCGGTCACACTTAGTAGCTCAAGATCGGTGTGATAAGACTGTGGCTACTTTTACAGTTATTGAAAAAAAAAAACCACCACTGGATTTGCACTGTGTTTCTTGCCAGGAAGCTTGCCAGACCAAAGCAGGCTGCACTGAGATACTGGAGTCTGTGCACCTGCAACGTGAACTGTGGGCTAGCTGAACAGTCTAGTTGACCAAGTTAATGCATGTAGCTCCGTATATCAAAGAGTTGACTCTGGTGTTAAAATTTCAATACATAAATCAAGCTACCAATTAAATATTTGTTCTGAGAGATTAAATTAATGAAACAGATACCCTACTTCCAATCTTCTTTTAATATTTGCCTGGGCAAAGCTATCTTGAAGATCACTCATGCATTGCTGTCAAAATGCAAGGTTATAGTAAGTTTTATATCTCATGTGATAAATGATGTCTTTGCTTTATGGGAAAGGATAATTGCATATAGAAACACTGTAGTCTTGAGTTACAATTGGTCAAAATTCAGCTATTGGAGTCCATAACAAATTTTTAAAATGCTTTTCCTTTCTCATTGTGCTGCAAAAATCCCTCCATATTTACTCGTGGGAAAACGCTGAAGGTGATTAAACAGAAATGTCATCAAATGCATAAAGGGCTGAATTGCATTATTTTAATCTAAATCCCAACAAGTATAGGTGCATTCTTTTGCTACTGTGACATAGCACCAGTAATTGAAATTCGGGGTCTCTATTCTTGGACCATTTTCCAGCTCTGCAGTAAGGCCAAGAGGTTTGAACAAAGACCGAGTCCTGACTTTACTCTCTGCCCTCTGCCTTACCACATTCTACTCATTATTCTGTTTCAGTCTGCTCTTAAAGGATTCTTCCATCACCTTGGAGACAACTGAACATTAGACTATGTAAGTTCAAATAAAATTCATCTCCAATGTGCCACTATATTTTTAATGTACCAGTTGCTTGCAAAGAAAAATAGCGTTTGAGCTGTTCTTAAAGTCAGTGAAAAGCATACAAGATTCTCTCCTGAGATTTGTCAGTTGTGGGGTTAACAGTTGCAGGAGAAGATTTTAAATCTCTACTGATTCTGGCCAGTAAAGGATTACAACTCGGTCTTTTCCCAGAAATACTGTAGATGATTGTTCTTGTTCTTTTGGCTTTTCTAGGGCATGGTTGAGGACCCGTAAACCTGTTGTTTCCTACAGAATATTGAATTTTGTTAAATTATGGCTTCACCAAGGGCTTTTGAGATATTTTTAGCAGAAGTGAAATAAAAAGAGGTTATTAAAAGGGCAACTAGCAGATGATTTGGCAGCATTGCACATAAAGCACAAATACCATCTTCTTCCACAGTCACTTCTTGCTGTTCATGTTCCTCTAACCTAAATATGTCTGATATTTACCACTGATTAATTTAATGCCACGGAAAGGCAATGCAAGGCAAGGCGAGGCAAGGCAAGGAAAGGGGAAAGAAGAGCAATATTTTTTGAAACAGTCACATTTCCTCATATAAAGACCTATCAAAAATTTGATTGCAAACAGCATGTAGACCTCTTGAGCACATATTATAGGAGTGATATTTTCAAACCGCTGGGATTTTATTTATAAAAAAAAATGCATTTGTTATTCATCAATTTATTCCTGCATATAGCAGAAACGGTCTTAAAACTGTCTCTACATTTTATATGGCACATCTAAAATACAATTGTAAGCTTCAATTAAAAGAAAAGAGCTTACAAAACATCAAAAGAAACAGACTTCTGTCTAGAACATTGATAGTTGGTGCAAGTGATAGGGAAGTTGGAGAAAAGAGTGGATGTACACCAAATATTACCAGGTACTTTGGGAAATAATCTGAGGAATACCACTTCATTTTAGTTTCATTCTTTTCTGAAGAACAAGCACAAGAGGAAAAAAGCTACAGAGTAGATACTGTATGGTAATTATTTAGACGTTTAGAGGTTTTGGGGTGTTCATGTGGATTGTCTGATTTTCATTAAAAAATCGCATTTCTATTGATATTTTATTTGCTAATCAGACCAAGAATGTGTTCTATAAGCATCTGAAATATTTTCAATAATTCAAATTCCTCCTTTTCATCCCAGCCTCTCGTTTTACTATCTTGTAACTGGAAGTCAGGGAGGGATAATCCTGGTGCTTTGGATGAAAGAACACCATCAGCCAGAGTGCCCATTGCCCTGAGCCTTCAGTAATATTAAGTGTGCAAAAGATACCACTAAATTACAAAAAAAGTTTTTTCAGTGGCTAAGAAAACTGCATAAAAGCATGGCAAGAGGCAGCGTCTCTGATGGTGATCTTTTTAGTACCTCCTGTAGCCATTGTTCAGATGCAGGTAAGTGACTGAAGAGCAATCACTGCACAAGCTAGTTCAAAACTGCACAGACCCAGAAAAGGGCTTAAAGAAGCTGGATAATAACTGGAAAATCAGTAGAAGGAAAAGGATTCCAGTAGTACCTGACAGTTGTTTGTTATTTTTCTTTGGTAACATTTCAGACTCTTGTTTAAGAGGATGTAGGATTAGCTATGGTAAAAATCACATTAAAACTGTATGTCAAAGTTTTAGCTGTCAATTTAATAGTATCAGTTTAAATGCCAAGACCTGCAATAGGTGATTTTTCTTTTTTTCACGCAAACTGATGGATGCATAAAATCAAATTAGAAGGTAATCAGATAAATTAAAGGTTTGGTTTGCAGTACAAAATAGGAATTTAGATACAAACTAGCAGAAAAATCATCCGATCGTTTCCTAGAAAATATTAATTTGCCTAAGTTTTGTATGACGACATTCGCAAAGATGATATTTTGAGAAAACAAAAATTCGTTTGAATTCCTCTTCCTGCACTGAAATTTCATTTTATTTTCTACCACTAATATTCTTTAGATTTTTTCATATAGTATAATGCACGTAAACAAAGGCTTTTGATATTATTTACCATAAGGAGAGAAAACTGTGATTACACTGTTGTATTTTCAAATTTGAAAATAACTCATGTTTTCGATGCTCCAGAAATGAATGTTACAAATTCAGGTCCTCACAACGTGAGAAAAAAACAGGGGTAATGGAAGGAGCAGTAACAAAACAATAACAGAGAGACAAAGCTGAGAAAAGTGATATTTATTCAGGCTGCTTCAACTTTTGGGTTTGTTGTTGCTAAGAGCTATTCTAAAATGCCTATTAGATACTTGTTAATAGCTGACTGCTTCACTTAATGTTCAGAATTTTTGCCGTACACAATGTTATATCATTCAACTCTCTCTATCAGAAAGGGGAGTAAGAGATTCCACATTCCTAAAGCTCCTAATGACAAAACCTTTGAAAAACAATATATCCAAGTTTCTTTCCCTACCCTAACGATATACAAAAAAGAACCTCTCACGAGTCCTGTTGTTTGGCTTCAGAAAAATTTTTTTACGAACAGGAAACAGTAAATATTTATGCTTATTTTCTCCCCCTTTGTTTCTTATTATATCCTACAGGATGGTAAACCTAGATCTGGATTCATTCCTGATACCTTAAAATCCCAGATAAATCTTCTTGCTGCAACGTCACAAGATGCCAACTAGCTTTGCTGGAAATGGCATCCCAGAATCTTATGCAGCTGTCTAGCCCTGGAGCGGGCCAGGATTTTCCAAAGTGACTAATGATTCTGTTGCCCAAATGAAACGTCTTCATGTGTCAGGCAGTGGGTAGAGGTGTATCTTAAAAATCCGTATCTAATTGTGTCTGAAGTAACACACTTAACATCTTTGGAAAGCCTTAGCTTATCATGTAGGACAAGGAGTGAGCTGTTAGGCAATAGTAAAGCAGGTGAGTGTTGGCTTACATTTATATTGCCTTTGTCCTACAGAACTTATCCTGTGAGGAATGTTTGCCAAGTTCTCCGATTAGATATTATACTTTTTATGCCACAAAATTAATTTAAAATACATTGTGGGGTTTCATATCTTGGAAAAGGCTCCATACAGCCAGCCTTATGAATTCAGCTTGTGGAAAGAAGCATGATTCTTTCACTTATTTTGAGTGAAGAGGATTTAAAATGTATTTTCTTTCCTTCTGCATCAGTATGATACTGTAGCAAATACTGAACAGCTGACGTAAATGAATGGATGAAAAAAATCAGCTCAAGACTGCTCAGTCATAACTGGATGTCTGATTTCCACTCTAAAAAAACAAAACAAACTGAAAAATCAGCTATTCTGTGATTCTGTGAAAATCTGAATCCTTTTTATCAGGATCAGTGTTGCATTTTGCTACGCGTGCTATGAAATATTTCCACAGAGTATTTTGGAAAACGTGGCAACTTCAGTGTAAGCAAACATGGAATCACATGTCACTCGCTTCTTCCAAGCCAATCTAACAGACAACGCATGCCAAACGATCCTTCTGTGTAATGTGAAAAAAAATGCTCTGGGTACAGCTAAACATTCTGATGTTTATTAGGTAGGGAAAGCGCTTCTGGAGAAAAACAATAACAACAACAAAAGCCCCAATAATTGCATATGCTCGAATGTCATTTTTTTTGGTGCAAATTCAGTATGCCAGCTAGGGGAAAAGAAACTTGTACGAAAGGCACGGGCTATTTCATACAGAGGCTGCACTTTCAATTGGCAGAAGAAAATTTAATTTCAGAAAATAAAATTTGATATCTTGAAAAATAAGGAATGGATTCAGGAATGAGATCATGCAGCAGGACGTTCCCACTTGTCTGACAGAACTAGACCAGGAAATGGGAAAGGCAGAATAGTACATTAGATACTTTTCACACCAAGTTGTTCGCCAGTTGAGGAAAAAGTCTCCATTGCTCCACAGTCTTCAGGCTCTTTGTAAGAGTCTGTGTTTTTAAATAGCGCTGACAAAATCTCAGGGTTTTTTAACAAAAAATAATGCAGGGTAGCAAGTCAGCAACTCACAAGTGTTTCTGGTCAGCAACAAGCCATATGTAATGCTATGCCTAATCTTTCAAGTAAGTATGTAAACTCCTGTAGGACATAATATATTAGGACATTGACGTATTTTCCAAAGTGTACCTAGTAAAGAACTTTCTGATCATTAATAAGCATAGATCCTAGGAGTAAATGTGTGATACTACTGTGCCATTGGTGATGTATCCTCTTAACCAGCTTATTTGGAAAAATGAGCACAAGTTCAGTTTTACAAAAACAGTTTTGGAAAGCTGAAAAGAATACAAGAAAACTAAATACAGAAAGGGAAGCCACTTGTGTCACTATTTGTAATGCTTGTCTCCATTCTAAAGTGGAGAATGATGATGTTCTTTTCCACATGATCTAAAGGCTTATGATTACTAATAAGATGGAGATTACGTGCCTTAATTTTTAAATCAAAAGGATGGTTACTGAGGGTGCACTTGCGTCCTTGAGAAATGCCCCTGGAAAGTGCAAAGTAGAAGATCCCCTATGTGCAGGACCTGTTTTACTTTCACCATTCTTCTGGGCAAAAACTTTCATTAAGAAGTACACAGGCCAAGTTTTAGGATTGGATTGGATTGGATTAGATTAAAGCAGGTTTTTGAAAGTGATATAGCTTTATTTCCTCTTTTCACTCCAAAAAGTATTTGGTTTGTTTATTCGAACATAAAGGACTGAAAGTCTAACCAGATTCATCAGCTGTGTGGATAATTACTGGATTTGCTCTCCAGTAACTTGACTTGACTGTTCCTTCTCTTGCACCAGACTGGCTGTGCATCTTCTCACTTGATGAGATTGGAGGAAAGAAGCACTGGGAACCTGCTGCTAGAAATCACTTGGTGTCAGAGCTGGTGGAGGAGGTGCTAAAAAGTAACCTGTCTTACAGAGAAAAGAAAACAAGAGGAATCTGCCACAGAGCTGTGGAGGAAGAGTCTAAAACTCATGATGGTCTTGTGCCATCCCCAGTAACAAGCATCAGCCCCTAAAGTGCGTGGGAGGCCTCAGGAGATCTTCACTATGTACTCAAGGAATTTACTGACCTTCAGATTGAAGAGAATCCTGAGGAAGGGCAAGACGGAGGCGGTGGGTCAGCAGCATTGCAACTCTTTATTACCCTGTAACAGCTGTTGCTATCAGACCAAAACCATTTTCGTTCCTTTTATTCCCACTTTGAGCCTGAACATAATCCTATGGGCTGGCCAAAGTAAAAGTGCATAGATCAGGCAGATTTCATCGTAACACTTTTAGTAGAGGGCAGTTGTGTGAATTACATTGCTTAAAATGTCCACAAAAATAATTTATCTCTCTTAATTGACTATAATGATCTACTTGTTTGACTAATGATTTTTTTTTTTTTTTGTGAGGAAAATCTTCTCGTGCCTTACACCATAAAATCACCATAAAAATCTCCTCATCTTGGAGCACTAGACTATATATCTTGCAAAAATATTCTCCACCAGTATAAATAAAGGCTTTAAACATGTCACTCCTTATTAATATCACAGCATTAGAAACCAGAGACAAAAGGGAGGAGGGCAAAATTGTTGTTGCTTTATTTAGAAGCAAAGTACATGGGGAAAAAAATGTCTCACCAGTTACAAGGCACATGGCGATGTCACATTCCACAAAGATTTTGGTGCAAGGAATATAACAGTCTGTATCTGTTAATTTTTATAATACATAACACTAACTGGAGCAGAAGGAAAATACAGTATGTTCCTTTACTGCTGTTGTTTATGGCTAAATATAGGAATCCTATGGAGCCTGTAGGTAAATTCTTGTTATCTAAGGGATCTTTCATTACTAAGTCAAGTCTGCACAGGAAGACAAGGCCATCACACACTATTGAGATACCTGATAGTGGCTCAAGAGTATTTAGAAAAGTCTGGCCTGAGCTCTATCTTAAGATAAATTGTCTTCTTCAGTGTGTCCACAACCATGTCACTGCCTGCATCTCAGCTATATGACAAACAGCTCCATAACGGAATGGTACCTGTATGCACACCATGCCCTCATACATCCTCCTTTCCTGTAAAATGAAATTTTAATGTTCAGGGAGGAAAAGATCTGCGATGTAGTCCAATGTTTTCCACAGCCTGGACGGCTGGGGACTGGAGCTGCAGAAGGAGCCGGTCACCTTGCCATGTAAGTGCAGCTGAACAGTGACGTGGGAATCTCAGTGCACTGAATTGTTGTGTACATAATGGTGTGTAATCTTATGTGACATGATTACTCAGAGGAGAGTTATTGATTTGAATTATAAACACCTTCTGGCATATCATGGCGTTGACAAGATAGGCAATTCTGTACCCAGATTGTATACATACACCCATCACGTGCCCTTTTTTAGTCAAAAGACTGCTAGTTTTTGCATAAGAAAATTATAATTTTCATAAGTTTTGTGCCTTGCTTGTTTCACCTTGCCAGATTTATGCCAGCATTATTTTTAATAGACATTTTGAAATAACTTCGTAAAAGTTAATTTGACACTTACGTATGTAGCAGGTATGAGACAGAAGAATCAACATCTTCGGTTACTGATATTTAAATTATCGGTGCTTTTAAAAAAATTATTTATTCTGACAGCTCATAAAAAAGTATGATAGCAGCTGCTGATACCAGGAAGCAGAATGGCATCCAATGCATGCACGTATCCAAAATATGCAAGGCAGAAAGTTCTGTTGAGGTGGAATCTATTTCAGCTGTTTTGAAACACGAGTATGAAGTGGTAAACAGACTGTAGAGTTTAATCTACTTCACTGTTTGCAGTTCATGACTGACAAATACTCCTGAATAGCCATAAAAGCTGACGGACACTTGAAAAATAACACACGATTTTTACTGAGCTTTCTCTGGTTAGTCAAGGTTCTCCAATTTGCCAAGATTCAGTCTTGCATTTGAAAGCATACAGTGTAACTCCTGCATCCAGCACCTTCAAAACCATCAGAACTCTATGTAGGTGCAGTTATGAGCTCCTGTATAACATCACTTGCAGGTTATTCAAAGTGTTTCATGAAATGCTCTGTTCTTGTGTAGTTTCTGGAAGGGTACCATATGAAGCTTGCTGAACTTCGAGGTTAGATGCTGTAAAAATACGTATGGTACAAACATTTTGGAGAGCAAACCATTCAAAAATTGTATCATCCTGAAAGAAAGGTGTGTCAAGGAGGAGGGATCTCTAGCTTTTTTGGGCACATTTCTTAGATGGAGGATAACAGTTGACTAAAGACTGGCATAGTGAGGCGGACTGTGCTGAGTGCAGCTAGACAATGAAGCATAGCGGTGTGGCAAGGAGATTAAGACATGATAAACCGAAGCACAAAGCACAAAACTATAAAAAGTTAAAGTTCAGTCTGTGGTTAGTGGAAGTAAAGAAGGAAGCAATGATTTCTAAGTTGTCATGATAGTCTGGAGGATTTGGCTTTTTGATGCATTCAATAGATACCTAAAAACAAACTGCATCTTACCCTGGGCCCAACTGCATAAATACCTATACAAATGTTTAATATTACATGGATGCTATTGACATATTTAGGATTTTGACAAATACTTATGTTTGCTTCCCAATTCTACAACATAAACTGGACACAAACATTGACTAGAAAGCCTTCTGACAGCAGTTCGTAGATTGCACATCCTGGGATTTAAATGTCCCAAGTAAAAATATTTCCCAGTCCTCAAAAGAACTGTATAAGTTAAGAATTTCTCATTCCATGATGCCTCCAAGGACTGAAATGTCCAGGCTCGGTTTCCCCCAGCTGCGTACTCTCCTGTGTGAGTGATGATGGGCTCAGTCATTCCCGCGATGCAGAGGGAGAGAGTGCTCACGTTACCCTGCCACAAATGTGTTGTATCCTCATGCCTTGTGGAAGGGGGGAATGTGGTAACTGAAGCTCCTCATAGCTAAAAGCTGACTGCCATGCAGACTACTGGTTATGCATTTCAGTTTCTTCAGACATGCTGAAGTCCTAACAGGGATACTGATTGCTACTACAGGGATTTTAGAGATGTTTTTTATGCTGGTGTTTTGGGGTAGCTGCTGGGAGAGAAGGCACCCAACTCTTCCCAGCATCTGAAGCACTGTGTTGGATCAGTCTTTCTTCTTTGGGAGGCCCAAATGCACCTTCAGTGAGTGCAAACATGCAGTAAAGGCATTGCTGCTTTGGGGATGATCAGTGTCAGTTAATTTACCAATTTGGAGAGGGAGAAGAACGATAATATGGTAAAAGCCCAGCTATAGGAGTGAGAAGAATGGGTTCCATTTTTATCTCTTCATGTTAGTTTAGATTTCTCTCTTCCATTTGTACAAAGAAAGTGGTAGTTTTAATTTACATATGCCCCAAGACTTAAAGCACTGATTTTTTTTAGAGTATTTTGGGTTTTGTATAAATAGTGCTTTGAAAGTGATTTAAGAAGTTATTTTCATTATGAATTAGTACTCTTCAGCCAATCTCCACTTATTCATAGATTTTGCCAATTTTTTTTCTCTACTTTTTAAGGGAACAGTGAAAAAACAACCTAAACTTGATCTTTGCCTTAACCTCTCCAGGTAGAGAAAAATCACACTAAAAACTTGGGATTGTTGTAAAGTGGAGTTCATAATTGTACCTTGCTCCATGTTTTTTCCATGTAAAAGTTACACAAAGGCTGAGAACATTGGATTGTATAAAAGCATTGAGACATATAGACATCATATATCTAAGCTAAAGAAATTGTCTGCAGTTCATGGAGAGAGAAAGGAGAGTCCAGTGTTCTATTCATTCCACTTTAAAAAGTTAGTTGTTTGAGACTTGCAAAATTAATTGTCCTCCTGTTTTTCTTCATCAGAGGGAGTATGAATAACTAGTTTAGAAAGTACAGTTAATTTTTAGCAGATTGAATTTGTTACTGTAGGAAAAAGAAGAATTAGTGTTCACTTTTTCTGCAATCTTATAAAAACTTGTAAGATCAAAGTGATCAAAGTTTGCGAAGTTTCTGTTCTCTTTGGTGTAAATCTCTTGTCATTATTCTTCCTGTAATACTATTTCTGTCAGCTCGTCCCAGGTTTCTTCAGATGGGCTGTGAGTTCTTGGCTGTGTGTGAAATACAGATAGAAATTAGGTCCCATATGGTTCTGGACACAACCCAATACCAAAATCAGAAGGGTTACTTCTAATCTGGGAATCCGAATTCACCCCATACTCAGAAATCTGAAAGCACTCAGACTCTTTTCTTTTTTGGCTGGGCTCTACTTAACATCAAAGGTCTAAATGTAACGTACATGACAAGAGGAAGGCAGTGCAGCGAGAGGAAAGAGTGAGTAGGCAGAATTCCACTCTCTAAGGCCAGGAATAGATTTGCCGTTGTTAGCAGATCTGCCACTAAACACAGGGCACAATGCTGTAAATATCACAGCATGGCACTATCTGCATCTTAGAAAAGATCACACCAGGGCACTAGTGATATGGTCTCCTTTACTATACACGGCTCCGGAGTTAAAAGGTGGGAGGGTTGCCATCGTGCCCATACATTTTATGCTGTGAAAAGAATGCAAGATATTTTTATAGCTGTCTGGGTTCCCTCTTCTCCTTTAGGCATCTTTCTTCAGGCAGCCTTCCAAATGAAAGGCCATCATACAAGAAAAATAAATAACAGAATAATTGGATTAGCATTGCCCATACAAAACCTAGGAATTTTAGAGGAACTGGTTAGAAATACAGGGTTTGCATGGCTTGCAGTTTGAGAGGTCAGAGAGCAGATAAAACCTGACAGCTAATCTCCAATGATCACTGAGAATGATCTAAACCTGCCTTTCAATGCTTTACTTTTTAAAGGCATATAAAATAGTCAATAATTACTATAAATTTGGGGAACTTGAAATTATTTGCTTATTTTCCTTTTTTCTTTAGTGACGCTTCATTCAGTATCAACCTATTCTAATCCATACGCTTTGCAGGCACATGGAGTGAAACAGTTCTGTAAAGGTCTCCAAAACAAAATAAATATGAATGAAATTATAGACATCATTAACCATGGTGGAAGCCCATTGGCATTGGCAGGATTATTTTTGACAGAATTAGATCCAATAAAGCATTTTAGAGGCCAAAAGCAATATTTTTTCCAAGCAGTTATTTACTGGGAAGTATGCACTGGTGTTCCTGTCCTCTGTTAGTTTCTGCCCATGACTTCTAGAACACTCCAACTGCTGGAACTCCAGCGAACTATATTTCCAACCTGTTCCATGCCTGAGTGAGAGAACTGAGAGGAACCGAAGTGCTGCACTGTTCTGTGAACACCACAAGTATTGCCGGCACCAGGACTAGGATAGATGGGAATTATTAAGGCCGGCTGATGCACTGTAGGATTTCCACTCTCATCACATCTCTGAAGGTGGATACATGCTCTTTTTGCATGTCTCACAAAATCCATGTGAGGGACAGTATCCCAACCCCATTTATCCTTCAGCTATCCTGCTGTGACTAAAGACAGGATTTTCACTAATATAAGGCAACACTAAGATGTTTGTTTTTGGGTTTTTTTTTTCTGGAGCAATTGATAGAACCAGTTAGATAAAAGAGGATCTTTGTAAAGACAATGGGAATATAGAAGAAACCTCCAATATGAAGAGACAAGCAACCAGTGGACAACAGTAAGCTAGTGAAGTAAGCTAGAGTGGGAAGTGGAATGGAAATAGTACTAGAAAAGTGGATCATTTGGGTATATATGATAAGAAATTGAGACAATTATGTATGACTTAGGAAGGCCAGAGTAAGGGCAATGCCAGCATTTAAGACCCTATCACAAAAGGAAAGAGAAAATTCTGGAAACTCTTTCTGACAGGTATGAAGAGAAATCACAGATAAGTGTAATTGGAAAGAAAAAGCCAGGAAAGCTAAATATTTCTAGAAAACCTTTATCATTGTTTGAGGTACCTGAGTTGCAGACGCTAATGCTATAGAGTTAATCCTATTTTGCATCTTTCTTTGCTTTTCATCTCTCATCATGTAGAACCTTTCTGGTAGTCAATACTTCAATCTGGCACTGGGAAACAATGAACACACATTTTGCTGCTGGTCCCAATCCCTCCAGTTATACTGAATATTGTCAATTTTTTTTGTTTATGCACTGTCTTTGTGCACTGCTGTACAGCATTAACTCATAAGAAACATGCAGAAGGTCTGGTACTATCATCTCTTGTGTGAGGTATTATTCATTTGATGAAAGAGATTTGTTATTCTCCTCCCTTCCATACAACTCTACATCATATGTACCCTGAAAACTCCAAACTTGCATGTTTCAAATACACATATCCACCAAGGTCTGCCTGATTGACGCAAGAAAGGAAGGCAATGAGAACCAAATACTGGAGTCCTGATAGGCTTTGGCAGTTCTACAAGAATGACTGATTTGTTTCTTGAAGGGCAGAAGGTCAGGAACAAACAGAGGATGGCTGGAGAAGGATAGAAGACAAGGTCAGCAGTTTAAGATACAGACACACATCGGAGGAATTACACCAGTAGTATTGCTTCACCAGGAGAGAGAGGTAGAAACATAGGTACATTCAAGACTTTCTGCAGAAGCATTCTTCAAGCTGGAAACACAAAAGGAGAGAGCAGATGGTCTTGCAGAGTGCAGGGTGAGAGAACATGCAACTGAGGGAGACAAAAGGAGGAATAATGTGTGTTGGTATATTAAAGAGTACAGAACCGATTAATTAAGTGGGACTTGTAATATTGCATAATGGCATTACTGCAGGCAAAATACAAAGGAGAGAGCAATTTCTTGAAGGGTGTGATCATCAAGTTAGGATTTTCTCAGATTTTTAACATAAAAGTGCTGTATTATTCTTTTGTCAGGGAAGACAGCACGGAGCACAGTTGCACCATTCTCAGTGAAACAGTGAAAGACACCGTGCCCAAGGGCTGTGGGTTAACCCCATCAGGCAGCTCAGCCACACACAGCCTCTTGCTCACTCACCCCACTGGGGTGGGGGAGAGAATCGGGAGGGTAAAAGTGAGAAAAGATGCGTGTTGAGGTAGAGACAGTTAAATGGGGAAAGCAGAAGCTGTGCCCACGAGCAAAGCAAAGAAAGGAATTAATTCACTACTTCCCACTGGCAGGCGGGTGTTCAGCCATCCCCAAGAAAGCAGGGCATCATCATGCATAACTATTACTTGGGAAGATCAACACCATAACTCTGAATGTCCCTCCCTTCCTCCTTCTTTCCCAAGCTTTTTACTACTGAGCACAACATCATATGGCATGCGATACTCCTTTGGTCAGTTGGGCTTAGATGTCCTGGCTGTGTCCCCTTCCAATTTCTTGAACATCCCCAGCCTAATTTCTGGCAGGGTGATCATGAGAAACAGAGAAGACCTTGATGCTGTGCAAGCACTGCTCAACAACAGCTAAAACACTGGTGTGTTATCAACACTGCTTGGGTCACAAATTCAAAACACAGCACCATACCAGTTGCTATGAAGAAAATTAACTCCATCCCAGACAAAATCAGTACACTGAGGAAATGCAGTACTTTCTGTAATGAATTAACATGCATGAAATTTAGTGACGTCATGACTTCATTTAACATGACAAGTTCTTCTCTTTGCATTGCCTCAGCTCTGTGGAATAAAAGGAGTCTCCCCATGTTACCTTTTGACCACAAGACATGGGAACTTATTGAGATTTAACCAGGCAAACAAAGGACGAGGAGAGCAAACTTAAACATCTGCATGTTCAAGCAAGGACGGACAACAGCCAGCCCTTATTTTTTGAGTGTGCTTTTTTGGCGATCTGTGGGGACCCCTCTGTTGCACAAATGGAGCTTCCTTTCTGATATGGGTCTGGAACTGCCACCGTCAACACTGCCAGCTCACGGGGCAGGGATTGCCACACAAAGGGGGAAATGGCTGAAGCAAAACCAAGCCCTTAGCAGTTCTCCCCTCTGTGCCTGCCTTCGGGAATGCCGTGGACGAGTGCTCAAAGATTATATAACCTGGCAGCAGCTCTTTAGGCTGGTTTGTGAGCCTGCAATATCTGCTGTAGCTTGCGCTGAATAAAATGGATGTGCTTGTTCAGTGTTATTTAAATACTGCTGTCACGAAGGTAGCCTCTCTCAGAAGTCAGGCGTCATCCAGAGTTCACATTTTTTCTAATTAAAAGAGTTTGCAATAATTAAATTGTACATGTCTGTGCTTCTACTTCAAAAAGGCTAAATAGTTGGCAAGCCTCCTAAAGTAGGATTAGACTGCAGACCAGCTCAGACAATGCTTCCAGGCCTCGGGGATGTACTGCAGAATCAGTTTAATAAAGTCTGATTAGATTACTTTCTCTGGTCAATTTGAAGCACGCTGGCTATGGGATAAATCATCTTTTTAGCTCACCGCACTGCTCTTTTTCTTTGCTGAATCATATTTTAAAAGCATTAAATATATTTTTAAGATATCTGTTTATTTACAGAGGCAAAGAAGCATAACCTCATGAATTCCCTGTTGTCCCAGTGAAGTTTGATCTTATATCCCAGTCTAAAGGATTGGCTCATTGTTTGAGAAGTCTGTGCTAGGTGGTTTCCCTTCTTAATATATCTCCCTGTATAAATGGCCTTGTTAGCATTACAAGAAAACAGTCTTGCACTCTTATCTTGATCTGTCAAGATAACTGATTATATACTGAAAACAGTGGTAAAGTTAGATGTTTCTGACAAATTGCTAGTTAAAAAAGGTGTTGAATTCTAGTCATTTGGGTTAACGTGTACATGGATCTGAATATCTTTAAACTTGATTTATTGCATGCTATGTGGAACAAAGAGTTATTCAGAATGTCTGAGTCTAGAACTCCTTTGTTTAAGTTTTCAATGCTTACAGTAACAGATTTTGCATTTTACTAATTTCCTACCTAATGCCACGACTATTAGAAGAGGTATTTAAGTCAATACAAAATACACCTTCTGCTGGCCTCTCTTTATGATGCTGAGTGATGCCAACAGACCTTAGCAGCCAGCTCAGCTCCTTGAAAATGCATTACTCCAGTCTGGTTTGCCTTTCATCAGTCTGTGCCAAATCACTTTTTCAAGCTCTTATCTGGTTTGGAGCATCTCTGCAGACACACAAATTCTGTTGCATTGTGTACATTAGCATTCTATTTTCCAGTGGAATAGAGAAATATTTCACCTTCCTCCAAGGTTATTTTTTCTATATAGTACCATATAAAGAAACAAATGGGTGCAGGTGTTTCCCATGGACTCTAGAATAACGTTCAGTAAAACTATGTGTAGTACCTGGAACTGATAAGAATATACAGTGTCCAACCCAGAAGCCATCTCCTATGTCAAGGACCAGTCCTATGAAATGCTGCTCAAGTTTCTGTTTCATTGTCTTAAGTTCTGAACAAGGTTTTTCCATGGTTTGCAGGCTCATTCAAATGAAATGGCCTAGGATGAGTTTCAAGGGGAAAAACAATTTGTATTATAACTGACTATTGTCACAAGAATGAAGAGTTGTGAAAAATAAAGGGGAACAATAGAATCAAGTATTTCCAGAGTTCCAATTTAAATGTATGGTGAGAGTGTTTTCATCCCTGGTTGAAGTTTATTTCATTAGGCTGATAATTTAAAACATCTGCATGCGATCTACCTGTTCATACATTGTTCTAGTTTATTTTCTTCTAATCTAAGAAACATATAGAGACAGTTCACTCAGATTAGATTTATGCACTGTTTTCAAATGGCTGGACAATGTATGGATAGAGATATGGATAGAGAAAGGAGAGGGAGAGAAAGAGAAGCAACATGTTCCCCTCATATTTTCTGGGGATGCTACAAGGACTAGACAAGGAGCCCTGACACATCCTGCCGAATTGCAGATAAAAATTCAAAGAAAAACACAGACTGCACTACTCATGTGGTGGGGTTTTTTAATAAACTTTCTGCAAATTTGTCTCTTAGCACTCACTAGCTGCCATTGGTAGCTGGTGCACAGTAAATGCAAGATATATCTCTAGCTTCTACGGGGAGCTATAATGGCCCAGACATACGTATAGTTTGAAAGCCTGAGATAGTCTGGCAAACTGTGTTTCCTTAGTTTCCTCTGGGAAATTCTGTGTCCTGTGAAATCTTACAAAAATTGAACTCTGGTGCACTTTGGAGCCTGGATTGGTGGGGTTTGTCTACTTGCTAGTAAAATGTCACTAGATGCTGTTAAAACTTGGTTAAACCTTACAAACCAACTCACTCAGCAAAACATGTTAAAATAAACTGGACAGGAGCCAGAAGAGATGAGACAGGATTATTTAAATCTAATATGTGTTAGAATACAGCTTAAGTCCTCTGACCCTAATCACTTTCCACCGGAGTACATCAAATGGGGATCCTGGGACAATTTACGTAGGAGTCTGAGTAAATGTACTGGCTTTGCCCTACGGAAGAATTCATGCCCTTTAATAATAAGTGAAAAAACATGGATGGCCTCATATTATTCCGGAGGCTGTCTATATGCATGAGAAAGCCCAGCATATAAACTGCAGCGCTGGTTTTGAACCTTAAGTACAAATGCAGTGAATGATGGGAAGCGCTGCACCTTTAGCTGCCTCTGTTGCTGCTCTTTTTTATGGTAGCTCATAAAGTTAACTTTGTATAACCATAATTACTGTATAGTTAGTAAGCTTTCATTTTCTTTAGGCATTCGCTTAGATTTCTGTTTATCTTCAAATCTACCTTTCTCAGCTAATGCCCTGGAAAAAGCTGAGGTGGGCCTGGATAACACGATCCTGTTTGCAGCACTGTGCATTGTTAGAGAAATTTCAATCAAGCTTGTGAGCAGTTCATGGTAATGACATAGCCCTAATGAGAGAACTGAAATTCTCAGGAGAGTTGTGCAATGGCAGTACTCAGAGATGCTTTGGACCTCTCCCTTTGCCTCTGTTACTGGGAATAACTGGGATGCCTTGAAGTAACTAGAGAAGATCATCAGTGCTGACACCTGGGATTGTTTATTTGGCATGGATGTATTTGTTACTGTTTCTCTCAGCACGAAGCAGGTTATTAGGTGGGCTGGAGGTAAAGTAGGATATATGTCGATTTTTCTCACTTTACTTTACTTGACTTTTCAGTATTTCATGATTCCATTATTTTTTCTTTGGCTGTTCAGAATAACCCAGTTCTCAAAGCAAGACTGTGCAGTCTGCCATCAAATCACTTGCAAAGCACCACATTTCTCCTCATTCCTGCCTTCAGCTACATCCTTCTCTCTAAACTCAGTTCTTATTTTCATGAGGCTCAGAACAACAGCACTAAGTGTGGGAGCTTTATTATAGAAATTTCACGCAGGAGTAGCAGTTAGTACCATATAGGTGCAGATAAACAGTCTTCAATCTTTTACTATGTTTAAGAGAGACGGTCATGGAAAACTAGTCAGGTAAGTAAGCAATTAGATATAGAGGGATAGATCCTTAGGTACATCCTAGCTGGTTTTTTGCCTGTTCTGTATCACAGAAATCAATGCAGTTAGCTTCTGCATAGTTAGGAATGCTCTATGAAGCACAATAAAAACAGCAAAACAGTTGAAATAGCCATTACCTGGATCTAATGTACCTATTNAAAGTAGCATAGGGAGATTTGACATCTGTTTTGATACTGATAGAAAGAATTTTCAGTGGAATGAAATCAACAAGAAATATATGCTTAGAAGACTAACATCGACATGACATTTTATGGTGGTGCTATTTTAAACCAGTAGCAGCCAAATGTTTCTGCAGTCTTTGACTCTTTCTGAATTAGATCAAGTTGTTCATCGCTGAAATGTTTTTAAAAAACAACTGCAGCTGTGGCAGTCTGTTTTGTAAGTTAACATTTTGTAACTCAACATTTTCGGTTATTTCGTCTGAGTGAAGTCTCTTGCAGGGTAACAGAACTGTGGAAGCATTTCTGCACTCAAAGCAAAAAGCCAAGAAACTGCTGGCTCTACACCAGAACTGAAGCCTTCTAGAAAGATTTTCACCTGAGATACCGCAGTGGCAGCATTTACTTTTGTGAATGAAAGCTACTATTTCTACCTAGGAAGCAATCCTCATCAGCCTGTACATTAAGGAATTTTAAAAAATGCTCCCCATCCCCTCACAAAATCCTTCCATTTCTCAATAATTTAAGTAACACATTTCTCAACGATCTAAATAATATACTAGCGATGAATAAATCATTTGACCATAAGGCCGCATTCAAATTTTTATTTATAGTCTAACAAGAGAGAAAAATGTTTATCCTAATCGGTATCTCCTATTGTTCAGCTGCTCTCACTAGCTATAGCTGAGGCTGTGACTTTAAACTGGCTGTAGATCCAAATTCGCATTTATTTTGGGACTTAGACTGGGATCCCTACTGGAATCAACCATAGTATCATGAGAGTGAATGTAACTAACGTCAATCATCTTTTTCAGAATTCTTTCTCATTGCAACACAACTCCTCTTCTGAAAACAAGAAATCCTTCACAGACAATGAAATAAAACTTTTGTTAAATGCAATTCAAACCTGTGAAAAACCACAGGAAGCTGCTGAAGTTTCTACTGCAGTTGCTGCTACTGGAGTTGCATCTCCAGCCATTCAGGGTATTCTTTTAGCAACTGCAAAAATAATACTACAAGGACTGTTGTGGTCCCTTTACAGAGCTGAGTAAAGGTCTCTTCCAGGATTGTGGGTTTTACCTACACATGTTCTCTTCATCTAGCTTGATATCTACACCAAGTCATGAATTGTATGACAAAAAAGTTTTCAAAGGAAATAATTGTTACATTGCAGAAAGCTGCAAGGCTTAACAGGGAACTTCTCAGATCCAGAATGATCAAAACTAAGAGATATCTTTAATAGTCAAAGGTGTTAGGACACTGCTTGATCTGAGCTGTGAAATTAATCTAAGTCCACCATAACCCCAACAGATACGCAAACCAAGAGGTTATAGCTTTCTCTCTTTCTTCCTCTCCCTTTCAGAATTCTTTGTTATTAATTCCAAACAGAACAGGTCTGGATGGGCTGTCTTAGGTTTGCTGATTCAGTTGTGATGGTCTTTTTTATCTCTCTGTTTTCTATTTCAAAATTTCAACCTCCTCCTTCTTCCCCTTCCATCCTCTTCCCATCTTTCTGGCCAGCTTTACTCAGAACTTTATCATTTTTCAGGTATGTGTAGAAATTACTTTTGTTTCTTACAAGTTTCGCAGAGCTCTTGCTGACCGTTGCTATGGGTCTCTTTTGAAGTTTTGCTTTAAGTGATTTAAAGGTTTTAAGGGCAACTTGGAAACTCAAGGTCCTGGTTACACATGGATAAGCAGAACTGGGGTCCAGTCTTACCTGATAATCATGTATGGCAGCACTGGGAAGCAACATCTACAGCAGTGTTGAGGACGTGCCTCTACTTTCATTATTGTCCTACATTTTTAAAGCATAATTTCTTTCTAACAGTAAAATGTATGCTGGATAATTGAATTACAGTTATTTAAATGAAGAAAAATACAACACTGATGTAAGAAATCATTATTTTTTTTTCTCCTCTGTTAATTGCTTGTATTTATCTGATTTCATAGGTGACATGTTCTATATCTTCTAAATTCCCCATTGTCCATAAAGTCATCTTGGATGTATAAAGAAAGAAAAACAGACATTGTGTCTTAAAATAGCAAATTATCACTATAGCGCAGCTGGAAAAATGTTCATGGCTTCTCTTTAGCAGTGTAAAATGAGAGAGAAGGAGAGAGAGCAACATCAGTTTGTTTATTCAAGCTGCTAGCAGTCACAGCCCTGCTGCTTTCAGTCTGTCCTTCCTTCAGTCAGAGTGACTGGCAGTTGTAAACACATATTCTTCTCTTTCAAAAGTCAGATATGGACACCCTGGCTAGTACTGCTTGCTGGCATGTAGAAGGTATCCAAGAGTACGATGGTATTTATCACAATATGTACTTTGTGTTAAAAATGTGAACACTCTTAAGCCAAAGAGCAGAGTAGCTGTCTTCTGGGAGACCCATTAAACATGGCAGAAACTGATTCTTAATTCTGAGTCTTTGGATTTTTGCTGTTTAATAGAAAACAGTTTTTCATAACTATTCAATGTTTTCAAAAATCAAGAAAGTCATTTGCAACTATTGAGTCAGGGGTATATGATAGAGATAATGACACATTGTGTACTAATTGGCTAGTAGTGATATATAACCTAAAAGACAGGCCTGATAGTTTACTGAAAACCAGATGAAGCAAGAAGTCTTGTGACGTTGTCAAGGACAGCTCCTGATAATGAACAAGAACCTGTCTGGAGGAGCGGTTGAAACCGACCCTGCGGTCTGGACAAAGACCAAGGAAGAACTGAGTCTGCGCAAAAGCAAAAGACTAATTGCGGTGATGAAGAGGAATCATCAGCCTTCATCCTCACAACCCTCAGCGACCACCACCAGGAGGCAATGGGCAAGCGTAGTTGGGAGGAGTTTATGAAAATGATGTATTAGAGTTAATTTTAATACGAAGCGGGGACAGGTCATGCATATGTATAGGCTTATTCGGAAATCTTATGTTTATGTGATTAAGTACTATATATATTTGAGAAAGCCGCTGCATTGGGCATGCACGATTGTGGTGGGGCGACCCCCCGTGCTGCCCAGCGCTGAATAAACATACCTACTTTACAACCATCTCGGTTGTGGAGTCTACTTTCCGCGCGTCACTATAATGAATATGTGATTATTAACGTGGTATATAAACCTACGTACAGTGTGCCTTAGAGTTATAAGCATGGATTAGAAATAAGAAAGCTTGCAGGTGACATGAACAAAGACTGCCACAACGGCACCTGCAGGACCATGGTACTTTAGTGAGATAAAGCTGCTCAAAAGTAGGCATAGCAGAATAGCACTAATCTTCCTTAGCTGCAAGTCTCACATTTTTAACAGCATACACTGTGGCAGGGAAGGTTGGGGGTAAAGTCTTTCTCCTATTTCTAACGTTTTTGCACCTTGCAATGCATTAGACCCGATCACTTAGAATTTGTGTGTCTGAAAACTTCATCTGCCTACTTTGTAGACGCCAGATAAATAACTCTGCTTACTGGCCGAGAACTTGCCAGGAGTGGAGAAGCAGGCAACAGGTAGAAAGTTCACACCTTTTTAGCCACTCACTTTCACTAATGCATGGTATGTTTAAGAAATCCTTTTAACATAAGCTTGCTTGACACAACCTTAAGACTTACTACTAATCCCTCTGAAGGATTTTTTTTCTTTGACTGTCTAATGAAAGAACTCAAGTGAGTGTACTGAGCAAATTAAAAAATGAGGCAGGCGGAGGGAAGCAGGCCAGAAAATCAGTGATGAAATACAGGGGCTCAAGAGACTTTCAAGTGGGATGATTCACAAGGGTAGTGGAAATGGTTGTTTAAAGCATAAGAATAAAGATGGGTTATGCAACTCCAAGTTTTATTACCCAAATGCAGTTATAGCACCATCTGCTCATAATACTTTTTCTGCATTTTGGAAAAGGACTAGGTCTGGCTCCCAAAGAACTGGCCCATGTCCTCCTGTTCCAAGTGTAAATTTCCACTTCTTTTTTCAGTTGAGCTACGCTGATTTGGCTGTTTGAGAAGTTTCCACAGCGAGAGAGCCGAGAACCATATTCCTTCTTACATACAAAATTAGTGCTGTTGACTAATAAATTCCAGCACCTCTCCCAGCATCATCAATACAAAAAGTTGTTCCTTTGTAGTAATTAAGAAACATTCAGGCTTGAAAAAGTAAGCTATTGATGATTAATTAAGGATATGGGTTTGTCATACCTGCTAGCAAGTTAAAGGAGATTACTAAAGAAAGGAAGTCACAACTTTGAGCTTATACATTGTGATCCAACTGACAGAATTGGGTGTACCTGAAAGATGCCCCACACAAGTTACTGATAGTATGGACAATATTTAAATAAGAGGTGCTCTAAATGCTGTTTTTAATATTTGTTGTGGACTCGAGTTTAAAACACCAACAAAAACCCCACTATGGCTTGCTTTTAGTCAATGCCAAAAATGAAAACCTGTACTGAAGTGTAGGTAATAAAAGCAAAGAAAATGAGTTTATTGAAAGCATTAAAGACTGTCTAGAGTATGACAGTTTAGAACTACCAAAAAATGTAACTCCAGTAAAGAGAGACACTCAGAAGATGGGCATAATTATCCCTAGTCAAAAACTGAAGGATTCATTCATATCTTCTATCCTCTCAGATGCATCTGTTACACCATAATTAACTCCTCTCAGGTTTTTCAGGCACTTCAGCCTTTGCGTGTCAGGCTTAGACCTATTTGCCATTCATGACTTGCCTTTCTCTCCAAACTGTGTCAGAAGTGATAGGGATGATGTAGGGGGTACACTCAAAAACTTTCATGAGTTTTTCTTTAAGGGAGGGAAATTTTTAAAAAATGAAAAAATCTTTACTTCGCATCTTTTCTCCACTTTTATTAACATTTCCTATAGAAAGAGGAAAAGGTCTTTCGGGAAACGTAAAATGAGAAAAGCTGTGATATCACATGTAAAAAATGTGGATTTTTTTTCAGGATTTTTTCTTTTTACATAAAAGACGGAAAATGCGTAAGAAAACTTCTGGAGAGACTGTAACTGACGTGCTGGTTAAATCTGAATGTAGAAAAGGGCAATAGTGGGCAATGAGGTTAAGCAGAGATCTAAAGATTAGTGGAAGCAATAAACAGAAGGCTTTTAAAAATGGAAAAAATATTGTGAGTCTGGGAAGGAGAAGATTTAAGAACTATAAAGTACAGAGAACAAAAAGCTGTATTGCAACTTGAGCTAATGCCTCTGTACATGCTCGTAAGTCATCAGAATACCCATTTTAAAATAAATAACAATAAAAGGCTCAGGGACTAGTAGCTGACTAGAAATAAGAACAATAAATACAGCCACAAAATTATGCATCTGCTGAAGTTGGTTTTATATTTAAAAGAATAAATATAGTTAGTTAAAAAAGCCAGAGATCAGCTAGAAGAGAATAGAGAACATTAACACAGAATGATAGTACAGAATTGATAATATAAAAATACTATTGAAAGGGAGTTATCTGAGGTTTAAGCAAAGTTCAGAAGTTTGCTATTTCACAGAAGACTGAAGTGGAGGACAATGAGATCCAAAATATATTTATAGCTTTGGTTTGGTTTGAGTTTTTTCTTTTTTAGATGATCTTGATTTCGAGCAATTTTTAATTCAGTATTTCAAGCTTCTGAAAAATACAGCTCATTCAAAATCAAAAAAATGTACAAAAGGTGATGCTTTTCCTTCAGAGTGCATTTCTTTAAGATTACAGTAACCAAATTCATGGTTATATAAATTTATATTCTCTTCTACTGTTGCAACATATTGTCTCTTTCATACTAGTATGCAAATGAGTTTTGCTCACAAAGTGAAGTGTGAGAAAGTAAGAATACAGAAGAAGAATAGGAGAGAACTTTCCTGTTCTCAAATTGTGCTAGGTGAACACTGATGCTGAATTAGTGAGCTGATTAAGTGGGTTCATCATACTCTCTTAAGAAAGCAAAGGAACCTTTCTTTGGTAGATACAAGTTGCAATGCTGTTTTTTACATCAGTCCTGTTTTGGAAATAAGTACGAGATATTTTCCGTAGTGTGAGTAGAAAGCATGCTTCTGCCTAGGAAAAGCAGTCTTGCTGAGCATCACGCACTGCTGCCAGGGCTGTTCCAAATCTATGACCTTGAATGATCAGCTTATGGCCTACTTTTCAACATGTCCCTTCCTAATACAAATGCGAGTGTCTAGACTATAAGAGCTTGATGACCTGCCCTTTTCTGTGCATGTGCGTGCTCACACACCCACACAGAGAGTGGATGAAATTTTACTCTTCTGTAGAGATGTGTATTTAACTGACCTAAGCGTTCTCCAAGTATATAATAGAGAATGTGACCACAATTTTTTCTTCTTGAAAAATAAACTCTAAAGTAAGAGGCTCTTCATTTTTTGAGATAAAAGTTAGTGCTTAATTTAAATCATAGCCGATAAATTAAAGAGTACCTTTATTTCATAAGTCAAAATACAGAAATCTTGCTAGCATGAAAATTAACATTCAGCCCTATAGCGTATAAGAAAACAAAACTGTTTGTAGAAGTACTTTCTCTGATGACTGACCCCAAATTTTGAACCCTTTAGCCATTTATGCAGCTTGTGAAGGGAACTCCTTTAGTTTGACTCAAGTTGAGGACAAACATCCTATGCAGTTCCACATTTACTTCATGCAGGTACAATTGCACATTCTCAAAGGTAATAAAGTTGTCTGTGTCTCCGGCTGAGTAAAGATGGTGCAAAAGACCCTCTGTTCTTTACCGTTTCACATTCTGTGGAGATGTGCAACAATGTTCATGAGAACTCATAGCTTCCAGTCCTGGTGTGGCATCTACAGACTCTTCGCTTTTAGCCACTTGTCCTACTTACACTTTAATATCTTTTCACACCAGCTCTCGGAGGGCCAGGCGAAATTTGCAAAATTGCCTAGTTTTGTGCTGGCCCTGAGAGCATAATATCAATATTTAATTTCCCCAAATCAATTCATTTCCCTGCTTTGGACACTACAGAGGTTGATACTGCTTCATTCATGTTTAAAAGGCAATTCTTGTATCATTTTTTCACTTCAAGAATGGTTATATAACAGGCTAGAAAATAACATTAAGAAAATAGATTTGGTCAAAAGTGAAAACCAGGGGCTCAGCTGTAGCAGAAAGGGATGTTGAAGGAGTGAAGAATGGTTATCTAAAGGAGCGGGGCAGAAAGAACATGGTGAAGCACTGTTCCAAGGGAAGCATGAGACATAGGAAGAATCCCCGCAGAGCAAGTGTGAAGACTTCAGAGGCACAAGCAATCATCTCGGTTGAAGTCAATGACTAAACTAAGATGTTTGAGACATCTTACTGTTTATGCAGAAAACTAGTTAACAACATTGGTGATGTCATTTTCATTGGCGTGACAGGGGAAGGCAAAACCAATTTTGCTTCTGAAACTACCTAACCTATTTTTCACTGACATCCATTTATGTAGGTAATATTGTCATGGACATTTGATCAGTTTTAGACACAGAAGATACAACCTCACCTCTCAACAAAGATAGGACAGAATGCTCTAGTACAAAGATTTCAATCCGATTACAAACCATTTACTAGATTAAATTGCAAAATTATCAGAAATAATTAAGGGTAAAAAAATTACATAAGTAAATGAATAACGTCAATTACATACCTCTTGTTTTCTTTTTACCCTATTTGTTCACCAAGGAAAACATGTTTGTCCTCCTTTGAAAGACAAAACCTAATGTGAGAGTGAACAAATGTAATCATTCTGCATTTCTCTCCATTAACATATAGCTTCTGTCTGCATTAATGCAATGGGATCAACTCAAACTCAGTACACACTTCTAAACAAAATAGTTATGCATTCTTTGACTTGTTTAGTTTTTCAGTATAATGAGAAGAGACAAAAATTGACTGATTTTAAGTTGGAAGGGGAAGAAACCCTAGTCCTACCAACTGGTGGAGATTTTGACCAAATCTCCATTGACAGGAGTCAAACCTAACCTGTCCAATAGGAAAGAGACTAAGCCAGAACTATATGGAAAATTGAATTTCTGAATAAATCCAAAGAAATCTTTCAGTACATCTCTCAATGTACTCAAACACTCTCCAAAAAAAGATTGGAGAACATATTCTAAACAGCAAGTCTTTGCTTTCCAACCATAGATAGCTCTATTAAAAAGAACTTACTTGTTTCAAGTGTCCATTGTACAGCATAGAATCACAGAATCATAGAATAGTTTGGGTTGGAAGAGACCTTGAAGGTCATATAGTCCAACCCCCCTGCAATGAGCAGGGACATCTTCTACTAGATCAGGTTTCTCACAGCTCCGTTCAACCTGACCTTGAATGTTTCCAGGGATGGGGCATCTATCACTTCTCTGGGCAGCCTGTGCCCGTGTTTCACCACCCTCATTGTAAAGAATTAACTTCCTTATGTCCAATATAATCTGTCCTCTTTTAGTTTCTTAGCATGTTAAGATGATTTTAGTAGAAGTCTTTCAGAATGTATCTTTGAGCCCATAATGACTCCACCATAAAGGAGTCACCTCGCTGGAATTATTCTTTCTGAAATTGTCAGTTACTTATCCTGACGTTACTTATCCTGACATTACTTTGTAGAAATGTAAAATCTTTCAATCTGAGCTAAACAGTGAGAATCTTCTGAGGATATTCTGCGGTGCAGAAAATTTTTTTTTTGTGTGAGTGTTTTTCTAAAGTTTAACTTGGGAAGTTAACTGAAGAAGATAATGAATAAGACTCCTTAGAGTCCATGTTAACATATAGTGCGTGGGTGAGTTCCTGTGTGTATGCATATGCACATACACGCACACACAGAAGTCACACACTGGTTAAACATATCCCTGCATGTCCCTCTCTAACATTTACTACGTTTTTTTTTCTAGTTTAAGTAAGATTTTTAAATAATGTGTCTTTCCCTTTGTTTGACCCTCTAATTTTGCCATCATACAAAAGTTTTGAATTATGCAAAACTGAGAACAAATTACTTGTTCTTAGCTTGAAGATAATAATTAATTTATAGAAATATTTAACCTGAAGTTTACTGAAAGAGTACAGGTGCCTTTCATCTATGTTGTACTGCAAAGCCTTTCCAAAGGCTTTTCTAGATCATACAGCGTAGTTAAAGGTAGCTATGGCTTGAAAAACAGTTTAAAAACAGCTAAGAAAGAATAACCACTTCAGAAAGAAATGGTTAGTCTGTGGTTACATTAAAAAAATTTAGATTCTCACAGGGCTTGATTTTAACGTGATTTCTAACATATCTGAAAGTTTTTATCTGGCTATTATATTAAAGTTATCCGATTCTTTGACATTTAATTTTACTTTTATTGGAAAACACTTAAAAAAACTCATATCAAGAAATTATTATTTTCATATAAAAACTTAAAGAATAGCAAATAGAAATAAATTCATTTCAAAGACGGCTTTTGGGTCATTACTTAACCTTTTGGATCATATAAAATTTTTGAATGTTGTGTGAAATACTTTTATGGTTCAGGAGGTTATCTAATATATGTTGATGAGTATTCAAGAAAAGATCTGCTATATCATCAGCAAATATGGAAAACAGAAACCCAATATCAGAGAAAGGAAAAGAGTCCTTCCAAAATCCACATGGGGTACATGTACCATCTCTGTTACAGGTCTTTCACCTGACCTCAGAGGTAAAATACATCTGAGACCAGGAAATGAAAACTTCTGCATAATGAGCTGTAACTGATAAGAGCTTCTCCATGCTACTTACATCATTTCAACTCTTCTTTGGGAAAATACCATCCATGCTGAAGGGTTTCCTTAATAGCTCCCAATCTCTGGAGTAATTAAGAGTACATCAAGTTTTAAGAAATTTCAGTGCAAAATCCTTTTCCAAAAAAATTGTTGTTGTTGCAACAAGCTCCATATGTTATTTTGTATAAACAAATGAAGCAAAGCGAATAGGAAAATTAAAAACCAAACCTGTACTTTTCCCATATTCTACCCCAAAATTTTCTGTTCACACTTAGGAATGGAGATCAACGTTCACTGTAAAGGACTGTTTTATTTGCTTTTAGATAATCTGAATGATTTACACTACCATCTTGAAGTGATGTTCATTTCTTTTAGGCAACTGTCTTAGGATTTCACTTTTTACGATAAAATTCTGAACTTAAAAGTAGTGAGAAAAGATGGCTGCATCTATACATGTGTGTAATATATAGTTCTCTATACTGGCTTCTGTCTAGTCATTTCAGTTTTGTCCTAAGTTTTTACGAAGTACTTTAGTATTCTTTTGCAGTCCTGAAATGACAAGATACTTGCACCAAAAAATAGTTTACAAAAGGGATATGAAGAGCAATCCTGGTGTTCTTTTTTTATGTCAGTGAAAAAATAGCACTCATTTCAGTGTTGTCAAAGTAATAACCAAGTAAACAATATTTGAAAATGAAATGATATTTTGAATTAGAATAAGCAGTGTAATTTTTATAAATTTGTGAATTTAAATCCAAAATAATTAATTTCATTTAAAACAGAATATAGTCAAATGTTATCTCCAGCTGAAGACTTTATTCCATAATAATCCATTCATAGGTGTAACAACACAATATATAGCACAAAAAACAAATAATAAAGAAATAAATCAGGAAATATCAATGTATGATCAAAGTATGACATGGTTCTTTTTTTCTTTTTTAATAGTGATCCTTCAGTGTTTCCTAATGTCCCAAACCTAAACAAATGTTGAGAATACTCTCAAGGACATTGAGACAGGAATACATCAAAAAGGTGACTCGAAAAAGGGAGGATTTTAATAATATTTAATCTGAAAAACTGGGATAAATTGAGCTTATCCCAATTTGTAAAATCATTTTAAATCTCATGTGCTGGAAGAGGATAATTTAATTTCAAGAGGTCAGGAGTTTGCCGAGATACGTACACTCTGGGTATATTTAATAGGTGACAAAGTTCCAGTCAAAGGAAGTTTAAGTGTTTTGTAGGATATTGTGGAATGTTCCTGATAAGGCCCAGGGCTGAAGCAACAATTTCAGACTTTGTTTTACTGAACTCATAGAGACAGCAAATTAATGGTATGATGCCTATGTTATCTAAAAATGAATTATTCAGCCTCATTTGGAGTGGTTTAGATCAGTTCAAAATACCTTAACCTTTTTCTGCAATTACATTTAATCGAGGTACAGTTCTCAGGGGGTTTCACGTTAGAGGTGTCTGAGTAAAATGTTTGGCCTCCTGAGAAGTGGGTTATTCTTAGGGATGACTTCCTAGAGTAGAGTCACGGTCAAGGTCTCTGGCAAGAGGTTATATAATCTCTTTCTTGGCATGTTCAAAACGTATTAATCCTTTAAAGAAATATAACAGCTGGTGTTTTGAAGATGCCAGCGAAAACTAAGATTCAAAGAGTCAGCCTGCAATTGAGCTGGACACATTTTATTTACTGCCGCTGCAGTGAAACGGAGGTGAACCCAAGTGAGTCCAGGAGGTTGAATAACCGACAATGAACATAACATTTTACTTGGAGCAGGACTGACCTTGCTTCAGTTTTGATCATGTTTGTTTTTAATTAATCTCCACTAACTTTCATAAATGTTTAGGGAACAGATGAAAGGAAGACAGCTTTCAATTTCCAATATTGAGGTAGTTCTCTGAATTTATTTATATTGTTTTTATTAAATATTTATTTTTCATGATAAAGGGGGATGGGGGACTAGGGCATTGTTTTTAGTCAAGCAGAAGTTTTGTTAGATTCCTGAAGGTAGCAGAGATCTGATTTTCATCCTGTATTTTCCTGTGTAAGGCACTGACTATGTTGCCAGGTTTACTTTTTTTTTTTTTGCTGATACTGATTCTTTTAATTTGTGACAGAAATTCAAGACCTTAACACAGGTCTTGAGAGATGGAAATGCTAATATATGTTTTTCTTCAATTCATTGTTCAGACAGATGCTATAGTAAGCTCTGTCAAAGACAATAAATTTTCCTTATTTCACTAGGTTTTTTTCCTCAAATGTCCCTTCCCTTACCTGCAATATACAGCAGGTTCCCAGCTCACAGCAGCTTCTACCACACCAAAAGTTAATCAGAAAACGTATGTTACCTGTGTTGTTGTAAGCAACAGAAAGACTATGAGGGCCTTTCTACTTTTGCTGTCAGGCATAGGCTTAGATGAGATAGATTTGAAGTTGCTTAAACTTGCTACAGGCATTTTATCCCAACAGCTAGCATCTGTTTCCAGTGAAGCATTTTATCAAGGTATTGTTTCACTGGAGTGTGAAGTGGCAAAAGTTATCCTCATACAAGCTGTTCAGTTGTAAATGTTAGGTATGCTTAGGCTTTCGTTGTTTATTTTATGCATAATTACAAGTTAAAATATCTAACATTTACATCACAGACTGTTTACAATTTGTTCTCTACAAAATTACGAAAAACCATGTCTTGGTGGAAGAAGCTTGGCTTGATGGGATGATCCAGAATTGAAATTCTGAGATATTCTTCCAAAAGTGCCTATATTCAAACTACCTACTAAAGAAGGGAAAGCATATTTAGGAAAAAATTGATTTATTAGATGATTAGTGCAGAAGACTTTTCTTTTTTTCTTTTTTTAAGGAGAAAGACTAGGAGTTTTACTATTATTTACCAGACAAAAAGAAGTTCTGAGCGGCAGGCAATTTCTTCATTTGAAACGTTGCTCTTTGAACACAAAGAAATACAGATGCGAAAGGATCAGAAGCAAGCCGCACAACCATGAAAACCCTTTTTCTAGTCCATACCAAAAAACCTCGCATTCTAGTTTACTTGCATAATGTTTCCTTTTCAATTACAGAGCAGTCAAGAAAAGCCAGTCATAATGATATTCACACACACAGTAATATGTGACTTTTCTCACCAAGAGGAAAAAATACACGCTTTTCATTTGGCAACGTTGTCTTCTGAAATTTCCTGCTCTGAGACTGAAAAAAATGGTGTTATAAATGGATAGAAAAGTCCTCTATGACACTTCAAAAAAAAAATTTCTTAATTTCTCAATTTCCTACAAAAGGAAAATCATAATTTCTGTTTCTCGGCTGTCCGGAGTTCTCATGTTTAATATTCAGCTCTTGTTTTGCCTTTGAATATAAATTGTATCAGACACAACAAAGCTTTTTTTTTTTTTCTACTGCTTATTCTGTTGAAGTGCATACAGTCACAGTGGAGTCCAACACACAGATGGCATTTCGACAAGTAGATGTTCACTGGACATGAGATGATGGTGCAGACTACTAAAAGTCTAGGTCAAGTCATCATAGAGCATGCATTATGTGGAGATAGTGCTGCTTGTCAAGGAGGTATCATGAATTTCCGTTGGAAAGAGGGGAAAAAAGCTAAGACATCTACCTTAAGTGTCTAGGGAAGGAAGTTGATGTCCCTAAACTCTCTCCATATGGGAAAAAAGTACATGTAGGCTCTCACAGAGTGATCTGGAGTATGTTCCTGACGTGGTGAAAGATGGGTACAAAATAAGTAGCCTCCTGGTTTAGACATAACCAGTGTTTGTTAACATAAATGGCTATAAATTGTGGTGAACTAAGTTCATTTCATAAACAAAAATAAAAGAAAAGCTAAGCAAAAGTTTTCTAACCTTTTTTTGCAAATTCAGCTTCTTTAACATGAGTCAAAAGTCTGGAGACCTTACCTGTCCCCCCTGAAGAAATACTACTTTAAAGGAATCTTTCTTTTTCATCCTATCATTTGCTTTTTAAGTGGAACAGCTAGAGAAACTTTGAAAGTGGAACGCAGTGGAAGTGAGCTGAATAATAAAGCAAAATTTGCTTCTAGCCAAAAGAAGTTTTAATTCTTTTTTCTTCTTTCTTCTAAGCTTCCATGTCTCTAGTTCCTCGCAGTTCCCAAAGGACTGAAGATAATGGCCTTCAACACAGACACTGCAGAATGGGTAAGATGTCTGTAATGTATAATTCAGCTTGACTTCTCCAGTCCATATTGTAAGAAATGGCACCGTTATCACCTTTTACAAGGAGCTAGTGTCGTTTATTTGTTGCAGCTCCTTTTTTACCCCATGTGGGCTAATCTGCATGGGAAGGAACATTGAAAGAAGTGATGAATAGACTGGACTACCCAGGGGATGAGGATTATTTATGAAGTTACTCCAGTTCAGTGAACAGTGTAATTCGTGTCAAAGTGTGTGACTTAAGCCCAGTGAATTACAAACTTCACTCCAGGAGATTATTTCAAATCCAGAGATGAGAGGAAGGCTGTGACAAGGCAGTGGGTAAAGCACATTTTCTAACAAACCTTTTCCACCACACACCTAATGAAACTGGAATCCCAAAATTCTCTGTGCAGCTTTCAGATCACAGATGTAATCCATTTTTTCCCGCCATTGCACCACGTCACACAACTATCTCTGCAGTGACAGGCAAGCTCATTTTAGTTCATTCACAAAATTAATTTCTCAGTCTGAAAATGTTTACAATTCAAGTGTCCGTGTGAGAAACTACTACAGAAAACATATTCTGCAGATGGTGTTAGTAGATCATCTGATCTGTGTGATATTTTAGGATCAAAGACAACAGTAGCATTTCATGGAAAAGCTTAGAATTTTTGAGCATCACCCAAGTTATCACTTGCTGTTTGCTTTCAGACCATAGCTGTCAAATCAACACAACGGTGCTAGTGGGAACTCTTTTGGTTGTGACTCAAATCATTCAGTCCTGTTTCTCCTTCAACTGCTGCCCTGCAACAAAGCATGTTCTGCTCCTCTGCACTTTGTATACTGCAAAAGCAGGTAGGGTTCACAAAATCTGGATTATTTAAGCTTGTCATTAGGTATTTCCATATGTTCAGTTGACTTCATTTTAACAAACATATAACCCCCAAAATATTAAGGAAAAATAAATGAAACAAGCAGGTGACAGATTCACAACAAAGACGGTACATCTTCGTAAAATGAGTAGCTATGAGTAACTCTGAGTTGCTTCATGGGTTTATTTACCTGGATTAAAAAGGCACACGGGCAAATTAACAGAAGAAATATGGGACATTGATCACTGTCATTCTGCTTGTTTCCTTCAGATTCTATGCTAGAAAATTGCAGTGATGATCTATAGATAACCTCTAAGCATCTCCCAGTCAGCTAACAAACCAGGCAGGATTCTCAAGGGCAATCGTTCAATATTCCACATGCAGAAGTGCCGTGCGGGTGGAATTTGGACCCTGTGATTTCTCAGGAAAACATTTAGGAACACTAGCAGTTTGACATAAATTCTGTCTGTGGAATTGGGCTTCCACTGTTGTACCATGTTTTCTCCAGTCTCTTGATATCTAAGCCATTCAGAACTAGACTAAACTCCATTTTTCCCAGGCAGCTTCCTCCCTTCGTGTCTTTCCTTTTTCCTTATTATTTTAATTAATTTTCATCATCGCTTTACTTTGCGGGGGCGGAGCGAGAGAAAGGATTGTTTAGTTTTTTCATCCCTATTTCTATGTATTTTCAGTCTTCTCTCTTTTACCCTCACCCGGCCGCCTGAGGTGAGGGCACACGTTGGGCTCTGCGCAGGCAGGCTCAGCCGGCGCCAGGGCAGAGAGCCTGCAGCTCTCTCCTCCGCACGTGAGCTCCTTCTTGGCTGATTGCATTAGGGCGGCTGTCAGAGCACGGACAGAAGGTGGGCGGTTTTCAAGGATCTCTTCGCTACCCAAACATGGCTGCAAGAGCACAGCCACCCTGAGGATTGGCGGATCTGGGACACACAACATTTTTTTTTTAATTTTTTTTTTTTTTTTGGTATGGCCCAGCGAGAAGCTGATGAAAAATTATGCAACTGGGAAAAAGAATAAATCATTGACACATTGTGTTTAAGACAACGCTCTAACTATAAAAGTCATTAAATAATGCACTGATGTTCTTATTCTTAACAAGTGTCAACAGGCCAGCATGCATGTTTCAAATCCACTCTGCAAAAGTGTAATTTTTTAATTCCTCTTAGCTCCTCCTCAAATTCCCTGCTGCTATAGGACACTCAGAAAGCAGAAAACTAGACAGTAAATGCAGAGATCTGTTGTTACTGCTCTTACTTGAGCAGGAATTCAGTTTTAGCACTTTTGTTACTAATTTATCTCCTTCATTCCCTTCTCTGACCTGCTTGTTTGTTGCTTCCACCTGTTAAGGTTTTGCAATCCCGTTGGCATTCTATTAGATTTTTCCATGGGCACTAGATGGGTATGCTCCAGAAGTTCCTCAGAAATAACATAAAATTATTACTTGTTAATTAATACGTAAATCTCAGTGAGTATATAAGCCAGATCTCATAGTGCTGGAGTTCTGCCACATTGAATATCATTAGGTTTTGAAACACATAAAAAGAAATACAGCAACTCTCAGATTATGTATGAAACTCCAGAATTTAGGTAAAAACATGTATAGATAAGAAGAACAAAATTCTATAGTAGGACTGATTTTATCTGGAATGCATTTCTATATTTTCACACAACTGATATATAAGTAGCATACCAAAAATAGCAATATCCTTTAATTTTGTGTTGGAAATATACACTTATTTTAACAGAGATAGAGGAATTCATCCTTGAATTGAAAGAGCAGGATAATTGTTAGGAATCCCTAATAATGAAAAAAATTCAGTAACCTTAAGATTTATTTTATGTATTCTTTTCTAAATAAGAACATGCTGACAGAAATATTATTTTCATGTCTAGTAAGTACTGCTCTAATTTCTTTATTGCTTCTATAACTGCTAGCAATGCAAAAATAAATCCTAGGATTGTTCAATGCCTTTTGGGCAGACAGGCATGATAAACACTTTTTTCGGATGTGCAACTTACTGCAATCTCTGTTTTGAATAACAAAATAAAACCTTAGAATTTAAGCATCTTTTGAAGCTGCTTACAGGGCATGTAAAAAAAGCCTTAAGCCACAAGGTAAAATTCAGATTTTCATTAACCCAAGGACTACCAAAGCTCTCTGACTTCTTAATTATAGCATTAGCGCACTGTTCTCTGTCCTGAAGACTCTACGCTAAGAATGCTCCAAGTCCTTCACTGTGGCACTGTCTTCCATCGGAGCTGAATTCAGGGATTTTTAGTGTCAACAAATTAAACCAAGTGTCACGCAGCTGTCTTGCCTAACAGCCTTGCTCAACGGGGAGCCTAGCAAGCTCACTTCAGCCGAAATCACCCCCCTAAGATCAACGCACAGTTTCAGGCATGCAAACAGGCAGAAAAGCGAGGTCAAGAAACAAAATACTGAATGATTCACAGTCTTGAGACAAAATTTCATGCCTAGTGATGCTGACGGACATTTTTTTCTCCCATGATACAAAGAATAACTGTAACTCACCCAATTCAGGCCAAATACATCAGTATCTATGTTCATTAAATGAAGAGCTGATAAATCTAAGTAATAGCAGGCACTGTCCCCCCCTCTTTTTTTTTTCCTTTTTAAATGGGCTGCAGGGACATTGTGCCTGACGTGACAACCGACCTAATTCCATCTTTGAGGTTTGTCTGTTCATCACTATCTAGACAAACATAAAAGAAAATGAGGTTTTTGGACACTTCGGTTCTAACGTCTGTACTATTGCGTCCTTTCCTGTTCTATCCATTAATGGCTTTTAGAGTGTGAGTTAGAAGGATCTATTCAGTTGTTGGCTGCAGTCACTTCAGAGTTGCTGCTCAAACTGGTGGTAAGAATTTTACAATTATTGATTCTAACAGGGAGAAGTTAGAATATGGGCTACCCTATAATAGACAGTAATAGTAACCTGCATCCTCTGTGCAGCGACTTTTCATATAAAGCTACGTAGGAACATGTTACTGAAAATGAAAATAGATGATAGCTAAGTTTTGTCATTGCGGTGCTAGGAGTCCTGAAAAAAATCACTTACGGTGATATTTTCAGATTATTGCACCTATGCATAAAATTTCCAAAAGACTTTATGCATGTTTGAAATGCAATTTACATTTGAAAAATTACATGGAAGTTAAAATCTCATTCCAATTCAGTAATACATGTGCTCCTTGGTTAATTTTACCTGAAAACGAAATATGGGGTCTTCAGCCAAGTAGATAATATTGAAAATTTTACTTGTAATATAAAATAAAACCTAACCATGAAATATATTTTTGTTTAGGAGGATAACTATTGATATAGAAGGTTGCATTTAGCCATTACTTTTGAAAATATTACCCTCTTCCCCCCCACCCCCAGTTCATCCATCTATAATTTTGAGGTATACAATACATCCATGAGATGCCATATATTGATATCTAGAAAATCAAGTATGAACCGGAATGAAAGTATCCAAAATACTGTATGTTTATTTCATTCACATATTATAGGCATTAATGCCTTACAAAGGAAAGACTTGCCCTTACAAAGCAAGGCCTTGCCCTGTAATGACGGTGACATGATCTTTAACTCGTCAATAAAGCATTAGCAGTTATTATTCAATAAAATGGCAAGGTTTAAACTTCTATCTGTAGCCTACTGAAATGGTTTTTAAGTATTTCTTTATCCAGATATTTAAGTGACATATTCTTTACACTAGGCAAGTCATTTTCTCTCTGCCACATTTTTGTAAAAGAAAGCGTGTTTCTGCTGGTGTGTTAAAGAGCTCTTGAGTTTTTCTTTTCTGCTCAGATGTCCAGGTATGGCGTTTCACAAATTTCAAAAAGTGTTGCAAATTAGAAGTGGCACCTCCACTGTTTTTTCAGGCAAGCTGCTTTCAAAATAATCTAAATAACATTGCAGCTCTTAAGACTCTTCTGTTCAAGTGAAAATAAGAGATTCAAGGGTTGGTTCCAGTATTTTTTGCCTATGGTGGAAAACTGCTTGTCTGATAGGTTAATATTTCTTGTCCATTTCCCTACAATGATCAAACTTAAACTGCCGCATAAGACAGAACATCTGTTTATCCATAAAACCCCTTCCCCATTCATCCATGTGGGATGGATGAATATCAGTTCTGAACTTTCCTTGACCAGGAAGGAAGTGTGGAAAGTCATTAATGCTTACAAGCCCTTCTTCAGAGACACACTTCAGAGAAATACGAACTGCAGAGCTCCAGTGAACAACGGAGTGACTTTCTACAGTCACTGCAAAGCAGATCTCCATACTGAGTACTCTTTCTTGCCCTGATATCTGCTGTCACTATAAATAGTTACTTTGGGGAAAATGCACTCATACACAACACTGGGTAGCACTGCAACTTAAGGAGAGTATAAATGCTGACTGAATGAGGTATTCTTAGCAGCAGCTGCATGCCGCATATTATGATATTCATTCATTAGTAACAGTATTAAATTTGTCTAAATAGAGCCTTGCCTAATTAGTTTTAATGACAAAAGGGAGTCTTCTAAACCGCATCATCTGAGTTGGCTGCAGGGAGGGATCTCAAAGTAGACTCAAGGTACAGTGCAGAATATTCTACTGTAACTCATCTTCTTCTATCGTAATTTAGGTTCCACTTAAGCTTATTAATGCAGAAGGAATACTAATGATAATATAATCCTCTTATGTTTGTAGTGTTTTTCTTCTGCAAGAAGTAGGGTAGCACTGCCACTGTGCTATCTAATGAGTCATTAAACTCATTTCAAAATGGTGAGAAAAAGAGGTCACACAGGCATAATTTAGGATTTTGCTTCAACAGTTTAACAGGATTTCTTTCCTGCTCAGATTCGGCCAAATAGTCTTTGAGGATCTTGATATATGAAAGATCAAGTCATTTTGCTTCCCATTGTGAAGGTTTAACTGAGATTATATTCCTAAAGCAAATTGGTGTTATAGAACACATAACAAATACAAAAATTTTAGTCATGGCTGACACATAGGGTGATGTATTAGTAACTGCTGCCCTCATAAACATTCAATATTTAGCCCTGATTAAACACTTGCTTTATTTTAAGCATGAGTTATCACCTTCATATTTAATAAAAGATTTAAGTTTGTGCTTTTAATTCACCTAATTCAAATTAGGCATTTACTATAAGGTAAGGATTTTGATGATTTTTTAAGCTGTGGTCAGAATACACAATCAGCAAAATGGAGATGTACAGCTAGACTGAATTCTTTTCTTACCTTTTTTTTCCTTCATTTCCTTCACCCATATGGTCACTCTGCTGTTCTTACATTTTTTCTTTATTCCTCATGCATATATAATGAGCATTATTAAGAACTACAATCACTTTATTAGTTTTTTAAGCATGCACTATTTTATATAAAAATTTTAAAACTCTCAAGTGGGAAATAAGTATCTCTATTTATAGGTTACATTATCTCAAAGTTTCTTTATCAATATTTTATTTTTTAATAGAAAAGAAAGGAAAATTAAGATTTGAGCACTGCATTTATACCATATATGTGTTTTATAAAATAATTGAAAACAGTAAAGGTAGCCAAGGCTGTATAGCATCCTGAAGAAAATTTTCATGCTAAAATTACTGTTTTATGAGCAAGATTGTGTTCTTAAGCTGACATTTTTTTATTGTGGGCTACCGTTCACTTTCAAACAGTTTTGAGACCTCCAACTTTATATAGTGCATGTAGTGCATATAGTACCTGACACCTCATTAAACAACTAAAGCCGTTTTGAATCAAAATCTTTAGTCACATAATCGTTTTTAGAAGAAGAAAGCAACTTGTGAGCAGTCCTGGTTCACTAGTCACTAGACAGTTCCTGTATATATTCCATCTCTGCAATAGGGACAGAGATGATTTGGACCAAGCTTCCAAATGGTTGTAGGAATTTTGTAGGAATATATGCTTTAACAGATTCAGTCTCTTAAACATAAAAATCCCACATGACAAATGATCTGTTTGATGCCTCAGCTATTTTTAAGCTATATATCCAGATTCCTCAGGCATACAGATCTCCAGTTTCTGCAGTATTCTCACTTGACCAGAAAGCTAGACTTTGGAGCAACTGTCTTAAAAACGTTACCAACTGCTTGCCACAAATTACATGCTTTTGGGAGAAAAGCCAATAATGGTGGCTGAATGTTAGAAGTGAAATCAGTTCCGATGGCCACCTTAGGATTTCTGGTGGCTGAAAGAAATGTGTTTCTCTAGCAAGATAAGGAAATTAAATATTAAAGCTTCTGATGACAACTGCAATCTTTGAGCTGATTCTAAAATGTTAATTGAAGAAAAGGCAACTTTCATTGTATTCTTTGCTGCCATGCATTGTAAAAATTAAAGCTCTGCAGGTGGTGTAAAAGAGACATTAAAAGCTTCAACATCTTTCAGAGAAAAATAATTTTCATCTCATTTGTATTGGGAAATGGTAACTTGCTTCGTGTTAGCTTGAAAATATGGAAGTGACTATGGAAGGACACAAGATCTTAGACTTGTCACGCGTGGATCATTCATTGCATTTTGAACTGCTCTACTTAAATCTGAAGTTCCTTGAGACTCGAACCATTTCTTCTTCATTTTTATTTTGCGCAGGGTAAGGCATATGTCAGTGAGACATATCTGTTACATATCTGAAAGCTACAACTCTTGAAAACTACTCTCAAAACAGTTGTAAGTTTTTTATTGACAAATTAGTAAATTTTGCCCTGACATAGGGAAAGCATAAACTGCATATCTCGGTTAAAACAGCTCCACTCTCAACTTCAAGATTTGATTGGCAAACAAACCTTCACAATGTGAAATTAAACCTTAAGACCATAAATGCAGCTGGGACACTCACCAGACAGTATTTTGTATTTAATTGCTTGCTAGCTGAAAGTAATTGCAGTCCAAAACCCAGAGTTTTACTTAAGAGGCTAAATTGCAAAATATGCACAAACAGATACCACGGGGAATATTCCAACACAGCATAAATCTGGAAAATTGTAACTTGTCACTAAATGAATTTATTTGCTATGTTGGTACAGTACAAGCAAAGACAAGTGGTAAAGGGAGGTCCATCTGATGACATGAGATGTAATAGCTTAACATGAGTTACAACAACATGAGTTGTAATAACTTAATAAGTGACTCTGAGGATCTGTACCATTTGGGCGGTAGAGATAGACTCATATTCCCAAAACTCCTATGCAGACGTGACTGTGGGTGCATAATTAGCAACTTAAGGGAAATCTAGCTCGTGAGTTCAAAACTGCGTTTCTCCAAGCCCCCAATTTGGCTGCCACCCAATTTTTGAGATACTCAGCCTGTAGACAACCTATTTTTCAACACTTAAATTCAGCCTGTGTTCTGAGTTCAACTTCTGCATTTAAAATTCCTCAGTCTTTATAGGGACAGGGAAGTTTAGCACTTATCTTAAATCCAAATTCCCTAAAGGTCCAGAATTTATACATTTCTCCTTTGTCTTCAGGGGGGAACTTGATTCTGTCAGCATCCCTTCAGAGACCTAAGACACAACTGGTGTTAGGCTCCTTATAAAATACAGTGTCGACCAGCATTTTCTTTTATAAAAAGGCCTCCTTCTCTTCCCCCTAAGCACACATTCAGGCTGTGAAACAGATTAATTAAATCCTAACTGAGACCCACACCAGCCCCCGGACAAAGCCCTAACTAGCAAATTGTAAGCTCTTGTTGGACTCGGGGCACTTTGTACGCTTTCTTTGAAGCTAAGCCACTGTTCAGGATTTATTACAAAAGGAAAAAGTGATCCGTCATTTGCAAAGTATGTAACCGAACTCCTCATCTCATAAAGAGGGCTTCAAACCTGCTAGATATTTGTATGAATTGCAGCAGCAATGGATTAGCTACTATTCTAGGTAGACAGGCATTGCCCCATGCTGCGTAGCTGATGCTATCATAGGAAATAAATCAATAGCTACCACCTCCCAGGCGTTCAAGCTATTCAGGTTTCAATTAACATTAGTATTATTTTCTACAAATTCCACAGTTCATTAGCGAGACTTGACAGTCCTGACAGCTGGTGCTTTGGAGCACTCCTGTATAGTATTCTTCTGTGACCTTGATGAACCTTTTAAATCACTTTAGCTGTGTTTTGGAGAACAGATTGTCCATGCTGAATTTATAACCTGCACTGCTACTGAGGCAGCTTTCTTGGCCGGCTTCTGTCCCCAGTTTCTGAACATCTGCTCTTCAGAAAATCTAAGTCATCACCTGGATATTGGATGAACTTAAAGGTAATCAAGTTCATAAGAACATAATTTGCTTCATTTCCCGTATAATATATTGAGGGTAATATATATTTTTCTAATTCCGATAGTAGTGCACATTGCAAAATGAAACTACTGAAAGGGCGCCTTTTGGTCATGTAAATGTATCAGTACAGTCAGCAATGTCTGAAACTGTTACAGAAACATTCGCTGTCATGCCCTAGCAAAAGCGAAGTTTGGTTCCTTTACAATCTGATTTTTTTGTTTAATTTCAGCGGTGGTGTTTCCATACCAGCTAGCAGCATCCCTCCTCATAATCCTGCACTCTTTCCTGCGAGTCAGACCCAATTTTGTCTGTCACTATAGAGTTAGGATTTTTGGACTACTGCCCAGACCCTCAGCAGAGTTGCATCTCTCCTTTGTCTTTCCGGTATGCACTAAGTGCTCGTAAGTCACATTAACTACAATTGAGGCAAAGCAAAAAAAATGAACAAATAACTATAATGACCAGCAAGGAGAGCAGAGACCTGTTTATAATTGCTCGGTTTGCTGAGTACATGGATGTTAACATGACTCACTCCAGGGCAATTATGTTGTAGCTTCTGACAGGTGCGATATAGCATTGTTGATTTTGGCAGATATCTCTAGTACAACTGCTCTGGTTGACCTTGAAAAGCCTGATGTCAGCATTCACTACAGTGGACCTGATACTGACCCTTCTCTTCTTTGAGAACCTGAACTTTAATCCTTTTGCTCAATATTCCAAATAAATCTCTGGTTTACCTGATTTCATTGATATTTTTTGTTTGCGTCTTCCCCAGAATGATTGTTGATACAAACTTCTGCACGACTACCTTGCTTTATAACCCCTTTTCTGGTGTCTAAAAGGGTCCTGGGGTTTGCCTGAAAAGTGATTGATACGCTGCAGGTAATCATCCACATGAAGTATCTCCCACCTCCTTATCCCCAAAGGTAAGGGAATAAAATTTGAGCATACTGTACTGATTTATACCATACCCAAAGCCTGAGCTGCTTCCACATGAGCCTGTTCAGTCTGAAAGTCCTGCGGGCTTTACACCTCGTCTTTCAGCAGGACTTACTCCTGTGGTCTAATCTGTGTAAGCAGGATCACATACCTGCAGGGTCAAAGCTCACTTTTGTCTGGCTTCAACATTTTTCTGGCACAGCGAGCTTGGATCTATGCACAAAAGACATACCTTGACCAGCCAACTCAGATTTGCAAATGGGTTTGGGTTCTCATTGTGTTTATGTAGTTTTGACAAATATTCCAGATCAGCTCACCCCCATTTTGTGCTAAAATCCAAAATGCAATAGAATGAAAAATAAGAAAATATAACAATGACATTAAGGTCCAATAAAGAAAAAAAAACCCGCACCAAAAACCCCTTCCCACTCCTTTTCTTCTTTTATTTATCCCTATTTATTGCAGGTAATAGTGGATTTCTTTCTTTCACAGGCTTTTCTTCTTTTTGTTCACAAATGTTAACAAATTAATTTCCTCAAAAATTATCTTTATTCATAGTAACTCAGGACCTTTGGGGTGACATTTTCATTTCTGTTGAGCACTGTCTGGTTGTTCTAATGTCTCTGTGTTTTCTTGTGAATCTCCCACACAATATCTGGGAGCGCTGGTTACTCATGGTTACTGCACAATGTCATTTTCATTCTCTGACCAAGTGTCAAGCTCTGGCAGCTTAAACACTTGTAATCAACAAAATTTTGCTGACTTGTACATGAGGATAGCGATTTGGACACCAAGCTAGAGCATTTTAAAATGAGCTGGTTTGATAAAGATCAGTGTTCAGCACATCTTAAAAATCAGACACTTTGAATGTATCCCTATTTGGCACTAAATCTAAGGGACAGAAAAGTGTCCACTTCCTAAAGTTTATAACTTGGCTTCTACACACATTCATTTCAGGAAAATTCAATTAATTGAGTGTCAGTGAAAAGCTCCTTCAAATGGAAACATAAACTTGGCTGAAATAAATTCATTTTTCTTTTCTTTTTCTTACAGGGAAATGTCTGAGGAATATTTTTTTTCTTTGCCAAGTCCTGATATTTATTGACCTTCAGGTGAGTGTAAAGTAGACTGCAGTTATCACTGCAGTTTAGACTTGCAGAATTTAAAAAAAAACAAGTGATACAGAATGACCAAACACATTTTGTGCTCTAAATAATGAACACACACTGACAAGAACTCCCAGGCAAAATCAAAGACTGATTTCTTCCCTGGTATTCAGAATGTACCAGGAGTAAGAACATTATAATGCATAATAAAAAATAATTATAAAATATACATTGGAAACTTCAGCAAAGACAATGAAATTGTTCCCCACATTCCTAGCAGATGCACAAGCAACTTCTACTGTCCAGAGAATGTGGTAAGTGACTTAAGTGAAATACTTGCCTTACACAGCAGTCTTTCATAGCACGCTATAACTAGTAATCTACCCAGGATCAGAGCCAAAGAGGGATTAACCCATCACAGAAAGACATTCTATTTTCGGCAGCAGGCACAAATGCCTAGTGACTGAACACACTGAGCTTTGTGCAATATGCCACTGCAGTTTGCTGCTTGATGAAAAAGAATACTATAATTTAGCTTAAGCTCATAATACTGTGTTGATGCATCACACCTGGCAAATTTATGTTAGCGTAGTAAACTGGTAAATCAGATGCATCTTCCAAAAACCTTCTTTGGTGACTCTTGCAGTTTAAAAACACGGCTACAGCTTAACAGCAGTATCCTTTCGCTGTAGGAAGAATCAGATTCCCCCTACCATCTCAGAAGGTCCCCGCATTTAGAACAGAGAATGTGGGTTTGTTAACTGATCAAATTCTTTATTCCTTTACTAAACTGACTATTGAGCCATTGATACAAGTGGCTTTACTCCCCAGAGAAATATGTTTTAGTCCTTGCGCTAGAATTCGTAAATCTGATACAGGAACTGGAAAATATTTCTGTGCAAAGGGTATGCGTGCACCCTTTTGAGCTATTGTCTGTAGCAATGACCAGATGTTTCTGTCTAGTCTTCTCCTACTACCTTTGAAAACACTGTAGACCTTAGAGTTGTTGGTCACAAGAACTTCTGTTTGCAAAACAGGTTTAAAAATCAAAAAGGTTAAGCTTTCCCACACGTGCCCCCCACCCCTACAGTTCAAGCACTTATTTAACCATTTAACTATTCATCAGTTGTATGGCTGATTCAAAACCATGGCTTCCAGGATCACAACGCGTGCCCATGTGCTGTAAGACTGCAGTCATTTCCTTGGAATGCTTCCCACCTGCCTGTGCCAAGGGGTCTGACATAACACTGCAGAGGTTCAGAAAAGCTACTCAGCTATCGAGGGAAAAGTTCATAGTGGGGGTGGAACTATGTAACTCTCAAATTCCAGGTATGTTAACTTAAAAGCACATTGATCGGAATTCCCCAGACGACAGACCAAGGAATAAGGTTCATGGACCCAAAAGTCAGCTTGAGAATAAATGTTAGTTTGTATAGCGCATGTTAATCCCCTTTAATTTATTCTGGTTTATTTTAAAGCATAATGAAGAGTGTTCTCTGGCATTTGAGTGATCGGTCAAGATCTCTGTATGATATAGGTTATCTGAAAGAGGCTGACAGTTTAAATAAGCCAAGAACTTGAGCCTTTATCTAGCTTTGTACATCATTAAAATATGTATGGAAATCAATAGGCCCCTTTTTCATATATTTTTAAATAGTCTTTCATAAATAGTATTAATTTTCTTTAGAAGCATTTCTCATTTCATGCAGTAAAGGAATGAGCAGCTATTTCCTATTTTGCTTTCTCTTCATGAATGAACGTGTGGTACTGTCTTATTTACTGCACATCAATTGGTCTCTGTTCTGAATGCAGTTATTTACCTCCTTGTATAATTCTTCTATTTATTCAGCTTTTGCAGCTCTTCACAAACATTATTGCACTTATCTTTGTACCACTGTTGTGAGCTGGTATTCTTATTGCCAGATACATAAATATCAGAACTCTGCACTAATTTGGATACCCAGTTTCAAGCACTTCTGAAAGAATTTATCTTTTGTGCTATCATATGTGTGCAAAACACAGGGTTTTGTTTTTAATTGCAGCTTCAAATGCTCAGCATTTCTAATAAAGTGCTCAGCAACACAACTTACATCTTCAGAAATGAATAGTTGCGTGTGGGAACCCAGTCTAAATTTACACTACACAGAAACTCTGTGACAGAGCCAAGGATAGAATCCAGTTCTCTAGAGTGACTGTTTTGGGGTTTTTTTAAAGCTTACCCATTCCACCCTATATATCTCACAAGTTCTCCAACAAATGGAACAGTTATCCCAGAGACAGCAAACTAATTCAGCCCCAGTACAGCCCTACCTGGTGCACTGAAGTAGGCATGGCTGAAGGGAAAATGGTGTGCGATCATGTCATTTCAGATCAGAACTCCATAGGTTACAAAACTAGAAGGGCCCATCTTGATCATCTACTCTGACAACCTTTATGGGAACAGGCCGTGGGAACGGCCCAGAATGAATTCTCCTTTCATAATGCATAAGTACAGAGGAACAGAATTAAAAATGTGCAGGCAACTTTCATCCTGACAGTCCAAAATTTCTAATGCTTCTTTTTGCAGTGTAGATCTTTTTCAAGAGAGGAAGAAGGGTACAACTGTTTCATGCCTAATTCCTAGTTGCTGTTTTTCCAAAGCAATCAGAAATTCCATCAGTATAATCTATAAATATCCCCCTGATCCAATTTCCTTCCCTCTGGGGTGTGTAAAGAACTGGCTTTGTAGTGTGCCAGGGAAGTGACCATGTTGTCTTACTACAGTAGATGCCAAGGGCAGGAGGCTATTGAAGCGCTGCCACCATAGATGAAGGTATGTCATTTGTGGGGCAGTGAAGGAGGTTGGGGGATGGGATACGGGGCCACTATTACAGCTGGGGAAGAGGGAGCTGGGACAGAAGCAGAGAGGGGGATTTATTATACCTTATTCTCTGGATGCCATAGTTACTGTGTTCTCAGTCAGTGGCATGTGTTCCTTGGAACAATGCCCACCTCCATAACTATTTTGCTATTTTATTTACTAGTAGACTAAGTACTGTTTCTAAGTCACTTGCCCATTTTAGCGGCAAACACCTACGCCACTATATCATTTACAAGTGCCGTGTCTCAGTCGGCTTCACCTAAGGAGGTATCTGATAGACAGATTGTTTCCCTGTTGATAGTTTGTAACTAACAAGCAGCAAAACTTGGCAATCCCTCCGTATGTATTAAATATCAAAACTCTGTGTCAGTGTCTGATGAGAACAGGGTAGACTGAGCACTCGGCGAACAGCAGAAGGAATCCCTTCTGCTCGGCGCATCCGCTGAAAGAGCAGAGCTGCTGAGGTTCCTTCAACGGAAGGCGACGCTTGGGGAATGCGCAGAGCAGCAGAGCGACGGCCTCCGCTGCCACCCCACACCACCACCGCCCTCCCTGCCCCAGGCGCCAGGCTGTACGTCGCACAAGGCGGGCACTGAGCCCCAGCTCTAGGTCCGTCACACAGCCTTCTTCACGCGCTCCTGCGGGGACAAGTTGCCACAGGCGGTGTTTTTACCTCTAGGTGTATGGCTTTCTACAAAGCCATACTTAGAAAGTATGGTGACGGTATCGAAAGCTTGCGATTGTGGGCCAAATCCTGCTCTCGGGCACACTGGAATATTAGACATTAGACACGTTAGACATTTTTCAGATCTGAGAACGTGCATAATCTATTTCCCTCATCCAAATGTCTCATCTTTTAATCCAATCAGCCAAGAAGTTTGATCCTGACTGCGTAGATTTGATTTGCAAAATTAAATGGAAATGGCCAGCATAAACCCCATAGTACTTCAAATATCATTTTAGCCACAGTCATCATGCAGTTAATGCTGTGAAAGTAACAGTGCTGTGTTTGGGGGATGGGTTAAAGCCCTGCCTGAATGTTACTTACCTAAGAAGGGAAGAGATCTTTCTTATTGCTGCTATTAATCTGACAGCAGAGCTGGAGGGACCAATTCAAATTTAAGAGCTAAATTTAATCTGAAATCATCGATACCCTGGAACTTGCCATGTCCCAAAAGATTAGGCCAAATAGCAGCATCATGTATTCTGAGCTCATGTTGCAAACCACTGTGTGGTTACTAATTCTATTAGGGAGAGCATATTTCCTCCTCCTCACCCAATTCCAGTGAATAAGTCCATGCTAACAAATTTGACGTTCAGCGTTCAGAGAATCAATGGTTAGCAACATACAGAAAAACCTTCCTTGGAACCAAGCAGAAATATATTTCACATCTTTGTCATAAGAGAAAACATTTATTTTTTATTCCAAATGGGTAAGGCCTTTACCATCAGTAAGTGAATTTTTAAAGCTAATATTTCTTCCTGACTTACAAATACTTTAATGGTGCAGTGTGCATGATGCTATGTACTACAAGCTTGGGCTGCCACCCATCCACACACAGCTCAATTCAAGACCAGGGTCTGAGCTATTTTCCAGTCATCACCCTAGCGTGCATCTAGAAGTCACTATGTCACTGGTGCTGGCAGCTCATCTTAGCGCAGTACACGAAAATGAGCTTGTGGATTCTGAGCAATGTGACAATCAGTTCAGATGGAGCTTTTTCTAGGGGTTAGGTTTTTCCTGTGTTACTGCGTTTGTTTTGTAACTCTGGATTCTTCCTGTATGGCACCTGGTATGGTTTGACTGAATTCTCTAAGAAGGGGCTGATTTTTTGGTATTAGTGACCTACTAAGGCTAGAAGCTAAGAGCAAGTTTGCTACTATGATATTACATGCCCTTACTACACTCTTGGCCCCATGGAATCAGACCATTGGTAAAAGTGTGGATATTTTTTTCATGCTTCGTCTCGTCTGGGCACTTGCTTTGTCTTAGGTCTTGCTCTAGATGCTGCTTTTTACCACAACTTTATTCAATCTAAAGAAAAAAACCTATTTTATCCTATGCATAAATGAAACCTAAATGCCTGTTACAGAAAACTCAGAGGATGAAGGAATAATGCTGAAACAGTTCTCAGGCTTAGTGTTTCAAAAATGAAATAGAAACATGGCAACTTTCTGTGCAGCTGTGACTGTGTTTTAGTAAATTCACGGAACGTTTAGACTCTAAAGGGGCAGACGCTGTGATGCTGATATTGTGTACAGAGCCATCAGACCTTGGGAGAATCACACATCACGAGTTATTACATCCTGGTGACTTATTATTCATTTCCTTGCTCAGCTAGAAACAGTGGACCAGACACCGGTCCAGATAAAGTAACACAGGCACCGATGGTATTTAAAGACAGGTTTTGATGAAAAGAGATAGTTTTAACTATGTACTTTTCTGAATCAAAGCCATAGGCATACACCTTTACCCTGTTGAAACCAAAGATTTAATTTGACTTTCGTGAGAGAAAAATAAGTATGCACTCTGAACTGAGATACAGGAAAATTTACTCCACTGAATTTAATTGAGTTTCAGCACTTGCAGAATATTGGAAACTTTTGAAAAGTTTTAGAGTCAGTGTACTTATATTTACATTCGTCTATCAAAAAAAAAATTATAAATTAAATGACACATGCAAAATATCCTTATATAGCTGTAGACACACAGAGAAGTAATATTTCTTGTCTGACTCTACATTGAATGCAAAGCAAAGTAAATATATTTATATACACTTACACTGTAAATATGTAAAAAAACATAATTACCATTATGTAATCTGCCAGGTCCAGATGTACAATTTAATTTTAATGTAAATCTGCATTGGAAGAAGCAATTTTAGCATGAAAACAAGGTTGAATGTGTGGATAGAAAACTGAGCCCCAGCCCCGTGTTTAACTTCACTCTTTACTTAACATCCAGTTGTTGGGCCAACTGCAGTAGCAACTGGTTGGCTTGGAGCCCTCTTTTGCTTCTCTTTGTTTTGATATGACTGACATGGCACTCTGGTAGAAGTTCTTCCTCTTTGAATAGCTGGTTTGGAGACTGTGTACAAGTCTTTAAAGAGACCCTAAAAAAGAGATGGGGAAAGCCTGACTATAAGGACCACCTGTTGTCTGTAGTTCCCCAACAACATTTTCCTTGAAACATTTGCCTCAGTACATTCTGGGTTTTTTATATGAGGGGTGTCCAGTTCTGAACACTGTCACCCATCACAAATGGAAGCCATTTAAATATTCTATAGAGCAAGAAAAACATATTTGTGCTCTGCTTTGTAACTGGCATTAGCTCCAGGCTGCCCAGCGATAAATGTCCAGCGAGAGCCAAATTTTCCTTTCTGAATTACAAATGAGCAAGCCCTTCCACTTCAAGATGTTACTTTGCTATCCCACTATCAGTCTGAGAATGCATAACATTAATTAATCAGAGCATCCAGTTCCCAGCCTCTTCTTGCTTCATTTAAAGTCAATACCAGAATTGTTTTAGTCTGCAATGTCATAGTGAAATTTGCCCCAGCCCTGCTCAGCTGCTAATACCTCGAAAACATCCCCAGTTGGCTTTTTACGTTTGCAGCACGAATGAGATTAGAGACAAGTACACACCAGGTGAGCTCCTTCTGCAGCATCTCGCAAAACCTTAACAGCAATGTAAATCCAAACTGTCTTCCTGCCGGACCGTTCTGAGGGAAATTCTGCCTTTCCGATTCATGGCCCCTCCTTGAGTTGTCAACAGAGTACCACTCTGTACTTGTGTATCTTTACTAGTCACCCACTTTCCTAATCTGACTAAACACCTGTGTTCCTGTGAATCTGTATTTCTACATCACATAATGCACAACTGTTCAGAGATACTGTGGTTTATCCCACAAAGAAGCAGAGTTCATCATCTCAGGCAGAGCACCCGGCTAGCATTCAGTTAGCTGACAGAGCTACACGATGCCATATAAACATAACCATAACCTGATCAAATGACCAAATATCGTTCTATTGCCATCAATGGCAAAAAGCACCCTACCAAACCAAATAAGGCCAGGGTCTCACCATAAATATATTTCAGCCATTTAAGTGGGAGGCAAGCATGCAAAGTCCTTTTCTAAAGCAAAATCACTATGTCATGGTGACAATGATTTTTCAGGCTCGGCAAGAGAAGTCTAGCCCTCAGGACTCAGAGAAATACCATAGAGACATGCAAGCGTAAGCATAAAGCTTTAAGGAAGCTTTAACTAGCACATGAATCAGTATTTTGCACACAGGAGAGTTTCCCATTGAGCATTTAAACGCAGGGGTTTAGTTCCCTAAATATAAATAGCCACTGCTGAAAAACTGGGTTAATAACAATAGAAGTATGGGAAAGTATTTGAAATCCAAGTACTTTTTCTTGCAGTCTGTGGTGTGCCACTCAGTGCTCTTATCCCCACATGAAACTGGAAGTCTGTCTCCATGAAGAATGCAGAGAGCCTGCTACAACTTTTGTCTGTGTCTGCCAGAAAATTCTGACTGAGGGATTTAATGGCTGACGGTTCCGCATATGTTTCTGTCAACGTGATCCTCGACTCCAACTGCGTCCTACAGAGAGATGCTTGAACACACGAGAGCTACAGCTGAGCCACACAATAACAAAGGCAAAGCTGACACAGTGATCCGGTTTTAGAACAGAGACAATATCTTAATTCATCACGTAGAATAGAAAATGTACTGCTTGAATAGAATGCCATGACTCATAGCTGGTTTGCCATCATGTGTGTTTTTTACATGAGGCAGCAAATAGATTTGATAGGACTCTTTTAATTATTATCTGTCATTTTATTCTAAGGATTCTACTGCATGAATTCACAACTTGAAATCTGGTACAACTTAGGTTATTGCGCTGTTGGTTTACCTGCTGTATATCTCAGCCAAAATTCCTCTATTTTTCTGTATGTGTAAGATTCTCGTCTCATTAACAGTGAAGCACACATTAAGGATTACCTATGATATTGTGTAAGGCTTTAAGAAAGTTACCCATCACATCCCTTGTGTTCACTCATTCTTTTCAAAGGTATGGTATTACAAACCCAGACCTCAGCACAAGAGTCTTGATAGTTTAATAAACCATTCAACAAAGCCAAGCTAGTCCATAAAATCTGAGTCAAAATCAGGCAGACTCAACAGTTTGGGCTGAGATTTTGTTTGTGTTTCAAATCAAAACCTGGGTCATAAACTCCCAATAAATAAATTCAGCTGTCGTGCCATTCTAATCTCACTGCCTACTGATAACGCAAAGAGAAGCATCTTCTTGGGCAGAGCAGGTGTTAGCCAAAAAGCAGCCAGTCTGAGCCCCAAGCCCAGTACGCGATTGCGTCCCGCTGGGTTAAGTTACGAAGACATCCAAATCATTCAGCGTGTGGGTGAAAGGAGGGAGAGGCCCATGCCTTTCTTTCTCCTTAGGCTCCTCATGAGTCTAACACTGCCCCTCCTCTTCGAATATGGTTATCAGCAAATCTGACTCTCAACGGCAACTAAGGGATATTCATGACGACAGCAGCTGCAAAGTTGTTAAAAATACACAAAATTTCATTGTGTGGGTGGAAAGATTGCCCTTGCTGAACAGAGACAGAAATCCTAGCGGCCCAATATTTTTGGCCACAGCTCGCTATATTTTGACACATAGTCTAGGAACCCCAATCCTTGTTGTCCTTGTTGTTGCCCTTGTTATCCTTGCTGAAGATCTTATAAATGCAATCTTTTAAAATAAAAGTGTGAGACCATTTTTTTTTCCCAATCTTGAACAAGGCTCTCATGTTCAGAGATGAGAAAAGAGAAATTATTTTTTTCACCTGCTATCAATACACCAGGCCAAGCTGCCTGGGGTAGCTAAAAAAAAAAGCATTCCACAGCTCCGCATGGATTCCAGTGGACTGCTTAGCAGAGCCAAGATTTGCAGCTTTCAGCTGCTCCTGTGGGTTTGTGTGGCAAAGTGCACAGAAAATGCCATGCCAACCATTCCTTCAGAGCAGATGGGGAGAGGCATATTTACTAATCATCACAGAAACTGTTAGATGTGCTTAAGTACTCTTTATCAAAACAATTTGCTTTTCAGCCATTTATTGAACAGCTACTAAGCTGAACCTCTGCTCAGCTGTACATGACTACACATTCAAGTTTTTGCTTTCTCTCCAAGACCCAGTTGGACAATGATTGGCAATGACTACAACACGCTCCCACTGTAACTGTGACTCCTAGTCCTTCTGAGAGCTAAAATTTCTAGGATTTTGCCATTCTGTATTTCTGAAAATAAGGTTGCTAATTACATCCAATGCAGAACATAATATCAAAAAGTGGAAATTTTTTGGCTTAGCTTAGCGTAGCTTTTTTCCATAGTGATATAATTTACCTATAGAAATGCAATCAGGCCAAACTAAGAGAAATATCAAGTACAACTATCATGACTCAAAGCTGTACTTTGCTTTCTAGCCAGACATCCAAGTCTTTAACCTAATCTTGAAAAAGGTCGGAGTTCCTTGGCCTCTCTGAAGGCTTCTGAAACCTTCTAGAACAATTTAAAAAAAATGTATCCTAAGACTGAAATCACCGTTTCTATAGCTGAAGACAGACAATACTTGAAAATACTTGTGTATTTGACAGTCATTTTCCCTTGTTCTAACCCAAAGGGAATGACCGTATGATTTCTTCTGCATGTAGTGAAGAAATAGTAAATAAGTAGCCTTGCATCCTCTCAAAATCACTGTTGCCCTCTGCAATTATCTTTATCCTCCGTCATAAAATTAATACACAGATGACTTAAAATATCAAACCAGACAAAGGCAGCCCAGTTCTGTAGTTTCACAGTTGCCAGGGGTGGTGGCTGCAGGAGGCAGCACTGCAGAACAAACAAGCGCTCTGGTGCTTGTCTGCATGGAGTCTCCTTGCACATTATTCAGTCAGTGCTGTTTTTTGTTGGGTTTTTTAAGCTAGAAAACCCTCAGCACCCCTGCTGTGTTTTCATCTTCAGCTGAAATCACTGAAAGGGTTTGAGACAGCAACAGTCCTCTTGCCCTATGATTCAATGTGATGTAAAAACCTTAGGTCCCGCTCGTGGCAAGGACCCCTTGCAGCTACATTACTGTAACTGCTAATAATTACTAATAACAATGTTGTTAGTACATTGCAGCTATTTTTTTGTATATGCTGCCATATTTGCTCCACTGATCCTTTTTGTATTTCTCTCCTGTCTGTGTTTGTCTCCAGTTTGAGGAAATTTCCTACTGAGTGAATTTAAAACCATAAGTTCTTCTCACTCTTTCATAAAGTGGATTAAATTCTGCCTTTATTTCAGCTATTTGTATTTTCATTCATTTATTGCATTATCTGCAGTGTGTCCACTTTACACTGCAAAACTTCTTGATGTTTCTTAAAGATTCACTTTAAAGCAATAAATAAAAATAGCTTAAGACACCATCTTGTGTCCCCAAGAAACAGTGTCGTTTGTTTACTGCTAAGAATCATGAAAGCAGCTGCATGCAGTCCAGGATTGCACTGATTATTATGCCATGGTATCATAAGAATGTTTTCTCTATTTGTAGCTGCGGATATATTAGAGCTATCAGTCAGAAAGAAAATGTCTGCACGAAAACTCTGATGAGTGAAATAGATACTGACACCTAAAAACCTGACACCTAAAATTTTAAGAGAAACTGATAGAAGCAAGCCACAGAAATAATCCATTTCTTATGAAAGAAAAGAACCTAAAAAGCAGGAAGACAATTTGCCCCAGGAGGAGCAGAACTGCAAAAGCAGGGTTTCCTGTAGATTTGTAACCTTTATCCCAATCTCTCTCCCTGCTGCTTACCTCATTATAATAATTACAGCTCCTTCTGTCTCCCTTTGAAACCTCCACTAGGAGAGAGACAGCATGAGCTGTGGCTTGTTAGCAGCTACATTTACACTCATTGGCCATGGAGTTATTCTTAAATAGAAAGTAAGGCAGCTGAGCTCGTCTTCAGCAACAGCTCTTACTTGGTCTTCCCCTCTGTTAGTTTTCTCAAAACTTGTAGGAGCTTAATTCTCTTTGAGATTTACTTATCTTTCAGACTTATTTGAAATCACTATTGGGATAAGGAGTAGATGCCTCAATAGACAGACAGCCAGCTTGACTGTGTAAGCCTGTTGTCTTTAGGAAACTATATACAATACTACTTTTCTTTTGGCTGGATAACTACGGCACTGTTCAACTGGAACAGTTCAGGCATGAAACTTCAAGAACCATTTCCACTAGTCACTTAGCATGTAACTACTCTATTTTGACGAGTACGGACATAAGTACTAGTCTAAGGCATTTAATTTATTCATATAAGCAGAGCCAGAAAGTACCAGAACTTCAACAGGAATCTTTAAGAAGTGGTAATCTCTTGTCTGAGCATGACAGCACAGGATATAATAAGGTTGAATAGTACAGTAGATAGAAGTGGATGGTACCCCAGGTCACCAGTAGAACTGAAAGCCTCTTACCTTCTACCAAAGACGTGAGAGTCACTCAGCTGCTTCTAATTTTCCAGTAAGAGGAGCAGAGGACATGCACAAGCTGGATGGACTGATGGTAGAACCAAGCATATTCCATGCCTCTTTTTAAGGAAATTACACGTTGCTCTTCTGATATAACTCAACATTCATCACTCGTTTTGCAGCCAGCATGAACTCTACTTGCAATGTTGAAGTAGTGTCATGCTCTAGAACAAGAGAGATCAATTTTAAGTCATAGTCATGGCCCAGAAGCAGCCAAGGTTGTGTGCTGACTCCAAAAAGTAGTTTACACTACTTAGGGTTGAGATACATATCTTGTATCATTTTCATTTCACTATCTTTCTCTTTTCAACAGAGAGCAAAAATTTACTTTAATGTCAAAATTTGGTCAAAGATAGTAGGAAGTGATTTGGCAGGTGTAAGTAACTGAAAAATGTACTCAGGCTCAAAAGTAATTCTAGGAGCAGATCACCATATGGAGTGGAGACAGTTGTGGAAATGTTGAAAGAGATGGAATCCAAATGCCTGCTGATGAAAGACAGGCTGAAGCCAGGAAAGTATAGGACTCTGAAGAATGAGGAAAAGACATAAAATCTGGAGGAAGGAGAAGCTGAAGCATCAGGGAAGCATGAAAAGTAGTCTGAAAGATAAAAAATCAGCATGACATGAAGATGAATTTGGTGCCAAGGAGCTGGAGATAAAGAGAGAAGTGCAAGTCTTACCATATATCACACAGTTTATAGCATAGGAGACTGAGTTTTGGACAAAGACCATGACAGAGCATAAATTGTGGAAATTATCATTGATATTGTTTTGCAGAATATTTTATTGGAAACAGGTTTTAAATATATACGTACACATATATGTAAAGGATTATTCTTAATAGATTAAACACTATTGTACTCTCCCAAATTAAACTTTGTCAACCTAAATACATGACCTTTACAAGATCTACAGAGCATGAATACAAAAGCTACACTTCCCCAACGTGTCACCTGAACTTCCAGCAGTCTGCAGTTCAAAGACATTCTGAAGCAGAGGTCAGACAAGACTGTTGTATTCAAAGTCACAAACAACTTTGCTTCCACAAGTCTGTCAAATTAAGTTTTTTTACTTAGGTTATAAAAATGTTTCTTAGCAAAAAAATCTATGATTACTTGAAGAAAATTACTTCATTTAAATATGTTTCTTTTTCATTTAATGTCCTTTGATGTGTTGTCAATATTAATAAACAATAATTTTCAATTGAAGAAACAATATTTTAAAAAAAGGGGTTTTTTTATTATGTTCTGTTAGTGTTTCCCTTATTATTGCACTTTCTATTCTTAAGTTCTTACTGACTGAACTGAGGGAACGTTTAACTTAGAAGTGAGAACAGCACAATAACCTGAGCATGGAAGGCAAAGAGGTGTTGGGAGCGTACTCTCCCGCATGCATGGAATGCTTAGCTATGGTGGAGAGGAAGAATATGGAAAAAACAAACCCAGCAGCTTCTTAAGGGATGCCCAAGAGACAGTTGCAGCTGTAAAACCAGACAGAGGGCAGAATTTGAGAGTCAATTGCTTTGAAAAGGAAATTCAAGCACTGTGAACAGAAGGGGTCAATCAAGGATATGGTGACTGTAAAGCACTAAATCTAATCCAAAGACTTCAGCCCAGTTCCAGCAAATTCCAGAAAAATGCACCGGTATGGAACAATGAAGAATAAACAGAAAGCAATAACCTCTGTTTTATGACTGGCCTCACTGAACTCAGTAACAGAACTTCCTTTTACCTTTAGATAATGTCCTAAGCTTTAAAAGGGATAACTCAGCTCGTTTCACAAATAAAAGCAATGGTGGAATTGAGATGCATTCATTATTTTTTCTTCTGACAGCCCAGAAATCTACACGAGAACGAAAAAAAAAATTACTGAAGGATTTTTATTTTTAATTTTCAAAAATATAGACTAATATGAGAACAAAGGCCCAAATCATGGATTTTCCACATGGATTTAACCATCTCTGTTTGGTCATTTTTTTGGCAACAACAGGTTGACCATTGGAGCCTTACAGCTTAGACTATCAAGATGGGTATCTATGTATTGCAGTTCGGTGTCATGGCGAACATACAAGAACTGTGATTTAGTTAACATTTAGGTAGCTCAGTCCCTGGCAGACCTCAGTTACTTTACATAAATAAGCATGAGTAGATATGACAATGAAACTGTCTTTTTTGACTGTTTATCCATTTCTTGATGCCCTGTCTTGATTGGAACACTTAAAGTGCTCTAGAAGTGCTAATTACACTGAAAGATGGAAAAATATTAAGAGAACATGAAAAAAGTAAAGTAATGTTCCTGCAGTAAGCCTAAAATGAAAGCAATGCCTCTCATCCCAAAATAAAGATAACTAAAAAATATTTTCCATGTTACTTGCAATGCTTTTGTTTCCATTCGTTGTAAATGTTCTTTTGAACACATATATACACAAGAAGTGATAGTGTGTTCAAAGTGCATTAACACAATTGTTAATTGCATTTGTATGATAAGTCAGAGCATAGTAGTATCTTTGTTTAGTCAACACAATACATTTGAATACTTCACACACAGCAAACTATTTCAATATTGTTATACAAACAAGTTATTTCACAAATATCATGTAACACAAGAATTCTACAGTCTTTCCACGTCTCTTTATGAAGAAAAAAAAAGATGTAAACCCATCAGATTATGAATCTTAGCATATTATTTCCCATCTCTTTGCAAAAGGAGCACTCTAAGTTTGTTTTTAACTGCAGAACTATGTTTCGGCTCCCTCTTATTCTTCAGTCCCGCATCATGTTGACTGCAGCCACACACAATTAATGTTTATATTCACATACCAACAGGTCATATAAAACAGAACAGAAACGAGTGTGTTCCTCACTTTTTGAGCTGCTCTGCGATGGGCAAGAAGTTTTCTTTTGAGCAGCAGGCAAGCTGTTTCGTGAGTAGATCCAGCCCACCACACAGCCTTATGAGGCTTTCTAGGGTTTACCACACAAGCTACATAAATTGTAGCCTCTAGAGAACATTGCAAGCCAAAGGCAAGCAGCGTATCTTTTTTTCTTGGTGATTCCTGGTGAGCCTAATGTGTATGAACAGCATCGAGGCCCCTATCCAATGTTAGCAAGTTTGCTTCACTTGTTAATGAGAGATTCAAATGCTACGATACAGTTCACTAGAGTTTTGTCATTGATACCTTACTACGGACCCAGGGAAATTTCCACGGCACTCAGACAAATGCTTTTACAAGTAAAGGTTCTTACACTTTTACCTGGTCCTGTTCCAAATATATTTCTGTGTGTGTTGACAAGCACAGAGGAAGAGAAGTTCCTATGTAATACCTTTGATGAACACCATACACACACCACTTGACAGGTCCTTAGATGACTTCATATTCAGTGCCGGATGCAAATTAAATCTTTGCCATGAGTTCTCACCATTTAGAGATTGTCATTTATTGTTAATGAAATGAACTCGCATTCCCTCACTGTCATTATTTTCTCAGCAAAATACAATGCTACCAGGATTCTTTGCATGACGTTCATGTTCAGACATTAGATGTCTTTGGGCAGTTTACCTAGAGAAAGTATCGCATTAAAAGATCAGCGTGATAAGTACTGGGAACAATTTAAGTGCAAATGTTGTCAGATACAGTAATTCTTAGACTATCAGTTTGTGCTTTTAAAAATGCAGCAAGATACATATCCTACTGTTCCATTTTGGCTCTGACACTGCCTAAGCAAGGTCATTTCAGGTGATCTATATATAGAGAAAGATCTTAGTCTCTTGAATACTATACTGAAAAAAACCCTGTATAATTGACTGCTACAGGGAGAGGATCCAGCTCATTATTTGAATTACACATCCATCTGTTTCAGTCAGGATAGTTTATAAAAAGGTTGTAAGAGTTAGTTGAAATTGTCAAATAGAACATAAGATAATTTTAAACTATGGAAGAGATTTAATATGCTCTTGCTTTTGTGAATCAGCATTTTTTAATGGAGAAAAAAAAAAGAAGTTTATTGTGTAATCCAGGGATTTTAAGAAGCTTATACCATCCTCTTTTTGGCCCTGGACTATCTGTTATGCTGAGCCTGGATTTTATGTATTTCTTGCCCCTTTGCTTTTTGATTAATTTACTGTATTCAGTTTAGCCTCTCATGTTCTTTCTCAGTGTTAAATATTAAAACAAAAATATTAAATCATAACTAACACAATAAATATATATCTTTTGCTCTCTCCTTCCTCTATAATATTATGGAAAGGGAGAATGAAAACACCTCTCTCTACAGACTCCTGTATTTCATCAGCATTCAATTTCTTCATGTTTTGGCTACTAAGAGATTAAGCAGATTTTGACTATGTGATTTTATGCAATCTGTTAATGTGGCTGACATGTAGAAACACCCATTTTCTATCTTCTTTTCTTTGCTCTTTGTATTAGTTGCTCTAAGCTGAGGTCCCCAGTGTGCCTGCTGCTGAGGTGCAATCCACTGTCCCTTACCTCCAATCTCTCATTGAATCACAACTGAAACCTGATTTTCACGTTCTGGAATTTCTTATTATCTCAATGAGCATCATTATTAGTAAATTTCTATCATCTGCTTTATTTTTTATTATGTATGTATCCTCTTTCAAGCCTCTGGAAACCATTGATTTCCTTAAGCTCTGGATTCCTATAAACACCTTCTTTTTATGGTTTCTAGTCTAGCTGCTAAATTCAGAGTGCTGACAGATTTATTGCTTTGAAAACTTACATTTTCCATATGGTCTGGGAAAGTACCTCAGCTTCTTCTACAGTGTTCTACACAGAAATATATAAATCCAAAATGTTTTAAGTTATTTGAACCTTCCATGATTCAGATATCTGACTGCCGCTACGCTGAAAAGGAAACTCCTTGCACAGAAAAGAATTTCTCCGGTTCTCGGCACACTTCCTGTTTTCCTGCGATCAGAGGAATGTCTTCAGCTGAAGTACTTCATAACTCCACCTTGGGTTGTTGTGGGAGGAGAAATAGATTCATGGAGGTGCTATCAAGAAGCTCATTTAGTGATTCAAGTTCTCCTTATTCATTGTAGGTAGCTGCATAGGGAAAGAAGCAAAAACAATTACCAAACATGGCAAAATTTATTCTATGCTAAATAAGGTTTCAGATGAATTTATAGGTATTGCAGTGTACATTCTGATATAGTTGAATTGCCCACAGTTAAGGAAAAGTTGGTCAGGAAAGGGAATTGGAAAACAGAAGAAAACTGCCACAAATGTACGAGGATCTGAGAAAACCTATACTTCCTTCAACAAAGTGACATAGTAAAGTGCGGAGAGAATGCAAATGCATGTATTTGCTCTTCAAGCTTCAGAATATGGCTTTTCTTCTCCCATAGGCAGAACAACTGGAATAAAAGGGAAGACTGGTAATTTTCAGCTGAGCTTTCAGGATTACAGGAGGAAAGTTGATAAACCCAGAAAAGTCCAGATACTCTACCTATATCTCCAATTCAAACAGAGCTATTCAAATGACAAGGTCGTTCTTCCTATGTCAGACCATTAGTTGTCAAGTGTTCTTCCAGTTCAGCTTCCACTATAACCTTTATGTTAGTGTTTGCTCTTGTTGTTTAGTTTCAGTGTAATACTTGTGGTAGAATTTATCCTCCAATCCAACTCATTAGAAAGGGTGTTTTAAAACAGGCTGAGAGGGTACCTCTCCTTATAAGGACCACTAAACACATACCTCTGCACTTTGCCTTGCTATTTTTATTTCAAACAAGTATAATTTCCCCAGGCCTACACTAGTGTACTCTTGTTTGGGGATATTTTTGTTTCTTTTAGATAATGGATGAGGTGGGAATTTCCCAGTAAATATGCACTTGTGTCATCAATTATTAACAATTCACAGACACACCAGTTTATTTCTGTCCAGAAGAATGGATGGAGATAACAATTAAGAATTTCTCTTTTATTTAACTGCAGAAGATGTGGGCAGCCTAACCTACCAAATATGCCTGTCATACCTTCATTCTTTGCCCTACTATAAGCACATTAGCTCCATGGTTAAGTACAGCATCTTTGGTATTTACACTGAGATGAACTGCAAGGATAGAGATTCCGTTGTCCTCAGAAACTAGGCCAGGATTTTTATTATTTTTTTCCTACTGCATTTCACCTTTTCTGGCATACTTATGTAGGCAAGTTGAAGATAATCAGTCTTTTATGATACCACTCTCATAGTATTTTTTTTCCAGATAACAATAAAACACAGATGTTATAAATCCCAGTCTATGGTCTCACAGTTGCAATGAACAAGTTACAACACTTTAAGTTAACCTTTCCTCCCCAGAGAGACATTTTCCCGCTTGAAAGGTAGATATTTTTCAGCTGAGGCTGCCGTTACCCCTTTGGTTGCCCTCCTTCAATCACATATGGTCATCAGACCAGGTCTGTTACATACCCACAAGGTATGTAACAAGTCTCCTCCACTGTTCAGAGGAAACAGGACAACTTGCAATGTCAGATGAGCTTAGTACTGCTCATACTCCAAACGGGAGCAGAAACAGCGCATTTGAGAGGTGCAAGGCACTAGCACATCACTCTGGCTGGGCTCGGAATACTACTTCAGAGGGTCCAATGTAGACCATCTCAAAAAAGCAGCTCGCTTGGCTAGGCAAGCAGCAGTCTCTCCCCGAGACAGCAGGAAGGTAGGAGGCTCCATAGAGGAACGGAGACTAAGAGTCAGGCTGCCTCTCTGCGTACCACTGGGATTTGACTGCCTGTCAAGAAAGCAAAATAACTCAGTCTACTGACCTGCCCATGCCCTCATCCAGCAGTACCTTTTTTTTTTTTTTGGTTAATTATTTATATAACTTGCTTGAATAAGCAATGGTTTAAAACAGAGCCTTTAAAATGGCTCACAGAGAGCTAACGTACGTGACTCAGCGAGACAGCATTCTGTCGTGCGAGTCCACCTGTCCCCAAGAAATAGCAAGGTTAGACCAACTATAAACTTTTTCTCAGCAGAATGGCAGGTTTCCAGATTGACAGTGTGCTGCAGCTGACAATGCCTATTCTCCCAGCTGTGGTGAAGGACGGAAAATGCTCATGTCACTCCCTCTGCTTTTACATTAAACTGAAACAAGACCGGAATTTTAATAACTGCACTCAGCAGAATCAGGCTTCAAGACTGAAGAGCCTTGATTTTAACCATATAAATGTAAAAACTTCTACAGACTATTCTGCAGGCTGGATTTGGGAGAATGTGCAAAAACCAGAGGTATTCACATACTGAATTTCTGCTATCCAATTTTACCTATTGATATAAATGAAAAGGAAAGACTGCTGCTTCATTTACAGTGAATCAGAACAATGTTTCCAAGTGCAACATTTATTCCTGTCTTCCTTAGGTTCTGCACTGAACTAAACTATTGTGATTCATTTGAGAATGGCACATCATTTATTTATTCCAAATGTTGGATGGTCATTCTTAGAAACACAAATATTGTTATAATATCTGGAACAGGTGCTGTCAACAAAACTGCTCCAGAAGTGTCAGTGCCCGAGAATACAAGGAAGAGGGAAAAACCTTCTACAATATAGCTTTGTTTCTCATCGAGTATAATTTCAGACACTGGTGATAGAGAAGCAAGAATCAACTAGTCTGGGTAATATTTAGGGTTCTGAGAAATGCATACCTAAAGCTGAGATTGTTTTCAGGCTTTTAATTTTCAGATTGAACATAGGAAAAATGGTGCAAAGCAGTAATTTGTGTAAGTATCATAATGTTGCTGAAAAAATTTCCACTGAACAAAACCAACAAATGAAACACACTGCAGCATTTAGTTCCTATTAAGCTTAATAAAACTGGCTAAATAAATATCCAAACTTATAGGTCACAATACGGCAGAATATTTAACGATACTCTTTTAGGAAAGTATTCATATTCAGGCTGTCATTTAAGCATTTGATCAACTTGAGATATACATAGCCTGGTGATTTTCCTTCAGAGTTTTCCCACATTATATTCAATGCCTGAAAACGTCAGTTTTTTCAGCCAGTTTTCATTAGAACACCTAAGACACTTTTATATGACAAAGGCAGCAGCTATCCTGGCCAAATATCTTTGTCAGTTCCTGTCAGGCTCTTCCGTGGGTATGCAAAATACAACCCGCCACCAGATCACAAGCCACCTGAGTGGTGGTTGGAAATCATGTTAAACACCAGTTGCATGAAGAGATTCCACCAGTTCCTCCAGGCTGTTCAGTGTGGCATAAGAACTACTACTGCCTTCTGTCCCTGAAGCCTTAGCTTCAGGCTCCTCGGCTGTTCATTTGAAAGGGGAAGTCAAAGTCAATCCAGCGTGGCTATCAGCCTGCTTACTCCTCTCACACTCCTGGCTCCACAATATTTAACCAGGCAGTCCAATATGCCAGCTCAGGTACAACAGAAGAAAACTGTATTTTTCCCCACTTTCTTTATTCAGAAGAAATTCTTCACCCAAGTTAAAGAAAAAAAAGAAAATACAGATTCCAGAAAGCTGTTAGACGTGAAAAATGTCAACTCATATGATCTCCTGATTACAACTCCCGTATTCTATATGCCATAGGATTTGGATATTCTAGAAACTTTAAATGGGGCACTCAGTATTCTGTGGAACTGACCAGTTTAGAAATAAAGTTTCACTGCACTCTAAAGTCCCCAATGATTCAGAAACAAATTTACTTATACATATAGTTCCATAAGATAACTCTATTGAGTTACTGATGCAGGTAGATTTATGCAGATCCTGTGTTGGACTTGAACAATAATGTTGTATATGTCAACCCTACTGAAAAAGAAAAGATACTGTAGGTTGTTGCATTTCTTCTCTGACAGCTCCCTTAGGAGACAGTACAAAAGTATTTATTATTTATATATAAACCAGCATGTCAACACATTTTTAGATAACACTCAGTGTACTTTTTCTGTCTAGCAAGGGAAACTACAGAGTAAATTATATATGACATTTGTAGCTATTCTAAAAAAGTTGGTATTGCACAGCCAGCAATCTACAAATTAGATATAAAATGCTTGCATGGAAGTAATATTTTTTGGTGTGCTGTTGACGTTCCTAACTAATTCATGCCACTGTCTATATAAAATTCAGATGAAATCTACCCAACATAGCCTTCTGTAATCTGATAATATCTGTCCACTTTGTGTGCTTTCAGATGTCCTGAGGTGGTACGGCAGATGTTAGGAAGGTTGCGTTTTACTTCAAAACCCACAGGTATAGAGCAAACGTATTTTGCTATGCATACCATCTGGTACCTGTTTTTACCAGAGAACAGAGTGTGTTTAATCATTAAGTTCCATCCTGCAGTACTTAAATCAAATTAATTCATACAGATATATGCATGTTTCTCCCTGTGGATTTTCCTATCAAAATAATCTGGTTACTTTATGTGACAGCAGATGAACTCACTGGACCAAATTCTACTCTACGCATAAGCAACAGGAAGTCAATAGGTTTGTACAGGTGTAAATGTTCACTGAATAATGTTATGAACGATAGCTATGTTTAATATAAGTATCTTATTACATAATAGAGCATTGTCTTCTATTTTTATCCTCACATGATTTGATTAGCAAATCAGAATTCATTTTATATTATTGTTAAAGATGTGCATCGATATTCTTCACCTTAGTTTTTCCTGCAATATAAGTATAAAAACAGTTCTTCTCTGACACTAGTCAAAATTTAAACAAATTAAACTTTTACCTAGTGCTCTGGACGGTTTCAATAAACAAAGTTTTTTCCAAAGAACGAACTATCATTAGAATTGTTGCTTCATAGCCTGCTCTGTCAATTCTTCCCTTGACTGGTTTCTGCCCTCTTTTATTGCAATTAATGGTAGAGAAAAACAGGTATTTATATAAGCAGGTTAGATTTTTGTCAAACAAGTTATAAAGAACATCCATAAAAGTTTCTTGGCAAAGGGGATGATTATCTCCAGTCAGCTCAAGAAGTAAGATTTCCACTGGGTATTTTCCTGCTCTGGCCTTAGATATGCATGTCATAAAGCTCTGAATCTTTGTGAGTTAATTCACAGCTTTAATCAAATTTTAGCTTCATAGCATTCCACAGTTATATTATAAACAAGACCACCCTATTTGAAAGGCCTGCAATGTTCTAATACCATTCATGTTTCTTTCACAAGCAGACACAGTTAGTTGTCAAAAACAAAAAAGAAATCAGACAGTTTAAAGAACATGACTTGAACAGCAGTATTAAATGGCAGGGACTGATTGAGAGACCACAACAGAGGTAAAAGTAACACTTTAAACAAATAAGGGTGATTACACAGACTAAATAAAACTGTTAGGGTTAACAAAAAATACTAGAAGATATTCTGTCAGGGTAAATGTATGTATGTATTTACTTCCTTGTGCCACACAGACAAGCCAGAAACATTTGCTTTGCAGGTAAGGAGTGAAAATGCAGCAGCACTGATCATATAGCTGTGTTTGTATGTGAAATCCACTAAATAATCAAGAAAGTGACAAAAAGTGTAATTATTTGGCACTGTTTTTGCTAAGTCTCAAGCCATAGTAGCAAAGTTGGTCATTGAAATTAACTTTTCACCAGGGTACCATTCAATCTCCTTCAGTTAAACAGATGAATAAATAAGAACAGATCAGATACAAGGCTTTCATTTTCTAAAGGTATATTGAAAAATTAAGCAAACTCGTTAGTGGAATGACCTAGTCAGAAGAGGGTTTTTTACCAGCGGAAGAAGTCTCAAACGTGTTTCGAACAGGTATACAAAAAATACCTGGAATTTACAACCCAAACAAGTAGAAAAAACTAATGAAGAAAGATTCTATGTTCAACTGAATGAACAGTTACTGTGAAAAATGACAACTGATTTTCCCACCTATTTAAAAAAAAAAAAAAAATGATTGCAGTTTTCACAAGAATTTAGTACAGGTTCATATGCACATCAATTTTTTATGGAAATAAAGGTAGCAAGTTCAAGATTACAATCCATCCCACCCTAAGATCAAAACTGTATTTGGTGGTTTGAAAAAGTGGACCTGCAAAGCTGGTAAATGGTGATCCACCCAAATCATTTTGCAGAAGCTAGAAGGCTGCAACTAGATGCGTATCTCACTTTTCACCTTGATATCAAGCTCTCATCGGGTGTCACAGCACTACATATGGAGAATATTTTTGGAATCCCCAGTTCTTTCACCTTCAAGATTTTTGCATAATGAGATTCACTTCTATTCATTTGTTTTTTGCTCAGGAGAGCCGATGAATTACACATTACGACCTTATAAGCATCCTCGGGTTGGATTTAAAGGATTATAGCCAATTAAGGAACTAAAATTCTAAATGTTTCTTCTTGTCCTGGGTTTTAGACAGTGGTCAGACCCTCCAGACACAAGCTGGCATACTTCTGACCAAGTTCTGGGTCCTAAATCATAACACCTTCAACAGCACCAAGTGTTGGCTCCATGCAGAAAGGCCATAGGATGTTTCACTAATTTCATCATGCAGAAGAACATAAACAATGCTACATGCTTTTCAGGCAATTTGACATCTCCCTTCCCAATCCAAAGCTTCTGCTAACCTTCTACGTGTTGATAGCAGGACTTCCAGGTGGCTGTCAGGCTTTGAACTGTGTGCAATCCCTGACCTGAGATGAGCTGACAATCCTCCCCTGTGGCTAATCCCACACAAGAAGTGCTCCTTGTCCCTCTCCCTTGCCCTTTCATGGATGTACAGGCTTAATTCACTCTTAGATCTTGCTTCGTTTTTCCAGGGTATCTGTTGAGTTATAAACAACTCCATGGGCAAAAAGGATGGACCTCAAAGTTGAAAGAACTGCCACTATTTTGTTTTCAGTTTACTCCTTTTTCTGCAGCCCTTTAAGTCAGAGGGTGGGGGAAGTATGTGTGAAACCCATTTAATTACAAGCTCTTAACTTGAATAAACTAATTCAGAGCAACAGTTTTTAATATAAGAGTTTAACTTGGTAAACAACATTAGGGAACCTTTTGCAGCAATTAGCTAAAAATCTCTCTCAAACAGCTTTCAGCTGCTCAGAAACACCAAGAGTAGTATTTTGGTCATTGTGTTTTGTTAGAGGGATGTCAGGTAGGAGAAGACTTTGAATTACATTGATGTGATTTAGTAATGATGTGCTTTAGTAGCAAAGCTCATGTATGAGCTACGAAGGTGAACAATAATGAACCTGACAAAGCTGAGTTACTTAATGACCTAGATCTATGTGACTGAATATGTGATATGTGATCTATATGCTATATCAGCTAACAAATAGATTCAAATAGATGCTTGCATAGTTTCTTAATTATTAAGAAGGGTTCACCCACTGTTAAGACAGAACACATAGTGCAGAATCATAGAGTGAGATACCGATCTTTTAAGTTACTTACTAGGCCTTGGGTTTTCCTGTAAGCTTTATTCTAGACCCTGCCAATGATTTTACTGATGTTGTGTAAGTTATCTCTGTCTTTTTTTTCCTAATCTGTTATCTACAGTATGCTACTTGTAAATAAGCTATCAAGCGATAGTCCATTAAAAAAGCTGTAGTTAAAAACCAAGCAACCACAGTCCCACATATTCAAGGAAGGAAATGAAGAGACTAAACCTTACAGAAGCAACTAAAAGTCGCTACAATAAAGCAACATCCATATTTCAGCTTATTGTTATTTTAGCTTCCATTGTAATGGAACATGCAATATGTTTTTCATGAAACTTCAGTTGACACCCAGTGGTCTATCACTGGCTTTTAAAAATGGGGCGGGGGATGGCTTCACCATTTCCCTTTTTATGACAGTGTAGCTCCACCAAAATCCAAAGGTTTGTGGAAAACCCACAGGTTACAGAAGATCTAGTCCCTAAATTGCCCACAGTGGAGTATAATGAAACCAGGCTCACTTAAACCGAGGCCATTGAGCCTCAGGAGGATGGCACTCAGCAGCCACTGAGAGCACAGTGCGAGTTCCCTGGCGTCATGGCCAGGCTCACAGCAGCACTTAAGCACACATGTGCAACTCCAGTGTGGAAATAATCCTCCTAGTGAGCGAGTGACAGCAAGGGGTAGGAGGAGATGGCTTACAGAGATGCATACATTTCCTCAGACTACAGTCAGGTCAGCGGAGTAACTGTAAATAAAATGAGTGCTAAATTCAACACAAGTGGTTGCACAATATAACCTTTAAGTAAACGTGACTGAATTTTGTCTCACTGTGATAACAAGATGTTCTGCTGTGCCATGGGGCTGAGCCACTCACTTTTCTTAACAAGTGTTTCCGTCATTAGCTTTTAAAGTCACCCAAGTGAAGTCAAAATAAGCCCATGGCTAAGCAGCTATCAAAGAATGGTCCACATGGAAGGCAAGGCCTAAGATGTCGGTGCAATGAACAGGATCCTTCATAATGTTTCCTTTTGTAAGGACTGAAAGGGCAGCTTAAACACAGAGAGAGTCAATACAGCCTCAGATCTTCACAATATACATAAACATTTTAATGCACATGCAAGTTTAATGGGGAACTAGCAAGCTTACCAAAAATGTGACCGAAATATAAAAAGACAGCTGTCATATTCATTTTGAAGTGTCATACAGTTCATATTGACCTAAAGCTGTAAAAATTATACAATAGAATAAGTTTACTCTGAATTATATTTTTATGACATTGCTTAGTTGTAAAAACAGTGCCAGATGCTGTTCTCACTTGACATGGTGAAAATGTGAGTCTGCACAGAGTCTACAAATCTCCACCGAGTTATTCCCTCTGTACACTGGTCAAAGGTGTCCAGACCACAATGGACAACCTACACCTCAAACATTTCTGCGTATTCTTTTTCATTCAGGTGTCTTTGTCCTCATATTAGTTCCATACATGCTGCACTTACTGCACCGTCTTTGTACGAGGGCAGGCAGTGAGCTTCTGTCTGCTTCCCAGTAAGCTCAGACCTGCCATCTGTAATGAAACACTGGAAAATTATTCAAGTAGACGATTGCTGGGATTCAAACAGAACATTTATGAAAGGCACTTTATATGCTCTGAAATACTTTATTCTGTGCCTGTCAACAGCCATCAAGCTGAAGAATAGGGACTGAGTTACAAGAGTAAGGGCTGAGATACAGGCTATCATTTGAACTAACCAGATTAATAAAATGAATGAAACCAGAACAAAAGCAACCAGACAGACCTATCTACCCTTTCAAGTTTTTAAGATGGTGTAAGTCAGAGATGGACAAAATTTTCCAGATTTTAGGTTTTCACTATGTACTATCAGTAACACAGCTGTCAATAAGTCGTAGAAACTATACTATAGATAAAAGGATAATTTTTTTCATCTTTAAGACAAAAGCTTTCGATGCAAATGACCCTAAATGCTCAGAAATCCCCCTGTCTTTACAGAAGCCATGGCATTCTTCCTGTTGATTTGGCCATAGATCTTAATGTCTCAATCGAGGAAAGCAATTTAGCACATGCCGTTGAAGTAGAGAAGCTGCTTTGCTGACTGAATCAGATCTAAAAGGGTGCTGACAGGTATTGCAGAAGAACCAGCTGACGTGGTTTAAGAAGTCACCAGCCCCAGCTCTCAGTTCCTCTTCTTTGCAGGAGACTTGTCAGGACTGAATTCTTCAACAACTGCAAAGCCAACTTTCACTCAAGTTACTGTGAAATACTTTCACTTACTTGAGGAAAAAAAGTGATTAACTACCCTTGCAAAATAAGTAAAATAAATACCTGTATTTGCACAGCTCAGCTTCCTCTTTAGAGGGCTTACCATTAGTTAAAAATCCTTCTTCAGCAGTTTAAAATAAGTTGCAGGATCTCACACTGATATGGCCGAAGCAATTTTGGAAGATCTTCTGTTGTGCATTTCTGCTGTAAGCTCTGACAGAAGAATAGTGAGATTTCCAAAAGTCACATCTGTATCTAACAAAAGACTTTATATGGTCAAAGCTCCTCTGCACACCCACAAAAAAAGACAGAGAGACAATGGCAGGTGGGGGACCTAAATAATACACTGCCCAATTACCGCCACACCCATCGCAGGAGCCATCATCCCATAAAAGGCCCGTCTCCACAGACCCAGAGGAGCATAAGGGTGCAAAAGTAAGGAAGAAGCCTATCTTAAGGACTCAAAGGAGAAGAATACCCTGTCTAGGTCCTTCCTAGGAGAATCTCAGCACCAGAGTCTGAGTATGAAGCCCATCAAGATGAAGCAATCCCAGAGTACCTTTCGATGGTTTTGCCCTGACTGGGGAGGGGGGGGGGGGGGNATGCAGGGAAAATGCATTACAAGATTTATTGTGGGATGATTAGGGGACAAACCAAAGGTGAGGAAAAAAAGACAGATCTAGATGATTTGGGGAGCAACAAGTGTGGGGATAAGGGGAGACAATGGGGCCAGCTGGGTGTAGTTTGCTGGTCGGTATGATTATCTGGCCATGCCCTGCACCCACAGTAGTGCAGTCTGACCTATCTTCTTATTAAATTCCTCGCTAACTCTTTCCTTGGTGAGGGACTCTCTAATGAGAGTGTCTGTATGAGGGTCTGGGTGCCACCAACTGGTGTCAGATCATGGGCTGGGGGCCTGTGTTCCTGGGTGGTGGTGATGAGACCTGAATGAGTGAAACCAGTGCTAGCTGCAGGACTGGGAACAGGGCTCAGAGGCCCGGTGGCCAGCAACTGGAGCACATGTGGGTGTGCGAGCACAACTGAAGATGAAGCCAGACTAGCTGGGGAGTGGGCGAAGTGGCTGAGGAGCTGGTGGGTGGGTGTGTGTCTCTACAACTGAGATCACATCAGGAGCTGGCTATTGGAGGGGTTGGGGACTCCTGCTGCTGGCAAGACTGTGGGGTCTGGGGGTCTCTAGAGGTGAGACCTGCCAGTGTATGCGTGTCTCTAAGGACAGGACCATAGGGGGCTTGACTACTGAGGACCAGGGGACTCCCGGCCAGCTTTGGGGGTGTGTAGCTGGGTAAGTGTGGGGTCTGCACCAGCAACTGGAGAGGGGCTACAGCCTCAGGGGCTTGTATGTCCAAGTGACAGCAGCTGGGGAGACTGGGATCCAGGGGCAGCTGCTGGGCAGACCAAGCATCTGAGCCCGGCTGCTGGAGGGATCCAAGTTGTACGTGTGTGTATATATATATATTTCCATTAGTGCACCTCCATCCTGCAGAGCCGGAGAGGGGAGTGGGACGAGGTCCATATGAGTGCTCTGTGTGGCCATGTATATATGTGATGCATATGTGTGTGCACGTGCCTACTGGGAATACGTGCTCAGTCTCGCTACTGTTTGGACCTGGGGCATGGAGCTGCAGCAGCCTCGCTTCTCCCAGTGCTGTCAGATCCAGCAAAATACATATTCACCTAACAATATGTTAAACAGGTTTTAGTCAATATGCTAACTCACTCCCCCAGTTCTTAAAAAACATTGTTAGTCTCTCCTGGCACTTGTTTAAAACTTTTCTTGATTAATTCTGTTTTAAAAACAATTCAGAGTATTTCTAGAGACTATAGTCAACTATATATTTCTTTTTTGGAAGACTTTTTGAACTTTATCTTTTTTTACTCAACGATATTCATGTATTTAACTATGCTCATCTTCAGTGCTGAGCTATCCTGGAGCTCTGAGTATGCTGAGTGTCAGAGGAAGGTGTTATAAAAAGTATTAAAAAAAAAAATAGCAGGAGCACAATTGCTTATTATGCTCATCAAAAGTAAAGAAGGAAGACCTTTTTCATAGGTAGTGTTTTATTTTAAAATAAAAGGGAACTTTTTAGAAAATGTTGCCTTTTTTTTATTCTTCACTCTAATTTGTATGTGACATTATGTTCTCTCTCAGTTTAATCTAAGGATTTCTAATTGGCATTGACGGAAGTACCCTCATACTTTCTTAGGTAGAATTCAAATTGAAATATACATTAATTCTGCAATGAGTCAGCATTTCTGGATGAATGATCCAACAGAAGGAATTTTGTTGTGAATATCTCTCAGCAACTGAGAACTTACAGCCTTAATTTCATAAAATAACTCTTATGTTTATTAAACCCTTTTTTTGCACTGCAGATTGGCTGCATCAATTACCAAGAGTTGTCTCAGGCATGAACTAGATGGTCTTCAAGGTCCCTTCCAACTGAAACCATTCTATGATATTACAGGCAACTGTCTTGCACAAGAAAAATGCTCGATGTCTCGCTGAAGAACACTGTAGCCATGCCTGGACAAGCAAGAACTGTTAACTGCCGGGGTCTTTCAGTTGCTGGGCCCTTTGCACTCCCTGCAGAGGCACCAGCAGGCAGGACAGAACAACAGGCACAACCACAGAGCTCGTCACAGCTGCTGGGTCCGGGGAACGGCTGTATATGCGAGGTGACGGCCGCCTCTGTGAGGTGAGCAGAAGGGTGAAGGCAAGGACAAGCAGTAATCGCAGCTTTCCTTCCCCACTTCTCCCCAGCAGCAGAAAACTGGCAAAGGCAGCTCTTCCTGTTCTCCCTCTCTCCTGTGGTTTTGCTTATGCTGCTGAACAGACAGGAGCCAGATTTGTGTTTTTAGTTCTTCTGAGAATATGATCCGCTGTCCTAGGATAAACTTTGAGAAAACACAATTGCTTGAATGAGAGATCTACCTCGTGGTGGGTGGTTGGATGAAGAGTGATGCTGGCCAAAAAAAAAAAACCAAAAAAAAAAAGTGCTAGCTCTTTTTGCCAGGTATGCAAACCACACAGCATCTTCAGAACAGGCGCTTGGACCAGTGGCCACTTAGGTGCTAATTACATTTAATTATTTGCACACAGGAGTGTGCAGCAGCCTTACAGTAGCCGTCACAACCCCGTAGTATCATTCATAGTCTTATAGTAGAGTAGCAGAAGGAGTTTCTGAGCAAAAAGTCCTGTTTGACCAGGTTTGATGGTCTAAACATAGTTCCACTTTCATATTTTTGTTTCGGAAGCTCACACATTTGCTAAAGAGACAGCATGGTCAGGGCCCTCAGCATAGCCAGACCATGCTATTGGCATGATTCCTTTCTTCTCTTGTATTCAAAGCAGAAGGTCATTGAAACGAACGCGGAAGGAATTCACAGGCTTTTCAGTACCGAGAGGAATCAAATATCCAGTGCTGCATAGCTCTTTGGCACAGCGTATCGCTATAAACCCTGCAATACTGCAAAGTGTAAAACTGCTATTCCAATGGTGCGACAGTTTCGATGTATCGAATTTGACACCTTTTCAATAAAATAGGCTAAATTTAGATAACCATATGCTCATGCTGACAAGCTTGCTTCTCCCTGATACGTGTTTTCATGCAAGAGTACAGGAGGGCCTCAAAGTTTAATTAGTTTAAAGTGAATTCAAAATATTGTATTAATTTACAGTAGAAAGGTCAAGTTGTTGAGCAAACAGCAGGGATGAATGTTTTCTACTTAATACGCTAAGATTCTACTGTACAACCTCCATTAATGTTAATAGGAGTCATGCTGCCAAATTCAAAGAAATATTTTATCTGTCTATGCTTTTACTGCAGTTTAATAAACACAGTACAATTAAAGCCCCTTCTCTCTTGACTGCCAGCTGGGCAAAGCTGAAGAGTACACGCATACAAGCAAAGCAGTCTTTTATCAACAGGGATGTATTTATCATTTGTGCTTCAGTAACTTAAGAAGATGGGCCAATTTCACAATTACACTCCAATCTTTGCATCTTGTTAAGGGATTTCTAAACAACCATTCAAGAAAAATAATGATTTTAAACCAAAAATCTCTCAGTAATAACTAACACTGACTTTTTTTTAGTAAGACTGCAGGTAATAGGCAATGATATTTATTCATTTATGTACGGTTAAATCATAAAGACTGACTGCATTTAGTATATGTTATAAGATCAACATCACTCTAAAATTCTTCTCTTCTTTTTTTGATGTCTCCCACTAAGCACTGTGATTCCCTTGGTTGCTCGCATGCTGTGGTCTTACTGGTCTATAAGTAAGCCAAAATCTGAGATGCATACCACACAGCTGAAGGCAGAGAAAATCTTCAGTCTCCACTTACATACAAATTACACGAATAAATGCAGGAGACATAATTTCTTAAAATGGAGTAATAATTAAAGTGATAAATAAAAGTTTTCTGTTTTGTTTTGTGGTGTTTTTTTTCTTTTTTTAACCGAAGCCCACAATTGCAATGATACATAACTGCCTGTCTCATGCAAATTTAGCAAAAAAAAAAACCCTGAATATATTTGCTGGCACTCCTGAAGAATTACAATACCTCAAAATATGTGTAGAATCCCTGTTAATTATGATAATTAAAAAGGAAAAACAGAAAAATTGCACATCTCTGGAGAGATAATCCAAATAATAACCAGAATATTAAATTGAAGGTTACATAAAGAAAATTCATACCACACAGGGAAAAAAAGAAGCACTAAAAAACAAAGAAGGGGTGAAATTAATGTGAAAATGTTAAATCTTTTTTGGGAATGTGTTGCCACCCCTTTTATAAATAGAGAAACCTCAACAGTTTAATGAGATAGAAATATGACGTGTTTTACTTTGGGGAAATTAGTACAAGTATATAGCAGAGACAAATTATTTCCTTGCTCTTACAAATTATATTCCCACTTGTATGTGAGAAAATGGTGTTAAAGTGTTGAATGCATTATCTCTCTCCATATGTAAACTAAATATTGCTCAAATACACTTGCTTGTGGGCATTTGACAATGTCAGATATGGACCCTTGCCTCTGAGAAGCTGTATCCGTATAGAATTATACTCATTCTTACACAAAGGACATTGCTAGAGTAGGTTTTGTTTTCTTTTCTCAAAGGAGAAAGAAATTCCTACAGACATTATCTTTCTTCAAAACACCTGACTCGCTGGCACGTCACATGCAGTTCAAATGTGAAAGCCCCTTTATATTTAAGTTCTTCTGACCATGCAATAACTCCATTCACAACACATGCTCATCACAAGTCACCCTTTAATGTGAAGCTTTAAGTCTGATCACTCCAACTAAGTGTGCTACATACCCATGTCAAGTGCTGTCTGCTTTCTGATGGGCAAATTTTCTAACGAAATTTTCATTGCAGACCAGTGATGAAGAATGTGGTGCATTTCAAAAACACCTCCAGATATGTTAAATCCACTAAAGCTTGGGGTACTGACAAGTACGTTATTATTCATGATGGCTTTGGACAGTGTAACGTACCATTTCGATTCTTCAAAGAAAAAGCTGAAAAATATTTGTAAATAATTTCTAGAATTGTTTTGCTTACATAAGAGATAATGCAAGGAATCTTGTGTATTTGCTTATGAATGTGTTTTGAACATGCTTTTATCCCTAAAGTGCATAAGTAGAGAAAAGTCCATAGCCCACCTGCTTTTCCTTAATACCTACAAATAATTACTTTTTTTCCCAATTTTGTTTCCTTAATCTTATCTCCTCACAACCTGTAATTCTAATATATTATAAAATCCCTGCTCAATGTTAATTTTTAAAAAGGACTTACAGATATGACAAATAAAGCTTGTCATTGAAAAGGAAACCATCTCTTCCAGAGGCAACGCTGTTTTACTGGTGCAAATAATTATTTACTTCAGCGCTCCTCCAAAAAAAGATTTTGTTAACATATTTACAATATAGGATTAACTATTAATAATACTTTTTAAAAAATAGAGACTGAGTGAATTTAAACCAGCAAACTTTTCACCTTTCTGTAGAAAAAATATTAAAACATTGATCACGAATGCATCAGAACCTTCATAAAATATTTCAAAAACTAAAGTTACATTTAATTATGTACCATGAAATACATTTATAGAGAAATCATATGCAGCAAATGCTATTTTCAGTGAAAGAAACTAAAAGTCCAGAATTGCTTAGCCACTTTAGGATGTATTAATTATTCTCCAGGTCCTGGTAATCTTTCTCTCTCCTTTCTAGCCACACCACATACACAAAAAGAGGTAGATAGGTAGAAAATTACCTTACTTTCACATTCTGTTGAATACAGGAGAGATTCTCACATTGAGGAGACATCAGAGAGTCGCTATATATGTGAGTTTCCACAAGCTAGAGATCAGATTCGTCCTGTATTTCAGTCACCACTGGGAAAAAGCTGATAGTTTTTAATGCAATGAAGGCAAGCCTCTTTTTAGCCATACCTTAGACACACAGCTGCTCAGTTAAACCTGCTAAAGCAATTAGTATAGCCCATAGCCCCAGAATTTCACAGGAAAAGGGTGATTGTTGGGGTTTTTTTTGCATGTTAAATTTCCAGTCAGTTCATTGCACATAGTTGTAACAATATATGTCTGTGCATTACTTACACAGTTTTTAACTGCCTCTTTGGATATATGACTTCTCTATCCATCTCTGAAACTCAATCTGTAACACAGTAATATAATTTAGGTAAAATTCTTTAAAAAATCTTGCATCTATTTAGCTCTCTCTATATATACACACACATCTATATGTAGGGTTTATTATTAATGCAGTGCTATGGAATGCTCCGTGTCTGCACTATTTCACAGGCTGCTGACTCCTGATTGACTTCTTTACTACATTTTAATAGACGTAATATGAAGAACCTCCTAGTGCAATTTTTCTTCACAGAGTTATTATCAGAGTTTCACTGAGATGGCAGTGGGGTTCAGAAGCTGGTGTTAGTAGCTGATAGTAACCTACTATGTTTTCTGAAAACTTACAATAAAATAGAATTTCTGGGAAAAGTATCCCAAAATGACCAGGGATGGGTGTGCAATACAGAAATAGTGTAATCTTTCCTGTAAATCTCATGAAATAATGGAATTGAGTTTCCCCCTAGCTGGGAATCAACTTGGTCCCACGGAAGACAAAGTCTCATCATTGATTTCATGAAGACAAGACCAGACCCTGAATGAGGAAGACCTATGCCTGTTCTCTCCTGCATACATCCCCATTTTTTAATTTCCATTTCTATACTTGTACGCCAAACAAAATCCTCTAACCTGTTTCACTGAAGGAGTAAGGCAAAACATTTATACTCAAACAAAGTAAAGCCAGGAGGATGCAGGGACAATGTCCATCTGGACCATCCTCTTGCCCCACAAGAAATAAAAGTATCCTTTTAGATATGGATGAAAAGAGTTCTTCCTCACATTTAACCTTAACTTTTCATGTACATCTTTTCCTATGGTTCTACATAGCAGCAGCTATGTCCTACCCTATGAGATATAACGCAGGACAAGCACTGAGCTGGCTTTAGAGTTTCTGAGCGTTTCTGAATTCTCTAGCGTAAAACAAACTAAAATCAATCTCACCACTTCCGTGATTCATTCATCTCAGCTGATCTGTTCATTCTTCAGATTTTTCTTAAGAAAGACGAAAACTCTTGTATTTCTTCAAAGTCAATGGTCTCTAAAAATGAACTACTTATGGGAACAGTCAATTCACCTTCCCCATGTAAAAATGTAGCTAGTTTTCATTACAAAAAAAAAAAAAATCTTAATTTTTTGCAACTTATATACAAAGCCAGTAAAACTGTTCAAAACCCCTATGTAAATAGTTTTTGAAATTCACACAGGTTCGAGAAGCCCAAGATCAAGCCCATGTAAAAATGAAATAATATCATTATTTTATGTAAATTTTAAAATTCCGTGGAACCAATAGTGTATTAAAATCTATTGCAGTTTTCCATAAGAGCTTAGTGAACATAATTTTTATGTTTGCACATACAATGACATACAATATTGTCCACTGGTACAAAGCGGGGTATACAATGAATAGAACAAACTTGAACTCAATTTTCATAATTAATGTCTGATTCTTCCATAGATGTCAATGGCAAGACTAATTAATTTCCCTGAGGCAGCAGCAAGACCTAAGTGGCCAGTAATGTGCCCTTCAGCTTCATGTTCACTCAGTTCTGTTCAGTTAACACGCTTTTCCATTGCTGTGACAATTTTAAAGCATTTATTCTGTAAATGAATAGTCAGCTTTCATGCAAACAGTCCATTAGCATTAATCATATGACTCTCACATGATACATTGACAAAAAGAGTGTTTGCGATATTTCTCTTGTCCATGACAAATAAGTAGTCGGTAAGAAACGAAAAATAACAACAGAAAAGGAAGAGCAGAACAACTGCTCTCTTGACACCATTTAATTTCTCTTCTGAAATATGACAAGCCATATTCTATTTAGTGTAAATATGGAGGATGGCACTTCTGTTGATCAAGAGGTGAGTTTTTGTCTACTTTATCACTGATCCTGTCGCATAAATTGACATTTGCTTTTCCTTATATATTTCTCTTAGGAAAATTCTGAAGAATCCTGACTTACTGGAGTACAAAATGTGCAACTGCACAAAATAATTGAATGAACTGAGTCACTGTCACTGGCTATTATAAACAGATCCTTTCTTGGTCTTACCTAAAGAATTTTAAGGTATTAAAACCTTACAGCTTTCAAGACACGCACCTTCACTAGAGTTTGACTAAACGCTACTATGCAGCCACTGGAAATAACTTGCATTAGGGCTTCTGCCTAGCAGGAAATTATGCTGAACCTGAACCAAAGCCCAGTGAATTCAGTATGAGGCTTTTTTTCCTTCAACTTTAATTGGCACTGGATCAAGCCCTTTGCACACAAGCTCCCTTTTCTTCAACATTAAAACAATGCTTACGACTGTCAAACAACAATTTTTCCCTTCAATATCTACTCAAAAGGAGATTTTGAAAACCATCCCAGGACTCTGCAAAATGAAAATCAGACTTGGATTTGTGTGTCAGATAATAATCTTCAGAAGCTTGTTATATTGCAGATGGAGATTTTAGCTGCCATGTTGTCCTTCTAAAAATAACATGCAGTTTTCCAGTGAGCATGCAGTCAACTAGCAATATCAGTGTGCATTTATACTGCAAAGAATCACTTGAGAAATCCATCTTTATAGGTTTCTATAATCAAATTGGGAAAACTGTTCATTTTATACATAAGCAAAAATATTTTGAAAATCTTTAAAAACATGACAAATCTCAGTGTTTTTATGTTTCACAGTGGAAGGAAAAAAGACCACAGATGAGTGATAATGAATACACTATCTAAGAATTAATCGACATATTTTTAAGTGACAATGCTGGCAAACCACAAGAATGAAACGTTAAGGTATTTACTGTAAGCCAAGAGGAAAAGATTTATATGCATTATCTCCAAGCCAAAATACAATAAAATCAATTTTCAGGCTTGAAATAAAATACAATCAAAAGGCCATTTGTGACTCTGAGCCCGTCTCCTTCTTATGTTATAAATTAGCCCCAAATTTTCCAGCACCATTTTGTCCTTTTCTTTAAAGGGCAGACGCTATTTAGTTAGGAATGCACTTGTATGGTTTTTTAGTCCTGATCCAACTCCTACTGTTGCCAGTGGGATATTTTCTGTTGAATTCAGTGGGAATTAAAATAAAAAGGTCCTTAAGTAAAACTCAGTATCCTATATTAAAAGAGTTGCTGTTCACAAAGATTTATTTGTGACTGCCCCAGTGGCTTACCCGTAAGTCGATGGGACATGAACTGTGTATTGCTTGAACCAGCTGTAAGGCGGAAAAGCTGAGGTTACTACTTGGATTCCCTGATGAAAAGCTGCAATTCTTTCATTTATAGGTAAATGTACTCTGGCTATTCCCAGAATGACCTTGGCTGCCAACTGTGTTGCCCTTAGTGTCAGCAGAAAGAAGGCTGTTGGTGTCAGTGGGCTTTGGATCAGGCTTTAAAGACAGAGAAAGCTTGCTTAAGGAGGAAAACAGACATAACAAATAGTCCTGATTTCCCAGGTTTTGTCACTTAGAATTTAGAATATCAACAAGACACTTTAAACCCTGAAGAATAATTGTTGTAAGTCAATTATTTTCACCCTGTACATTTCTACAATTGTATACAATAGTAAAGAAGAACAAATCTCTCTGGCTTACCAAAAAAAAAAAGGCAAGTACTTTATTTACCAATAGAGATTTTAGCTGCTTTTTACACCATTGCAATGACTAAACAAATAGCATAAAATAAACAAAGGAGAGTATAAAATCACTTTATTCCAGCTGGTATCCCAAGACAACCTTTTGACTACGTACAGAGTTAGATGTTTCAAGTATGGCACTTATATAAATAAGAGCAGAGAGAAGGTGATATATTCACAGTTAAAAGCAATGAACTCTGTTCCTTTGGTATGCGTATCATCATAGGTGATTGTAGGTAAATACATAACTTGGCTGGCATGAACCAACTCCATCTTACTCATGCACATACTAGGGAATGAACTGAAATGTACTGATATATTTTGCAGATCACAACTAATGTAAGATGATTAAGGTCTCTGGTGTGTGTGTGTGTGTACAGGCAAACAAAAAAAAATGGCAAAATTATATTCAGCATTTATTGTTTAGCATAACTAATTGATGCACAAGCTATGATAGAAAATAGCTAGTAATACACACCAGGAATAAACTCTGTGATTTAGACAAGCAAAATAATATAAGACATCTGTGAGATAGGTGAACGCAGATATCCTGATTGAGATGTGTGTGGTCAGGTTCCTTACAGTGCAATTACCCTCCTTTTAAAACATGCTTACATCTGCACATTGCAACGGTTTCCCCCACCCCATCCCACCCCATATAGAGTATCCTTGCAGATTTTTAATATGAACATTCTACACATTTACAACAATTAGCCAGACAGTCCAAACTGTAAACTTATCCTAATGACGACCAAAAAGCCGCTCCACCGACAGATAACACCCAATCATTAGAACGAAAAGTAGGAATAATAGTAGCTGTGCTGTAAGGCTAGATCAAGCATGGTTTTATAGCTGGTTTCTCAGTCTTTTACATAGCACTGCGTTTTGCAGCTAGTTCAGTAAGTGCAGATCCAATACCTTAATGGCTTTCTTGGTGTTTTGATAAAATGCTTGCCTAAGCAATGTACCTTTCTCTAATGGTATCTGGGTCTGTTCCACCTGGCACAGTGTTTCAGTTCTGTCACAGCCTCACACATAAGCTGAGTCACTTGACTGAGTCCTGCCAAAGTTAGGCATGCTCATTCTTGGCAGGTCCTTATTTCTGATTTCGTATATGGATTTCCTTTTTGCCTGTACTCCTCTCACTGCCATTTTGATCTTTCTCCAGCCCAAGTGGTTCAGTTCTGCCAAATTGAGCACCACACAAATCCCACTGACAGCAAACATGAATACCAAGAATACAGTCTTCTCAGTGGGTCTAGAGACATAGCACTCTACTTCTTTAATGCAAGGGTATCTGTCACATTCGTACATGGAAGGGACATTGAATCCGTACAGAAAATACTGTCCCACTAAGAATCCAATCTCTAGGGCATTTCGAAAGACCACTTGGATGATATAAAATCGAGAAATGCCTTCTTGCCTCCTCATCTTTGACTTTGTAGTTCTGATAGCAGGGTTGGGGATTTCCTTCACTTCTAAGCAGTCTGGTTCTGCCTCTTTGGTGGAGTTCTCAGTGTTCTGCAGCACCCCATTGACAATCGTGTTCTTGATTTTCTTACTGTCCTCACGCTTCATGGAATCCTGGTCCCTCTCCAAGGTGAGGAAGACAGTGGAGTACCTCCGTTCCCTCTGCTTAGCAGACTGGTGAACGGAGTACGTTATGAAGCAAAGGCTGGGGGTGCACACCATGATGATCTGGAACACCCAGTACCTTATGTGAGAAATAGGGAAAGCCTGGTCGTAACAAGCCTGGTTGCAGCCTGGCTGCAGCGTGTTACAGACAAACATGGTTTGCTCGTCATCGTACACCGTCTCCCCTACAATGGCCACGATGAGTATCCTGAAGATGACCACCACCGTCAGCAGGATCCTGCAACAGAGAAGCCCGTCAGTGCGCGCCGCCGCCGCCGCGGCCGCGCGGCCGGGAGCTGTCCAGTGCTCCAGTGCTGACCGGGCCCCNCACAAATCTCGGTCAAGGCGTCCCCCACCACCACCACCCCCGCCCCTCCCCGACCTCCCTTTTGGGGAAGAAGCGACGGCCCCCGAAAGCACGGGGTTGCTCCCGCGCGGGGTCTCCCCGCTGGCCGCCCGCTGCCCCGTGGCTCCTCGGGGACAAGGACGGCGGCGTTTGCCGTGTCCCCGCGCCTCGGTGAGACCTGTGCCGCACACACACACACACACACACACTCGCGCCCTCAAGGCACACACCGCAAGAGCCCCGCGCCAAAGGTGCCCCGCACGGTCGGGACACGGCGTGTGCCGCCCGACCTGCCCGGACCGCTCGGACAGGAGGGGATCCCCCCCACCCCATCCCCCGTAGCCGCCCGTAGCTCCCCAGTAGCCCTTACCTCCCTATCATAGTAGAATGCTGCTGCACGGCAGCTTCCAGTAGCCTCTCTAGAATAGTCCATTCCCCCATCGCTGGTCATCCGGAGACAAAGACTTTGGCAAGCGGAGGGGATCTCTTCACTTCTTCCTTCCTTCCCCTCCCCACCCCCACCCCCTCCCTTTTTTCNTTTTTTTTTCTCCAGGGGGAGGAAAAGCAAACAAAAGCGCAACCCCTCTCTACCGCCCGCAGTCCGGTGGCGGGAAGGCGGCTGGAGGCGGCAGCTCTGCCGAGGGCTCCCGGCTCGGCTGGGTTGTGCTGGGCTGTGCTGGGCTGTGCTGAGCTGGGCTGTGCTGGGCTGGGCTGTGCTGGGCTGGGCTTCGAGCCCCGCGGTGGCCGCCACCGGCCCGGCCCGCTCGGCTGCTGGCGCGGCGCGGAGGGAGGAAGGTTGGCTTTTAATGTCTTGCTGCCTCTAATCTGCCTTTAAGTAGTCTCCGCTTGCGTCACTGACAGGTTGGTGGAGAGCAGCCAAAAGCAGCCCTCGGATTTTCTCATTTTTATTATTCCGGTGAATATAAATAAATAAATGCAATAAAATAAATGAAATAAGAAAAAAAAAAAGAGGAGGAGGAG
>VUYV01000001.1:10113709-10254284 GCA_008711295.1 Anarhynchus alexandrinus
CCCTCATGCCCCGTCCCCGTCCCCCGCCCGCCGGCACAGAGCCCGGCGCTCCGCCGGCGGGACCGGCCCGCCCCGGGAGAGCGGCCCCCGCCGGGGAACGGGCGCTGCCCTTCGGCTGCTGGTTCGAAAAGCTGCTGCAGGGCGTGACTGTGACACGGTGGCCCCTCCAGCCAGGAGCGCCTGGCTGCCGGGGGGGCATTCCCGGGGGTTGCTGAGGCTTTGCCTCTCTCCCAGAGCTTGGCTGTGTTTTCTGCCGCTCACGAAACAGCGATGTCATACAGCAATAATCTTACCTGTCAGAACGGCTTGCCCTTGGAAGACACTGGACTTAAAATTGCACCTTTATTCTCCCCTGCTTACAGATATAAGAATCACTAAGGAGAAATGAAACGTATATATAGCAATTTCAGAGAATTCTGAGACTGAGATTGGATTTATGGTAAGAAAAACAGCAGACCTTCACACAAAGCATCTAAAAACAGTACACGAACAAAGTATCAAATAAATCCCTGCGTTATAACCAGTCCGCATATTTTATTCCCATAGACTACTATATTGCGCTTAAAATTTTATTTTTTTTTTATTTTACAGATACCCTTAGAGGCTGTGCCCGAGACACCACCAAACAAATCCACACAATACATTGGCACCAATTGGAATCAACTGTTTTCTGGTGGACAAGTGTAAAATGTATGCTGTATATTTCCATAAAGATCTAGTATAGCTTCGTACCTGCTGTTCTTTTTGCGCAACTAATCTCATTAAAAAGCAACACAAGAAAAATTCTAGTCAATCTGATCATAATGCGCCTACTGCCAAACTCAGTAAAATCAGTCTTTTCTCCAAACTGCTCAGGCCATTGTAAACAGTGTAGGTCTTTGTTTTATTTGCGGCTCTCTCATGAACCAATTCTGTCTTGTATTAACGATATTACGTATTTTCTGAATAGATGGGAGCAAGCTTCATCTGTGCAGAGGACATCTGTGTGTTTTAGACACCCCAAGGTTTCTTGTCTTTTCATTTGGAGTGTGCAGATGGTCTGTGTTTTACATGATATTGGGTCAGTTGCTTGATTGGATCCCCCAAATCTTTGAATTAGGAAAGTACCAAATAAGAGAAGATCAGTGAATACCTCTGTTTGCACAGAAATTGGGAGATTTTCCTTCTGTCCCAATCAAGAGTCTGTGATGAAGCATTCAATAATCTGGATTGTTGCCTTCCCACACTGTTGGGAATTACAGGGAAGACTGAATAATCACTGTTTTTCCTTAAAATCTGACTACATTCTTCTTGAAAGCTGGTTCTCAGAATTCCTGTGTTTGTTTTTTGCGTGTAGTTTGCAAAACCTGCTGGCTGCAGCAACACCATAACTAAAATTAAGAGGTCGTTTCTTTTTTTTTAAGAGAACTGTAATATCTATCCGACTACCCTGACAACTGGGTGTCTCATATGGACCCCAAAGTATCTGTTTGGAGATGGATCTGAAAAGGAGAGAAATCAAAGCAGTAAAGGAAGCAGTAATGCATGTGTAGAAGAAGAGAGGGCAGGGAATATGCTAAGAAGCTAATGATGATAATCCTATTTAGCAAACCAAACAGAGAGGGAAAGCCTGTGATTGAAATTACTGAAGAGAGGAGAGGAGATTTTGGTTCATAGACAAATACAACAATTTCTACAAAGTAAAGCTGTTCTGTAGCACTGGGATAGAAAACCCACTTATCTGAGCTTTTAGGACCAGGAAATAAAAAGGAATTAAATTCTGATCATATTAAACATTGGCCTATTAAAGAACAATTAATCAGCGTTTGCTGTGTGTGATGAATTCTCACTACTGACAGCCCAGCAGTGGGGACATGAAGGGGAAATATCATAAATAAATGCTACAAACATGTAAGCACTGTTATGAAATTGCTTTGATTTAAATATGGTTTAAAGTTAAATACTTTCAGGCATGCCCTTACAGGAGTTACATTTCATTCAAAAATATCTGACCTCTCCTTTTTTAACAGTAACCTCATATGCCCCCCAAAAAAACCGTACTGACATGCAGGGTACTTGGCCTTGGATTTGAGAAAGTTTACTGAGACCTTAGTGAGTTTGGGAAAAAACGTAATTTCAGTGTAAGAGTCTCTTTCATGATGTTAACATGGGTTTTAAGTGGCTGGGAAACTCAACGGAGTTTGATATAACTCCAACCTACATGTACAATTTCTGGGACTATGAACTGCTGCCCTTAATTTGAGCCCTGCCTTATTGTGAAAATAGAAGTAATAAGAATCAACATGATGTTCGAGGGTTTAGTGCAACAACAAAAGGTGTGTGTAGAATGTAATTATTTTCATTTCCTTTATCCATTACATGTTTAACAGCAACCTGTGGACTTACCTGACAAATTTGTCTAAATCACAAATTGCTCAGACTATGATTGTAAGAGAGAGTTGTAGACATAAGAAGATTTTCAGCTTCTAAAGGTTCATCTTAGGTTTTACACCATTCCCCTGAATGTTTCAGCCCACGGTAAAGCCAGGATTTGCAGAGCAGCAGGCTGCCAAGAACGCTGTGGATGTATATTGCACAGTGTATGGTATACACATTAGAAAACCGTGCCTACATTTCACTCACCAGCATTCCGGATTATCAAAGATTTATGTCTCCCAGCTTACAAAGAACCATTTCCTAATGAAGCAGCAATACCAGTTTGCAGCAGGGCCAGGCCTGCCTTGTTCAATATTTTTTGTCACTTGCATACAAAGGAAGCAAAATCAGCTTCCCACTCCACACATAGGCTTTTAGGAGGGTATATTTTTGTTTGTTTTGGTTTGCATTTGAAGAGGATGAGTATTCCTCTAGAGACAGAATTCAGTATAAACTCTGTTGTACCTAATAGGAGCTCAAACAAGCTTTGCAAAAAGAAAACTTGGGAGCCTGTGTGTGTTCAGAGGTGCTACTGCTGCAATATTAATTCATGATAAAATAATATAGGCTGAGTCGATCTTGGATTAGGTCTGAAGAATGAGACTGTATGTGTCCTCAGTTTGATGCCAAACGGAGGTTAATCTGTCTCTAAGAAGCTGTAGGCCAGATTCTCTCTAAGAAATCCAGCCCTGTTGCCCTGGTCTGGTTTTGTAAAGGGCCCGGAGAGCAGTCAGATCTCACAGGCTGCACATTCCTCAAGTATGGAGCGGACCACACTGGGAGCAGAGCTGACACATTTGGCTGTCCTGTCAGACCCCCAGCAGCCTGGACGTGGATGGCACGACTGGGGCGGGATGAAGAAGCCACGTGGCCAGTGCCGTACCTGCTGTTGGACAGGGTGCCAAACAACAGTATTCCCCTGCTTCGTTGTTTTCTGTGCTGTGGTTTACTAACGTAAAAACAGAACCCAGATCTTACACAAGGCTTCCCCATGTACCACCTCATTTTAAAGTTATACACTTATCCTAAATTTATTCCAAAGATTTTATCTTAAAATAAAGATACATATTTTTAATAGTATCCCAATAACCTTCCTCGATGATCTTTTTTTGCAGTTGTTCGCAGTGGATCCATAATTGCAGCAAATAAATAAATGTCATATGTAGATTCCAAAACTGCATGGCAAATGACTGTATTTCATTACTATATTACAAACCACTGTTTCCACCAATTGTAGCAAACTGGAAGCAAAGAAAGAGCTTTTAATTGAAAAATGTAAGCTATTACTTAGAAAATAATGGGGTTTTATTTTAGATTTTTTTGTGATACATGTTGCCCCATATTTGCTTTGTGACTGCATTTTCTAGCTAGAGTCACAAAAGAGAGAATTTTCATCATTACTTTCACGAAGCATTAGAACTTTCTTTGGAAGACTGACATGATGAGTGTTCCCTTTCTGACAGTATTTGGTGCAGTCCATGAAATCTAAGCCATTAGCTACTAAACTGAAAATGCCTTTTTAACACCTCTCATAGCCATCTGCTACGCTCTGCTTTCATTTGGTGCCATGTGTGTATTAATGAAATCATTGCATCAGATTATATCTTTTATTCATAAAATCAGCTAGGTCATCTGCTTCCACCTACACTTTCTCTCTCATTAACATGAGCATTTGTGCATACGTTTTCCCCCCCCTGCATGAGTACAATCCCAGCTGAAGTCGGTTACCATGTGCATCTTAATAAGAAATCCCTCTCTGTGTTTTTTTCTGAAATAAAATTCCTTCAGAAGACAAGTCGAGTGTTTCACACCACAGAAANACTTGGCCTTGGATTTGAGAAAGTTTACTGAGACCTTAGTGAGTTTGGGAAAAAACGTAATTTCAGTGTAAGAGTCTCTTTCATGATGTTAACATGGGTTTTAAGTGGCTGGGAAACTCAACGGAGTTTGATATAACTCCAACCTACATGTACAATTTCTGGGACTATGAACTGCTGCCCTTAATTTGAGCCCTGCCTTATTGTGAAAATAGAAGTAATAAGAATCAACATGATGTTCGAGGGTTTAGTGCAACAACAAAAGGTGTGTGTAGAATGTAATTATTTTCATTTCCTTTATCCATTACATGTTTAACAGCAACCTGTGGACTTACCTGACAAATTTGTCTAAATCACAAATTGCTCAGACTATGATTGTAAGAGAGAGTTGTAGACATAAGAAGATTTTCAGCTTCTAAAGGTTCATCTTAGGTTTTACACCATTCCCCTGAATGTTTCAGCCCACGGTAAAGCCAGGATTTGCAGAGCAGCAGGCTGCCAAGAACGCTGTGGATGTATATTGCACAGTGTATGGTATTCACATTAGAAAACCGTGCCTACATTTCACTCACCAGCATTCCGGATTATCAAAGCTTTATGTCTCCCAGCTTACAAAGAACCATTTCCTAATGAAGCAGCAATACCAGTTTGCAGCAGGGCCAGGCCTGCCCTGTTCAATACTTTTTGTCAGTTGCATACAAAGGAAGCAAAATCAGCTTCCCACTCCACAGATAGGCTTTTAGGTGGGAGGGTATATTTTTGTTTGTTTTGGTTTGCATTTGAAGAGAATGAGTATTCCTCTAGAGACAGAATTCAGTATAAACTCTGTTGTACCTAATAGGAGCTCAAATAAGCTTTGCAAAAAGAAAACTTGGGAGCCTGTGTGTGTTCAGAGGTGCTACTGCTGCAATATTAATTCATGATAAAATAATATAGGCTGAGTCGATCTTGGATTAGGTCTGAAGAATGAGACTGTATGTGTCCTCAGTTTGATGCCAAACGGAGGTTAATCTGTCTCTAAGAAGCTGTAGGCCAGATTCTCTCTAAGAAATCCAGCCCTGTTGCCCTGGTCTGGTTTTGTAAAGGGCCCGGAGAGCAGTCAGATCTCACAGGCTGCACATTCCTCAAGTATGGAGCGGACCACACTGGGAGCAGAGCTGACACATTTGGCTGTCCTGTCAGACCCCCAGCAGCCTGGACGTGGATGGCACGACTGGGGCGGGATGAAGAAGCCACGTGGCCAGTGCCGTACCTGCTGTTGGACAGGGTGCCAAACAACAGTATTCCCCTGCTTCGTTGTTTTCTGTGCTGTGGTTTACTAACGTAAAAACAGAACCCAGATCTTACACAAGGCTTCCCCATGTACCACCTCATTTTAAAGTTATACACTTATCCTAAATTTATTCCAAAGATTTTATCTTAAAATAAAGATACATATTTTTAATAGTATCCCAATAACCTTCCTCGATGATCTTTTTTTGCAGTTGTTCGCAGTGGATCCATAATTGCAGCAAATAAATAAATGTCATATGTAGATTCCAAAACTGCATGGCAAATGACTGTATTTCATTACTATATTACAAACCACTGTTTCCACCAATTGTAGCAAACTGGAAGCAAAGAAAGAGCTTTTAATTGAAAAATGTAAGCTATTACTTAGAAAATAATGGGGTTTTATTTTAGATTTTTTTGTGATACATGTTGCCCCATATTTGCTTTGTGACTGCATTTTCTAGCTAGCATCACAAAAGAGAGAATTTTCATCATTACTTTCACGAAGCATTAGAACTTTCTTTGGAAGACTGACATGATGAGTGTTCCCTTTCTGACAGTATTTGGTGCAGTCCATGAAATCTAAGCCATTAGCTACTAAACTGAAAATGCCTTTTTAACACCTCTCATAGCCATCTGCTACGCTCTGCTTTCATTTGGTGCCATGTGTGTATTAATGAAATCATTGCATCAGATTATATCTTTTATTCATAAAATCAGCTAGGTCATCTGCTTCCACCTACACTTTCTCTCTCATTAACATGAGCATTTGTGCATACGTTTTCCCCCCCCTGCATGAGTACAATCCCAGCTGAAGTCGGTTACCATGTGCATCTTAATAACAAATCCCTCTCTGTGTTTTTTTCTGAAATAAAATTCCTTCAGAAGACAAGTCGAGTGTTTCACACCACAGAAAGTGCATTTTTTTTTTTCCTGCAGTTTGAAAAGAAAAGTCTTCCCAAAAGGTACAAGAGCTGGATGTACTAATGACCTCAGTCCTTCACAAGAGAAAGAAACATTTCAAGAACGCTGTCATTTTGCTGCCAAGGAATAGGTAGAGCGCATCCTTCACATCTGGTCAGCAGTGTTTGTGTCAGGACTGCCAATAGGAGGGCAAGATCTTGTGTTCCTTGTTGTGAGGGTGGAACCCAGCCCGCATCTATGCACTTCCCGCTTGAGAATAGCAAGGTGTCAAGTGCACAGAATTTAGGGCTTTCTCTAATGCAGAAACAGACAAAATAGTTATCGTAATGATCACATTAAGACTCTATCACGTGTCAGGATTCATATCTACTGCTGGAGATTGTTATAAACGGAAAGTTTTTCAAAAAATCAATGAATTTTATCAGTAAAGAAGGAATAAATCTGTGAATATTCACGAGTTTTTGAAGTGAGTGCTCCTAGGTCATGCTGAATTTCTATAACTATTCTGCCCGGGAGGGTAGTATAAGAAATATTCATGAGGGAGGCAGGTATTAAGTAAATATTCCACAACGTTTTGAACTAAGAGAATTTAAAATAGTTAAATGTAACTGCTTTAAGTAGAAAACAAATTTTAAGTATTATGCTTTTCTTGTTACAGAATATTTTATTCCTTGACAGACAAAATCACTCAAGTTTCACGGGGGTCTTGCCAGCTGTCCACAAAGACACTCTCAGGAACAAACTAACAGCTCAAATCAATTTCCGTCAAAATAATTTGGACGTATATACTGAATCACAATTGCGTACACTTCTGGCATATCTACAGCTCCCAACGCAGCAGGGTCTGCACTTCTTGCAAACTCCTGAAAGCAAACTCCAGGTGCAGCTAGAAGAAGGAAAACTTCATTGAATCAAATTCTTATGAATTGACAGGCTCTGGAAAGAAGTACGAAATAAGTAAAATATTCCAGGAGCCAGATCATCTGCTGCCAGTCTCCTCGTTTTCTCTTCTTTCACCAGTCTCAAAAGGGCACTCACATTCTGCTGCAGGATCCATTAATGCAGCTTCATGAACTATGATGGCTTAAGTGTAAATTTGTGAGCAAATCTCATGTGGATTCCTGTTATAGTCTACTTTAAGGTTTCATACTCACTAAAGAAAGAGCCTTTCAAAAATACCTTGGACACGGAAGACTATAAAGGATTCCATATAATCAGATTTAGTACACATTGTAAAGATGCAAAGAAATATACACATACTAACATAATAATAAATCCAATACGTGAATGAAAATGATCTTTCACTGATTAAAAAATGATTTTTTTTTTTCCTAGAGTCTATTCTTTCAAAGATATGCAGCCCTGTGTAACAGATTTATGCATTATGGTGAAATACCAGCCAATTATACAGCTACTGTGCCAGAACCAATACAGGATATTGGCGCGAGTCAGTTTGGCAAACCTTATTTTCCTCTTTTCCTTACAAATAAAAAGGAGTAATAAACTGTAATTGGAAGAAAGTTAAGTGAATTTAATTGTAATTATAAATTTAAAAAAACCCTAAAAATAAATTTATTTTTAATTTATGTCTTAATATCTCCATCCCATGGTAGTCAATTTTTGGGGTACTACTGACTTTAGTGGAGTTAGAATTTAAAAACCCTTAACATCTTGTTTACACCAGAACATTTTAAAATCTCTAATGGCAGAATACAAATTATGAGAAAGTTAGGGAGTGCTTCAGAATACCCAGAACAGCAAAAAATAAGGTGAAATAATAAGAACACAGTCCTCTATATTGGAACTCTGAGCAGCATTTTGATGCTTCTCATATTCCGTAGAAAGAAAAAAAAATGTATTTATGAGAAATCTTGCTTGAGTATTTCAGTATGAATGCATTACATCAAGCGTTTTTTTCAGACCTACTGCTTTGCTTTGCCTTGTCTACATTTGTCTTCGTCCAAATGCTGAATCCTTATACTCTCAGCTGCGTTCAGCTCAGTGACGTGATTTACGGCAGAGTTGCTTTCCTTTGTTGTGATCGTTACACCACCATATGTCTGCAGTATTCCTGGTGCCCCTCACTCTCGTCCTCTCCTTCCCCATCTCACCAGTCTCGGAAGGGAATTCACATTACATTAAAGCATCCCTTCAGAGGCCAGCCTGAAACAATCCCTTGAAATAACTAGGGCAGTCAAACGGTTGATTTGAAACTAAACTATGTCAGTGAGCAGGAGTGAAAAGCGGGAGCTGAGTAAGAAATGCAGAGGGTTTTTTTATCCTTCGGTCATTCAAAGATTCTACAGCTACAATAAAAATGGGTGAAATATATTTGATATTAAATCCATTACAAATATGTAAGGGATAAATGTGTACACAGACATACGTGTGTGTGTGCAAATGCGTGTATTTAAGCATGTGTTTTATAATTTGTGTCTATTTGCTTGAGAGACTGCAAAAAGAAACATGAAATAATATTTACTAGAGAATTCGCTAGGAATCCTCCTCTATAAGATTATTCAGGTGATTTAAAAGGCCTGTGTGAGAAGAATATATTTAAATTCCAAGTGATTTTAGACTTCGCCCCATGTAAGGCCCTAGGTAAAAGCTATTGAGTTATCTTTTCAGTGACAATTAGTATGTGCGGATCAAGAATGGGTTTGAGAGAAGAACCTGATGTATTTTGTAGAGTTTGTGGAATATTAACAAAAATAATCTTTGAATGAACTTAAGTTTTATAAACACTCAAGACTGTCATATTTTTAGTCTAGAAACTTAAGTCCAGTCTCTATATTTACACATTTTCACTGGAAAATACCAATTCATAGACCCAGAATAGTTTCCCAGACCCATCCCAATCATACACATCTGCAGTTTCACAGGTGGTGATTTAAACTGGCATTTTTGTGAGTTCCACAACTGCTATTAATAAACAGCATCTGCTCAGTGATGTGGAGCATGCTTTGTTTTCAGAACACCATTTGTTAGTCTTTTCTAAGCAAAAAGTTTTCCAGGATGAGCATTTAATTACATTTTTGTAATATCATGGAATATCACAGAATTTTCAGAGTTGGAAGGGACCTCTAGAGATCGTCTAGTCCAACTCCCCTGCCAAAGCAGGATTGCCTACAGCACATTACTCAGGACTGCATCCAGGCGGGTCTTGAAAATCTCCAGAGAAGGGGACTCCACAACCTCCCTGGGCAGCCTGTGCCAGTGCTCCGTCACCCTAACTGTAAAGAAGTTTTTCCGTGTGTTGGAATGGAACTTCCTATGTTCCAACTTGTGCCCATTGCCCCTCATCCTGTCATTGTTTCTGTTCCAAAATGGAACAAAATTAAATTTGTAATATCAAGATTTTCTGTGAATCAAAAGCCCTGGGTTTTATAAAGTTATGATTATCGTACTCAATTTCTTTTATCCCACAGAAAATTGAAGTGGTTACCTGTAGATTTTGCAAAAATTTTAGTGTTCTGAAATATTCAATCCATAACTATATTTNCCGTAAAGAAGTTTTTCCGTATATTTGAACGGAACCTCCTATGTTCCAACTTGTGCCCATTGCCCCTCGTCCTGTCATTGTTTCTGTTCCAAAATGGAGCAAAATTAAATTTGTAATATCAAGATTTTCTGTGAATCAAAAGCCCTGGGTTTTATAAAGTTATGATTATCATACTCAATTTCTTTTATCCCACAGAAAATTGAAGTGGTTACCTGTAGATTTTGCAAAAATTTTAGTGTTCTGAAATATTCAATCCATAACTATATTTTCCAGAATCTATTAGAGATAGTATATTTTTGACTATGCTGCAGGAAAGAATTTGTGACACAAAAAAAAGATAAATTCAATTTGTGACAGAAAAAGATAAATTCAATCATTCCTAAAATATTGTAGAACACCTTTAGTTGTGCATGATTAATTTCTGTGCTTTTAAGAAAAAGACAAATCAGCATTATGCATAATGTTGCTATGGTACTGGAAGTTACAGTTTATTTTTCTAGATAACAGTGAAACCCACGTAATTTCTCACATAGGTCACAGTTGCTCAAGGGCTGCATTGATTTACACACATCCTATGCAAATCTGTCCTCATTTTAACCAGATATTTACTTTGCATTTTAGATTTAGAAATTCTGCTTTGCAGCTGTTTGCAACCTCTTTCACACTTTCCTGTAAGAAAGTGGGGGTTGTTTTCCTGTGAGAAACATAACCAAACTGTCAGCGATTTATTAAAAAAAAAAGAAAAAAAGAAAAAAAAATTCCTGGTACCTTGCTCCCTGATTTCCGTAATCTAAAGCTGTGTCTATGGGAGTGGGAAACAGCGTGGGAAGACATACCTTCCCTTACCCTATCCACATCTTTACACTATTCCCAGGAGGTTCGGGGCCCTGGTGTGGGCAGGCTGGTTCACACTAACAACAGCGCCAAGCAGCTCTTTGAGTCATCCCTGGGTACCTTTCCCGTTAGTGCTTGCTCAGCAAAATACCTAGCCCAGGATCAAAGGGAAAAGGAAAGGCTCCATTACCCACCTCTTGCCAGGCTGAACACCTAAAGCAGACCCTGAACCATAGAATCTGCCGTTTAAAATGTTCACCAGTTCAACTTCAAAGGCTACATCAGAGTGCGAAGAGTGTCATCTGTTTACACTTACATAAGTGTGTGTAAATATTTCATGTGTACATTTTTATCAACTATTATTTTGTACCAATTACTAAGATTTATTGCAAATACTATATTGGGTTTTATCTACATTTTTGGTTTGTTTCAGGTTTTTGAAGCATCTCTTACATTTATATGTGTCTACACCTGCCGGGAACACAGTAAAAGAAATACAGGATTTTATTTTCTTCAGTCACCCTCTCCAGAATATCTCCATTTTGCGCACAAATTCCTCAGGGCAGACTCACTCAGGCTGTGTTCAAACCAATGAGGAGATCATACCTCCTGACACAGGACAGTAAGTCTGCTTTTCCCAGTCCGGATTTACTGTCATTTTCCTTCTTCAGCACAAAGCCACGATGAAACACACTTTCTGGTGGAAAGAACAAGAAAGAAGAACAAGTCTATGGAGGACTTGTCTCATCCCAGAGGCTTTGCTCTACCTAAAAAGAAAAGACCGGTTACAGTGAATCAACAAAACAGAAGGCCAAGGGCTCCTAAGCTTTAGATTTAATAAAGATTTTCACTTAGATGAAAATTAAACACAGAGCATATTCAGAGAGGAGTTTCACGGCCTCATGTTGAGACGCAGCTATCCAATGTTTTCTCAAAACCAGACCTCTTCTGATGTTGAGGAAGAGAAATCAGTATATTTCCAGCCCTGATTTCACCATATGTCTATCCTATAGTCTCAATGGACAAAAAAACAGGCAAGTGGTTTCAAATATTTGCTGATAAGCACTTAAAGACTTAACCTGTTTAAAAAATGTGTCAATAAGTAGCATGTCAAAAAGACGTGAATAAATTATTGATCTGATTTGTGTCATTAGTGTTGTTTGATACATTTCATTACTTCATATATTTCCTCGGAGCGAAGGATCTGCCTTGGGGCAGAAATAGTGTTAAAAAGACAAAACGCTTAAAGGAAAGTTATTGCAGTGGGGGAGAGAAAAAAAAAAGACAGCCAAGTCCCCACAGGGCTTTAATAAATATTTGTGAGGCATATTTAGTTTAATTACACCAACTAGTTATCAAAGTCCAGTGTCATGTTACCTGAAATGTCAGTGCAAACTGTTCCTTGGGCCTGAAGGCACTACGTACGGCAAAAATGAATGTGTGAAATCCAAATATGACTGCCACAAAGACAAACAAGGCGTGAGAGAAAACACGAGCTCAAAGATAGATCAATTAATCCAAAGAACACCAACTAGACAGGTGGATGAGTCACACACACCGTGCGGGCAGAGTTCCTGTTGAATGGAAAATACACTTAATACAGCGTGTTTCACTGCGAAAGGCAGTGCGGCCTACAAGCCAAACAAAATTGGGTGGCCAGCCTCCTACCTGCGCCATGATGACAGAAACGTCCTCAAGCAGAGAACAGGGACACAGTTTCCCTTTTTAGAAGGCCTCTCCTTTTGTGATTAGCCCTTCCCAATAACGTGGTTTTCTTCAGTTTTTAAGATGACTTTGCAAAAAGAAGGTGCAGTGTAAAGCAAGACATTGTTTCTGACAGGATAAATAAGAGCTATCCTTTCTTTCCACTAGGAGGGTTGGTCGGAGAAATATATCAATCTATCAGATGAATATATCAAAAAAGAATTTAATGTAATATATTTAATTGTTCTTTTCTCTGGCAGCAGGAAAAAACAATCTTTCCAGAACTAGGAAGTGCCAATACACTTGCATAACAGGGCAGTGATGATCGTCTTGCAGAGAGATCAAAGATCAAAGAGAGATATAGCAGCTGGCTCTGGAAAAAAATCAAGCCTGTTTCTACAATGGCTATGCATATGTTCTGAAAATATTTTTATTTTTAATCACGTGAATGTGTAAATAGAAAAACCAAATCACAATACACATAGAAAACACAAAGTTAAAGTAATACATCACTCAAAGTCTAAGTCGTCTTCTGTGACTGTGAAGCATTGCGTTCCCACTTAAAAGAACACAAAAGTGTTTGTTATGTTTGGTTTTGATTTTGAAAATCATCTTCACAGAAGTCAAAAAGTACATTCAGAGGTATACAGCTGCTTTCAACACATAAAACCTCCAGCATTTTGGTAGGCATAATAATTCAAAGTTGTGTGCATCAGCATTTAAGTTAACTCCCAGTGCCTGCAGCACGTTGCAGTAGAATGTAGCCCAAGACACACGGTTTAAAAAAGCCACACTAAGTGCCCTTTCACAAAGACAAAGAGCGTCTCCACTTGACTCTTTTCAGCCACTATACTCAATGATTAATTAGAAGCAGGCACTGGAGAATTATAGCACAGGAAGAAAAAAAGAAGTGATCAGGGAAACAGCCATATCCTCACCTACTTTAGTCAGCGCTACTGGCATCGTTGGCTTCAAAACAAGAGCAGTGTTCCAATTTAGCTAAGCTGAGAATTTGGCCCTTAGTTATTTTTTTTTTTTTATGGACCTAAGAATATAGTACAACATTTTTCTTCTACATTTAAGCTATATCTGAAGTTCTAATCTTCCAAAATAATACTCATTGAAGCAAAACACATTCCACTCTTCAAGAGATATTTAAAGAGCTCAACGTACGTATGAGTTGGGTAAATTTTAAATTATTATAGAAATGAATGAGGTTGGATACAGTACCCTCTTTCCCCAGCATACTTCCCTCCATTGCTTTCACCAGGCAAATTGTGTTTGTGGACAGAGCAGAGAATTTGGGGGAGAACGTGTGCCAAATGAATGTAAAGAGTTCGTGTCAAGGACTGACATCAGGACTGACTTGTAACATGCAGGTTTTGTCAATAGCCCAGGAATTTCATTATATACTCTTCAGTGCCATCTGCTGTACCCAGGTGCATTCAAAAACTTAAGAGATAATCAAATAGCCAGTCTCAACAGCTCCATAGAGGGGAAATGATGTAACTCTTGGCTTAGGTCTGTCCTACAAGGGTAGAATCAAGGGATCGAGTGAACATCAAGTGAACATTACTGCCAAAGAACTGCCACAATTATGGCCACATTCTTTCAACTTTTTGCTACACCTTCTTAAGCTGTAGCAAAGTACCCTTTACAAACTTAATACCTAAGAGAATTGATGCTTTAGCACCACAGCACCTCCTCCAGTCAAGCAGGGACAGAACTACACCTGCAGGTAAGACTTGAGAGCAGCTGCCCATTTCATATTCACCCTGTGAACCTGGAGAAGACAAGAAACAGTATTTTTCCAAGGTACAAATGGGATTTGGGTGTCTGGACTCCAAAACCCCAAGACTGTAAGACAATGGCAAAGACTTTATCTCCTCTACCATCATTAAGGTTGCTTTATTAGGCGAAGAAAAAATAGTTCCATTATGCACTTTGTTGTCTTAATGCCTTTTCTGCAGTTATTGCAAAGCAAATAGTGACGTTTTTTTCTGTGTTTCTTAGAGTAATTGTACAATGTCATTGATTATGTGCATTCTGTCCTTAAGGATTTAGACAGAGCTACAGAGCTTTTAAATTATGTCCTAGAGGACAACTTTCTTCTTGAAAAGCCATTTATTTTCCAACTAGACTTGCCCAGTGGGTTGTTTGTCACAAGACACGTGGCATATTTTCCAGTGGAACATTTCCTAACCTTTGTGTACTGGATAGACTCCATTTTGTCTGTGTGAACAATATGCCATGATCTGTTTTTTATTAGCTTTAGGACACTCCAACTCCGATAGGGTCTCCATTGCTCTGGAGGCTACAAAGAGACAAACAGAAATATTTCCTGTACAAAAAAACCCTTTGGCCTAAATAGGCAAGATAAAGGAAAAGAAAAGCATAACAAATTTTTTCCCTTTTCCACACTGAGAAAATCCTAGCTAGTAGCACCTGCAATGCATTTCCAGAACATAGAGCGCTATAGGTTTAACAAAGCACCACTAGCAGTGTGCTGGGGGTTTGCACAGCGGTATTTATCTGTTCTGTGGTATTTGTGGCATTCTCTATACTTAGATTGGCAAATGCCACAAATACCATGGTAAATTTAACCACTGTGAGTGATAAATGTCAAGCTTTTAATAGCACCCACTGTCTCCCTGTCACCGCACGACCCTATTTGGAGATTGCACAATCATCGTCTCTGTATTATTACTTACAAAAGAAAAAGCCTTTTTAGCATTTTAAATGGCAATATATTTGTTCATGATTTGCTTTGTATAACATATATGGACAGGATGAGCAAAGGAACCCTTTGTACGTCTTTTGGCAGAAGGAAGAGCCTGCAGGGTACTATTCCCGATAATTTCATATGCTGTTTATTTACAAAAATAAGGTCAGAAGGTAGTTTCCTATTTCTGTTAGGTGCCAGTACAATGGGCAGAATTCATAGTCTCAGTTGAAATGAAAGGGCAGGAACAAATTTGTTCACCCAGTTGATGACAAGAGCCGACATTAAGTTCGATCAGAAAGGAAAAGTCTACAAAACTATTGCTGCAGCCATTAAAATACAGAATGTGACACCAGACATTGCAAACTTGTTCTCTACATGTCTTTGTGCATTTTTTACACTTTCAGCAGTATGTGATGTATTCAGGCTATGTCTGAAGAACATACTTCTCTGGTACTTTGACTGTAGGTTGTAAGAAGGAAAGAGTATTTCACATTATCACTAAAAACACTTCAATTCTGATCTTTTCTCAAAATTCCAAAATTCTGAGGTTTTGTCTTGAGCAGAAAACTAAACTAGGAATCAAATTCTCTTAGGAACCAGGCTACAAAATATTCACAGTTTTGTCTGAGTCAAATATCTCTGTGATGTTTCTGACATGAAATATTTGTCCTTCTAACTTCAACTATGCTTACTTTCTAAAGAGTATATACATATGCTATGTCTCTAAAATGTGTTACCAAGCCAGGAACACTATTACATTTCAAAGTTAAAGAGAAGACTTAGGGAAAATATTTGTATGCATATATACGCATACATATGTGTAAATATATATATATGTAGGTAGGTATATACACATAGATATTTATAAATATATATAAAGATATCTGTGTGTGTTTATGTGTGCATATATTATTGTAGCAAACACTTCGGAGAACCCAGAACCAAAGAAGTGCAAGAGCGACTACCATCAGTAATAACATAATCACTCATTTTCCTATGTACACTGAAGATACCCATTCCATGTAAGTCTCTTTTAAAGCCCATTCAATTTAGCTGTCAAAATATATGGGCAAAAGATCAAAAGCTACTGCATTACTGTGGTTTGACTGGTTGCCATACAGAGCTGAGCTGCATGAAACAGCTTCAATTCAAGTAAAAATAAATCTAAAATAATTTCCACACCAGTAAGTTTAGTAAGGCCGAAGACCATGTTTATAAACTTGTTCATCACATATTAAAGGTTTTGTCACACGTTAAAGGTTTTGTTTTTTACAATACAATACATTACAATTTAAAAGTATATCTGGGCCCTTTGTAGTGTCTTGTAATGGATTATGACATTTAGTAAGCCATAATATACATTAAATACCTACTATGTATTCATTTCTGTAAATATACATGTGAGTTTTTAAAAACAGATCAAAGAAACCATTGAACATTTGTAAGAGTTAAACTGCAGATTTTATTTTTCCCAACTCACATTCATAGACCCAAGGTGGACAATTTTCTTGCTTAAGATTAATGTTTCTTATTCCATTTGTGTTTGGGTTTGTTTTGGTTTTTTTTCATAAAATAGAGGCTTAGCTTTTGAAGACAGGAGCCTGTGTCTTGAAAATAGTTTATATAAGCAAAATAAGAAATAAAGAAGAATTAGTGTGAAATTCAGTGTCAAATCTCATCTATTACATAAACATGAGGATATGGCTTGAATTCCCTAAACTTATTTTTTTTCCTTGATAGCATCTACTGTAAAATCTCTGTGCTTTTGGATGCTGTGGAAGATCTCCCCACCCCAACCTGCCCAGCAATATGTGCCTCTTTGACCCCTTCCTCCCCAGAATGAAACGAACCAGATTTTTCACCTTCTTTCTTTCTCGTCTCAGCTGAGGCAGAGACAGCCAGCTGCGGAGAGCTGGGGGAGAGGGAGGAATACGTGGCAGGAGTTGCTCTGCTGCTACAGCCACCTATTTCCATGCTGTCCAGAAAAGCTGGAGTTGCAAGTCCCTCCCTAACACCCAGGAGCTCCTCAATTTCCCTTTGAGCAGCGCCTTTTTGCAAAACCATGTCTAGAAGCCACAATGGAGCTCAGAAGGCATTTGGGGCCTTTTGGAGCGAAAGCTCGTGCAGTCCTCATTATCATTGACAATACCCTCTCTGGTGATCTAAACCTGAGGGGCTTAGAGACTCAGAACTAATCTTTAAGCTCTTTCTTACTGCCTCGCTACCTGGATTTTATTGGGTACCTTCCCAGACTTACTACATCATTTATGTGTTACGTAAATCTATGTCGATAAAGCTTTATGCTATTCCACATCCACTTTTCTCCCTGCACATATATATATCACCTGACAGAAAATGGTTAAAAAATGTTTCTGAAATACAATTCACCTCCTCTAAGAGAGCATGCTGCCCTATATTTGGTAGACCCCAGCTATACTGTATTTTATGAATTATTTCTTTATGATGAAAAATAAGATTGCCACCAGGTACATTAACTTTTGCTAATGTCTGCTAAACTCTATTCATCCAGCATTATTCACACAGGACAGCTTAATCACAAATTAAGTCCATCCTTTAGTTATATATCAGCATAATAAAACTTTTCCAATAATTAACATTTCTATATGCTGAGTTTGCAAGTTTCAGCAATCAGTCATCCTCAGGAGAAAAAGCAGAGGTAATTGGCAGTACATTAACTGCCTGAATTGCTACTTTCTTGAGTGTAACGAGCGAGATTTACTAATCAGTCAATTTTATAAATGATTTTTTTTTCCCTTTTTCTTGTGTCTTGATAATGGCAGAGGTTTCTGTCACAGAATGCTTCAGGGTGGGACTGGGTTCAGCTGTTACCGGAAGAAAGCAACAATCTCTGCCTGGGCCTCGTATTCAGTTTATCCAACCAGCAGCAAAGAGGTTTTTCTCTAGTTTTTTTCTATTGTTGTGTTATTATTGTAGATTAATATGACTGTCACATATATTTAGAGTCACCTAATGTTTTTAAGTATAAAACCCTCTTGTTCTACATTAAAAAAATTATCACTCTACAGAATTCAATTATTCAAGCTAAAAATTTTCATATTAGTGCTTTGCCTCAGGCTAACTTTTTTAAAGTCTTTAGCTAAAACAGCCTTTTTAGAGAAGATTAGTGCAAAGTAGACAACTCTATCAAATTTATAATGGATGTCCTACCAATTTTTTTGAAAGAGCCTTGAAGCACTAACAAGAGACTGCTGAAACATCTCCTTATTTCCTGTCAAAAAAAACATCTTTTTAAGCAGAATCACAGGATTTTCAGATTCTTAGCGCATACTTCATAGAGATGTGACAAGCTTTCTGCTCTGATCATAATCCTGTCCCTCAATACTCCTTAAGTGCCGACATGCTCCTCGATTTACAAGCAAAGTTTTCTGTAAGATCTGTGGGTCAGACAACAGAGGCAAAACCCCAGAAGTACCGGTCTGTGTTGTTCTGGCTGCCAGAACGCGCCTTAACATTTTGTCCCAGCTCTTACTGATGTATCTTAGTATTTCCTTAAGACTTTTTAGCCCTTATTACTGAATAAAGCCTATTTACCTAGGTTAAAAATCACATCAGACTGACTTCTACAGAATGACTTCCACACCATTTTAAATATTAAGCAACAAGGAGCTGCAAAGTCAAATAACAGGACACACTTTGGTGTGGCAGATAGATGTTTCGCCGTGTATCCACACTGCTTTTCAAAATGTGTGTTGAATCTATAAGTTTGGCTAAACATTAAGTTTCCCTCTTTCATCTGGAGACAATCTCAACCAGAGAAATGAAGGTTAGCTCCAGTCCTTCAGTCTCGAAATATGTGTCAATGTCTTCATTAGCTGCTGTGTTTCAGAGACGAAGATCACAGGTTGAACCCCTATAGATGTTCACAGCAGGGTTTGGGTGGACCTTGTTTTTAATTTGCCTTTTTGAAGCAAGTATCTGCCATAATTTTACCGGTTATTATATAGGTGCTCTCCACTTAATTTCTCTCCACTCAATTCCCCATCTTCATTTGCCATACAAAATGTATACCACCATTACTAAGGCTTACTGTAGAAAGTAAACAGAGGGGAAACTTGAGCAGTAACATCTCTTATTAGAATTTTGAATCCTAGCTTATGTGACTTAACACTCAAATTCCTCTCAATCAAACTGATCGGGTGCATTATCCATATTTAAAAGAACTAGACTTTTCCCAAGTTTTTCTTCCAGAAATAATTATATATATATATATATAAATATATATATATATAAAGACTTCCCATGCCATTGAATTATTAAAGTTTTCACTGCACGGAGTGTGAATGCATATTTTACCATGGCAAAATATGAGATTACTGTATTAAAACTGAATACATTTGGAAACAACGCTGTGAGAAAACAGTAAGGGTGAGGCACTGCTGCTTTTTAGTCATATCCTACATGTACTCGAGCATATCAGCCTTTTGCACAATCCTTACTGCTCGTATCCACCTCCATAAACTGTGAACTACAAGCCCCAAAAATGTCCGTGGAAAGAATGCCATGGAATGAGTGGCTTCCTTCAGTTGCCTCCGCGTGCCCACAGGAACTCTTGATCTCAGCCGTGGATGTGGTGCCAGCGGTATGCCTGCCGCTCCAGAGCCAGGCGGGCAGGAATCCACTGGGGCTGACTTAGCATGCCCTTTGCATACTTGCTTAACATTTTAAGCTCCAATTAGTTGCAATTTATGTCCAGCATCACCCTATTAATTCACACTAATACCTGAGATGACCTTTCTGACCAGCTTCAAATCTTTCAAATTAGCAAGCAAGACCAAGCCAGAAAAGTGCAATGGTTCTGAACAATGTGCAAACTTCACTGGTAACTGTTCTTTAAGTTTGAATAATTAAATTTGTGTTGGTCAGAAACCTGGAAATGTCCCCGTGTTTTCAAATCATACAAAATTTCTCCATGGAGTGAATTTCAGAGTGATTCCTGACTCTGGAAACCTTCTTGAGAACAGTGGAAGCTGTTGACTCCACCTTAACAGACTCACGAGTTAATTAATTTGGGATATATTGTGAAAAGGCCTATTTGTAGCAGCATTTCAGTAACAGTGTGTGCAGTGTGAGGATAAGTATTTGATATATATGGTTAATTTTTTGTATTTCTGTTAAAATTTCATTTTAATGTTTGTTTAAAATGTTTAAATTTATGTTTAATTTGTAAAAAAGGTTTAAAATTTCATGTTTATGTTTAAATTTTATTTATATTCAACAACTCCATCCACCTTCTCTGCCCAAAAGCCAAAATATCTAGAAATATTTGAATATTTCGATTGCAAGCTGATACTAAACAATTACAATGGCACCTCAGTAAAATGTCCTCAAATGACAAGTAAATTCTAGACAGACACTAAATACATCTTCATATATTCATAGAGAAAAATCAGTTCTGCTTAACTGCAGATCATATCTAATGGCCAGTTTTAATGCCTTTCCGGAAAACAAGAGGTAGGAGAACCAAGAAAGGTTTCCCTGCAACTCTGTAAACTGCCTATTATTATTATTATCTGTTTTGTTTTTTTTTTTAAATTAAAAAAATAGCATTTGAGTATAAAATGACCATGAAATCTAATCATTTCAAACACCTGTAGTGGCTCTCAGCTGAGCACATGCCTAAATAACTACATGCACAGCTTGTTAAATGGTTTAATTGATCTCCTAAATCAAGTTTAGCGAACTCCAGTCTGTACATTGTTTAAATTAAGACACTGACTGGTCTCATTATTTTAATGAAAATCTCCCAGAAAATTCTGTACTTCACTTCTTAGATATTACTTTTTTTAAAAAAAAATCAAAGACCACAGTTATAAAAAGTCATGGTGAGGAACACAAAAACTGATGGAAAGTATGCAATTTTTGATTGTTGTATCTGGGTCAAATAGGAACAAAGAATAGCAAAGATTAAGGATTAAAAATTGCCTAAGACATATGAATGGTGATGTGAAAATAATCACGATTAGAACAATTGTATGTTTATACAGCAGAAGTTTCATTCTTGTGCATTAGTACAATAAAGGCTTCACTTTATCTCCGGCTTTGAAGAGATGAGGGAAGATGAGTAAACTGTCAGTTTGAATTAACGTTTTGCCATAAATGTTTATAGCCCACAGAAAACAATTGTATGACTCTTTAGGATTGAGCTAATTAGTTATAAATCACATTCTAAATGTATTAACGTAATACTTTTACAGAATCTTTGGCTTTCAATAAATTAATATTGAATAATACTTGCGTTATAATGAACGCAACAGAAGAAACATTTCTAAACCCAGTGAGTGACTATGAGACGTTTCCTTCCACTTGTTCCACTTATTGACTCTACCCTCAAGGCTCTTTCTTTGTAAGCCTTGGTATATGATGGTGCTTTTGTTTCAAGTTTCAAAATGAAAACCATAAAGTATAAATTCTTACTAATAGAAAACCACGACCTAACATGCCTACATCAGTTAGAAGGACATGCATGCAGTGAAGGCATTCATAGGCTCGATGGGAGTTTCCAAATCCCGGGGTGTTTAGTCTCATTTTCTTAAGCAAAGACTACTACTACTACTACTACTACTAATAATAATAATAATAATAATAATAATAATAATAATAATAATAATAAAGACAATAATTTGTAGGTTGCAAGTCCCAGATCTTGTTTATTTATAAAGCAATAAATATTAGAAGCACAAATAAATTGCACGGGTGTGTAAACAAACTGTACAATGACTGAAGAGTTCAGGAAGGGTTGCCAGAAGACTCCAAGAAGCGTATTGTCGTCATCCTGAGTGGGAAGTAAATTGAGGGAAAAGTGCTTAGAAGCACTTGCGGTGGACAATGGATGGACCAGCTTCATCATACTCCTGTTTACTGATCCACATTTGCTGGAAGGTGGACAGAGATGCTAGAATGGAGCCACCAATCCAGACAGAGTACTTGCGCTCAGGTGGGGCAATGATCTAGGATAAAGACAGGCAACAGAGTCCTCATTTAACAGTTACATTTCTGAACAACCAGCACACATCACCAATGTAACAAACCACTAGATATTTCCTTAAGTAAATGAAGAACTTTGCTATAATCACAGTATTGATCTTCAGCAGCTGGTTCAATACATGTAATATTCCCTAAGAAAATCTCTAACCGTACTTTCCTCTTTTCTAACACTTGTTTCAAATCAATACAATTATGCTGATTAAATGGAATGTCTTCTCACTTGTCCATCAGCTGTTGGTCTCACTTTTGAGTTGTTCCTATACCCCAGTTTAACGATGTGGACATTTTTCCCATCCTTACCCACATTTTATAGTACAGAGGCAAATTCCTCACCTTGATCTTCATAGTGCTAGGAGCAAGTGCAGTGATTTCCTTCTGCATGCGATCAGCAATGCCAGGGTACATTGTCGTTCCACCCGAGAGGACGTTGTTAGCATACAGGTCCTTACGAATATCAATATCACACTTCATGATACTGTTGTAGGTAGTTTCGTGAATACCAGCAGACTCCATACCTTGAGAAGAAGACAGTAGTAGATCAGTAAATTATGTAAGAGGTCTTTGTGAAGAGAACTCTCAGCATTTCTCCTCATCATTGATATGAACTGTTATGATATTTTTATTGTAAAATTACTTACTGATTATTAAATGTTCTAGAAAAACGTATAAAAAAGGATTACAGAACTAGCTAAGAAAACAAAAATTATTTGTTAAAAAGGATATGAATCATAATGCGTGTGCAAAGGAAAGATACCCAAAATATGCAGTGAGACAAGAGGTGGACGCACGAGATAAACTCATTTAGTATATAGCAATGGGAGAAAGTTATACAGAATAGAAAACATGAATATCAAGTTATGTCAGAGTCTCACAAAAAGCATTAGTGGAATATAGAAAATACAGCAATAAAGACAACAAAAGCAGCTGAAGTAGAACTAAAGAAGAAAATTGTAACTTCAGTTCTTTTTCAGCCTACTCAAATATACCATTTATAAACATCAAGGCAGGACATAACCAAGATAGGAACCAAGATATCAGCACTTGGTGGTAAGCAAAAAGAAACAAGAAGCAAGTGTTTGTAGGTTGCATTCCAATTTATTAATTTTGACAGGTGCTTCCTGAAAGGGCTGACACCAGATCCACAGTAAGATGTCAGCTGATGAACAACTGCACTTACTGCTCAGCAGAATATAAGCATTTGCTATATCCATCAGCTGCACTCACAAACAGCAAAGCTCACCATCTCGACCATGCCAATGTTTAATTACAGTGCATATAAATATACACAAACCTTCATTCCATTTTTTTTCCCTCCCAGGCACTTTAGTTCTTGCAGTCAGGTACTGGTTTAAGTGTAAGCTTTACAAATACAGCACTGGAAGCTGTTTTTTCTGTCATGACATGATGATATTCTAACTACATTTTATCACCAAAATAAAAAAGAAAAGTAACCCTAAAATTTGGTCTAAAACTTTCAAGAAGACCCCAGATCTCAGCTAATTACCAGCTGAGCTCACATTAAGCAGAGTTTACAGGGACCAGATCATCTAACTCATTATTTCTGTTTGATTTCATGCCAAATTTAGACAAGCAGGAAGGGGAGTGGGACACCTAGATCTTCTGTTTCATTCATACCTCCTACTGAAAGGAGAATTTCCTGCGAACACTTACCAATAAAGGATGGCTGGAATAAGGTTTCAGGGCAGCGGAAACGTTCGTTACCGATTGTGATCACTTGACCATCGGGCAGTTCATAGCTCTTTTCCAGAGAGGAGGAAGAGGCAGCAGTGGCCATTTCATTCTCAAAGTCCAGTGCAACATAGCACAATTTCTCTTTGATATCACGAACAATCTCACGTTCAGCTGCAGATATAGGGGAATCAAATCAAGGTTTGGATAAGCAAAATACTAGAGGAAGAAGATGGGCCAAGAGAGACACAAGGATTTTCACGGGAGGGGAAAGCTGAAGGACTGACCTGTTGTCACAAAGGAATAGCCACGCTCCGTGAGGATCTTCATGAGGTAGTCAGTCAGATCCCTGCCAGCCAGATCCAGACGCATGATAGCATGAGGCAAAGCATAACCTTCATAAATAGGTACATTGTGGGTGACGCCATCGCCAGAGTCAAGAACAATACCTGAGAAAGAAATGTCAGAGAGCGGTTGGAATCACCTAGCAAATGCTTGGAGCCCTTGGGCACAGTAAGCAGCAACAAACAAAACAAAATATAGGATTTTTCAGGTAGTATAAAGTAGCATTATTCTATTTTAGCCATAAAGATCTTGCCCATTCCATCTCTGCTTCCCTGGACCATCCTGTTCATGTGAACTTTCTTATAAAACGTTGTCCTGTACATATTTTAAGCTAATCCATACAAACAGCCTTCCACTGCTACTACACTGAGCAATAAGTATATTTGCAATAGTGATTGTCCTGATCCCATAATGGCCATCTTTTGGGCCCAGTTTAAGACCTTAAACTGCTGTAATACTTGTGTAACTGCAGTATCTTCACAGGAATATCTCCTCGTTTGTGTCATGACAAGTGGCAGGAGAGTCAGTTCCCCAGGGCCCCTCTGAAAGCAAAGCAGACTGGTCCACATTGTCCTTTCCACGGACTATTTTGTACTGGCTTTTCTGCTGCTGTTATCATCAATTGCTATAAACAAAAAATACCTAGTTTTCTATAGATTTGAATGAGCTATGGGGTTTTTTTCCTATTTGGAGTGAGAAGGAAGGAGGGTTCCTGATAAATAGTGTTTCTTTTTTCACGTTACCTGTTGTACGACCAGAGGCGTACAGCGACAGGACAGCCTGGATTGCCACATACATAGCAGGTACGTTGAAGGTCTCAAACATTATCTGGGTCATCTTTTCACGATTAGCTTTAGGGTTCAAGGGGGCTTCCGTGAGCAAGGTAGGGTGTTCCTCAGGGGCCACACGGAGCTCATTGTAGAAAGTGTGGTGCCAGATCTTTTCCATATCATCCCAGTTGGTGATGATGCCATGTTCAATGGGATATTTCAAAGTAAGGATACCTCTTTTGCTCTGAGCTTCATCACCCACATAGGAATCTTTTTGACCCATGCCAACCATAACACCCTAAGAGAAGAAAATACAGAAAAGCATTATTTGAGGAAGACATTACAGAGCCCAAACAATTACACCACAGACAACTATGCTATTTTCAAGAAAGGTCACCCCACTAACAGGTTGTTTAGGAAAAGAAATCAGCATTCTTGAAATATTAAATCAATAGAACTTGAAGTTTTCTCATAAAATCCTTTTTCTTTCAATCAGATGGAAAGATTTCCCCCCCTTTTTTAATATACCTTTTATTTTCAATTACTCCTTTCCAGTCCAAAAGTTTGACTGAAAGTAAACTGCACAGTATCATGAACAGAAAAAGATACAGAGAGACATACAGAGTTTATAAACAAGAAGATACAGAGGGAAATAAGTCTTCTAGTGAAGGAAGATGCTACCAAAATGACTATTGCTATGCAGCCTCATCAGTAATGTATTCACAATAAAAATATACAAACTGCAAAGGTTTTAGTTAAGAAAAAAACGCCTTACAAACTTTTTACTAAGGAAATTGTAGGAGAAAAAGTACTGTCTTTTCTGTGTGCTGATTTAACTGACAAAAGAGAAGGAGAATGACATGGGAACGGAGAAAAGGAGGATTAGAGAGCGGTAAAAGGTAAGATCAGAGACAGTTAAAAGAAGTAGAGGAAATTGAAAGGTGTTTGATATGTGAACCGTTGGACAGGATGGGTGGGAAGGGCCCTAAATAAACTGTACGTATGCAAATTCAGCCAGTGGAGGTGCCTTTGAACTAGCACCAGCAGCAGGTCTGGCCTGGGGGATGGAGTGGGCAGCAGCTTGGTAGGAAGCTGTGTTTGGGCTCATTAAGGGAGAGAACAGGGAAAGAGTCAAGACAAAAGTTGGTGAATTAGAAATAGCTGGGGGAAAGGGAGACTGATAGAAAGGAGATAAGCGACAGTCAAACCGGGGAGCTGAGGGAAGCGCTGGAGGGAACTGGGAAGGTGTGGCTTGTACCACCACAAGAAGGGAGCAGAGGGAAGGGGACAGGACAGAAGAACTAAGGAGGGAAGGGGCGAGCGGAGGCGCATTTTGGAGAGAGGGGGAAAGCTCGGTCGTGCCCCGGTCCTGCTCCCCGTATTTACCTGGTGCCTCGGGCGGCCGACGATGGACGGGAAAACGGCCCTGGGGGCATCGTCTCCGGCAAAGCCCGCCTTGACCAGCCCCGAGCCGTTGTCGCACACCAGTGCGGTGGTCTCCTCGTCGTCACACATCTTCGGAGGGAGGCACGGACCTGAAACACAGCGCGGCGGAGCGTCCAGAGCCCCGCGGACAGCGCGGAGCTGCCGCCGGTCCCCGCCGAGCCCCCCCGGGGGGCCCCTCCGCGCCCTCCCGCCGCCATCCCCGAGGGCACGGGCGGCGGCGGCGGCGGCACACCGACAGCTGTCGGCGGGAGCGGGAAATTCGACTCGTCCCGGGAGGATGCTCGATGGCTCAGCCCCGCTCGTGGGCAGGGCTTTAAATAGGATCCGTCGGCCGCTTTCTTCTCCGCGCTTCAAAAGGCGCCCCGGCTTGCAGGACGCTCATTAAGGGCATCATTAGCCGTACCCTCAGGCCGCAGATTGAAACGGGAGGGGAAAGCGTTTGAAACCGGAGAGATCGGTCCTGCCCCAGGGCACTTCACCGGCGGCGGGGCGTCGCGCCCCGTCGGGCCGGGGCGGCTGGCGCTGCGCGGGGGGATGGCCGCGGACGGGGGTGGTGTTCCCGGCGGGAATAACGCCAAGCCGGGAGGTGCGCAGGCAGAGCGGCGGCTGTACCATCCCATCCCATCCCATCCCATCCCATCCCATCCCATCCCATCCCATCCCATCCCGTCCCGTCCCGTCCCGTCCCATCCCGTCCCGTCCCGTCCCGCCCGGGGGCTGCGGGCGCCGCCGCGCAACTCACCAGACCAGCACCGGCGGCGGGGAGGGGAGGGGGTCTGCTGAGGAGATCCTGGGTGCCGGCTCGGCGGAGACGCCCCAATTTATACCCCCCCGAGGGGCAGCGCCGGCCGGGGCCGCCGCGGGCCGGGGCCAGCCACCTTCTCCTTATTTGGTCGGCTCCGCGCCATTGAGCGGCCGCGCAGCCATGAATGGAGCCCGGCCAGCCCCGCCGCCGCCCGGCCGCCCGGCCCATGTATGGCAGGCGCGGGGCAGCGCGCCCCCGGCCCGCCGCATGGCCAAATAGGGAGCCCCGCGCAGCCCCTCGGGGGCCCAGGGCTGTCGGGTCGCGGGGTGGCAAGGTGGCTTCCCGGGCCGCCTCCCGGGGGCTCGGCTCCGGCCACCGACGGCACCCCCGGGGTGCGGACAGGCGCCCGGTGCCCCGCTGGACGCTGAAGCTGGAGATGCTCCGGCGGGGCGGAGGGTGCGGGGGAAGATGCACGGGCGTTTTCTGCCCCGGCTTTTCATTTTTCCACTGAAAACAATAACAACAACAACAACAACAACAAAAAAAGCCAGTCGAGCTCCAATTTAATCGACGACCCGTGAGGTTACTTCGGTGCCAACAACTGAGGCTCTTCTACTGCGTGGAGGCAGCATCTGCTGCCTGTATTGCCTTAGGACCGAGCAGTGCACACTCAATTTCTTTTAAACTTTGATGAGCACGTGCAGCAAAAATTGGGCTTTGCTCTGCTTTTGGCTGACATCTGTAACACAAAATGGGACCTGCTCGTTTACATTAATATGCATATACTTAAACTCCCCATTTTTGCTCTTTTAATGCGCACCTATCAGCAATGCATAGCGATATACATAGGGCGGAGGATGAGAGATGGGAATAGCTTGGACAAAAACCAGCTATGGTATTAATGTAATGTGACAGTTGTTTTCCTGCTCAGTTGTTGAAACATCCACATTGATAATTTGTTCCAGCGATGGAACCTAGAAAATCCATGTATCTTCAGGATTTTTTTTTTTCCAGTTAAAAATAGAAAGACTGGAGAGGCATCCCTTGAGTGGGTTTGGCTTGGTATGTGAAGGCAGAGATTGTCAACGTGTGTCCCAGAGGAACTGCATCGTAACACAGAGTACACTGTCCTTTGGGAGCTCAGCTGATAAACTGCCCAATGTCTGCTCATGCAAGACAACACAGGGGAAAAAAGAATTGAGGTTTGGGGCAGAAGAGAAGGGTGGGATGTAAAGGTCAAGAGGGGAATGCTCAGCAAACTGGGTCAACTGCTTAAACACAGTTCCAGTTTATTAGATGGCATACAGGGGCTGACAGCCATCGCATGGTGATATGCATCTTAAATGAGGTGGAAGGAAAGAGCTTGTGAATGCAACCCAACCTGCAGTTTGGGAGCTTTGGTGTAAGAGCTATCCTCGCACTGTGGTTTGGCTCTGACAAAGGGTGCGAGAACCGGATGGAAATTGCCGACTGCTCATTTCTAAACTGGATCCAAAGGGGGCGTCAGAGACACTTGGACTTTAATTTCTTCTGAAATCCAAGATGGTGGAGTCAGTTTCCTCGTTTCTAGCACAATTAATGAGGTGGTTAGCTCCACCCCAACCCCAGTTTATCTTGGGGTTGTGCCCAGTTATGAGCACGACTCTGAAGCAGATGTAGCAACAAACTTGTTGGCCATTGATAGCTCCTGCTTTTCTTTAAAACCCTCGAGAAGAGACAAACTGTTTCAGGTGAGACACTATTTGTGTATAAAGGTGTGTGTACATATATTTCATATATGTGTATGTATAAATATATATGCACATATATATTATATATGTATGTATGTATCTGTGTATAAATTACTTTTTTTTCTTAGCTACGTAAGAAAGGAAGGTGTATGACTGTGAAATACAGTGACCTCAAAAGGTCAAAGCAGGGAAAGACTGCTTCAGTGCTCCTGCTCTGGACAAAACTTGGCTCTTAGTTTTCCTGATATTGATGAAAAATCAACCAAAATCAATACTGGTGGGATAAGACCCCAAGTGAGTACATATTTTTCTAAATCAATTAGGCACAAGTAACAGAGAGTTAAAAATATTTTGGTGATAGCAATGCCTATTTATATAAGAATTCATATGTATGCAAGGATGTATAAGCATATACAGCCTGGCACAGAGTACCATTTCAAAGAAAAAATACTTTACCATATGCTGCCTTCAATTTAAAAAAGTCAGTGCATTTTACTCCATGGTAAGTTGCCATATAGAATTTAAATCTGCTTCTTTTTTTCCCTAGCACATCTTTTCTACAGAAACCATATAATGTGAGGGGTTGGCCAGCTTCTCCGGCACTAGAGATTAGTTTACAGTGTTATCTCAGCTGTTCCTCGGTTCAGAGGTGTTACAGTATTTACATAGAAGCCCGCTGCTGATAGCTGCATTGAATTCCTCCCCAATCAGACCCTCCCTGTCACATCCTGCATTCCCTTCTGCTGGGGAGAGAGACAGACTCAGCTGAAACTGAGACAGAGCCAGCTCTCACTGCAAAATCTGCACTAAACAGTCTGTATTTTGTTTTTTACTTTACAACCGAATATTGGATTTTTCTGCTCTTTCCTCAATTTATAATCCAGCAGGACTCACATCTAGGATCCTGATGCACTTGAGACCTCATCAATTTCCCCTCCCCTCTCCCCGTATATTGCAAGGTCAAATGAAAAGGGCACCACACAATGTAGTTAAATCCAAATTCGCATCTGCTTCCTCGCAGCCATTTGAAAAATACCCAGTTAAAGTTATTCCTTTGGCCAAAACCATTCTGCTTTCTGCAATAAAGTGGTATTACAGCCTCGAATAAAGCAAACCCCTACTGAAGTATGTTATGCAATGTCATCTACAGGAAAAATACTCTAGCGTCTGACTGACCAGGGTCCCCCCATGCTGTGCACGTCTCTCATGACTTAGCTATCAGGAGTGGCCCCAGAGACAAAGGAAGCACTGGCGGTATGGGGTACTGGGAGAGCAGACAGGTCTGCAGTCGACATGATCTGCTTGTACCCTAAAACAGCCTGAACACAGAGGAGTGTGAAGCCTCATTGTGTACACAATACTAATGGGGTAGCAAAATAATATATACATATGTATGAGACCTGCACACAGGCAAAACTGGATGTGTTATTCAACCAACAAGACACTGCTGTGACTGCAGCCAAAATCAGAACATGGGTTCTTACCTCTGCATGACAAAAATGTGAATAAAAAATCACACCATGATCTTATGATGCCCAGAAATCCTCACAACTGCTATTCACCTTTTGAATGAAACAGATTATTTACAGTAGTTAACACTGCATTCAGAAATTGAAAATGTGTAGGATCTCTGCACATTTTTTTTCAGTCTTTCAGACTATTCTTTTGTTATCTGTACATGTTCCAATAAAACCAATAAACTTTTCATAATACACCAAGCCGTTGCATGTACTCTATACCTAGCAGGCTTTACAGCAGATGACTTCTTACTTAAAATCTGCTATTTCTAAATCCAATGGATGATGACATCTAAAATCTGTCCTAGCATAGAGCCAAATATTACATATCTTAAGCCTCAGGCCAGCATCATCTTTGGAAGAAATTTTACTTTTTCAAGAATAAGAAGCAAATGCCACTCTGACAGGTTTTCTTTTGTCCCATGACAGCTGTTTGCAGCTATATGCACTTTAGAAATATAAGAAGCATCCCAGCAGAGTCTTATTGATGGGCGGGAGTCCTGATGAGATGAGAATGCCAAACATAAAATATATGATGAATATCACTGTCATGAATGAATGACTGTCACAATGGAATCATACATGGTTTTCTATGTCTGTGTAGCTATGAATCTGTCTCTGTGTATACAGACATGCAAAGAGAAGCCAGAAAAGACAACTCTTCAGTCACCACCAACCCGAAGTTGTTCCCTATGAAAAGGTCTATTACACTTTTGCAGTCAGATTTTGAACTCCCCAAGTGAGAAATCCATCATTTGCTGTGCTAGAGGACAGTCTCCCAATTTAATAACCACACTGTCAGGCAAATTTCTTCAGAGAATTCACTGGGTATTTCCCTTTCTTATTTATGTCCCATTCACCCTCATAATAGCCCATGTTTCATACCTAATACATTCCATGTCTTCTCAGCATTTAAACCCTTCACATAGTTGCAGGCTGTTATCATCTCTGCGTCTCTTTCTCTCACTCACTCATGTACTGCTGCACATCTATAATTAACCTAAAACATCTTAAGTGTGCTCTGAAATGACAGAATAATGAGGTGGGCACTGGGAGTTAGAGATGCAGCTAAAACATCTTGTTATGAAGCTGAGAGAATTAGGCACGAGCGGTGTAAGTGGAGGTGAGTTCCAGTGAAAGGAATTTGCGCTTTCGAGTCACTGACTCTGAGGACTCAATTGCCACATGTCACTTACAAAGAAAGGCCGGGGCTCTCGCTTCCATTACACTCCCTTTGCAGTGGAAAGAAGGTTCAGAGAGTGCCCGGAGATCCTAAAAGTGCTGTGCCTGCACGGCAGGAATGTCTTGCTTCCAGAAGTGCTGTGCTTCTCTCGCAAGCCAGAGCATGACAGGCGTGACAGGGTAGGACTCCAGCATCTCATGCTGTGAAGACTGCAGGCTGCTCTGAAATAAAATGCAGCCCAGGGAAACTGCTACAATTTCGGCTCCTCAGGCTGTCTTATGCACTGAGGGACATGGAGTAGTTCAAGAGGACAGAAATATGTCCTGAACACTTCAGCTGTTGCCAGCATGTATCTCAGTTGCCTGCCCTGTGCAGTGTCTCTGAGAGATACCTGCCCTACATTAGAAAGCTGATGGGGACTATTTCTAACTGTATTTCTAAGTCTGAATTCAGCTGTTGGGTATTCTTCTTTTTCCAGTTAGAAAACACATCTGAACTAAAGACCAGAACAGATGGAACGTGAAAAAACCTTTTTGTGTGTTTGCTCAGTATCACACAATCATCATTTCATACTTGATGAGTCTCTGTCTGTGCGTACCATAACAATACATAACAATTCCAAAGGCAATGGGTAATTGCTAGATGTACCAAAGGCAGTTTGGCAATATCTTATCTTAGGAACAATTCCCAAAACCACCAATGCTTAAGGCTAGATTCTGCTGAGTTAAATGAAATTGGTGATTATTTTAATTTAAATTATATTTCCTTCTTATATGTGACTGTAAAAAGCTCAGATTTGCAGAATGGTCACCCAGGAACCATAATGAAATTACATGGAACCTTAGAACATGTTTCATTAGTATACAAATTATGTAGATTAATACCTAGATACTTTAAAATGATAAAGAACAGTGAGAGAGAAAGCAAGACATAGACTCAGAAATTTGTAGCCAAAGGCACTTCCTCACCTTGATTTGTGTCTCACTCCACCTTCAGTCTCCTCCAGGCTCACTGTGCTCTTGTTTCTTTGCCATAGATTCTGCACCTGTCATGTTCTATAGAAAGTGATCAGGACTTCATAGCCTATCTATGTATTGCTTTTCAAATTTAGCATCACAACTGCTACCAGACCAGTGCCATGAGCAGATGCAAATCTACTACCAACGGCGGTGTTTCTAGCACACGGCTGCAACCTTTCAGTTTAGTCTAGTTCTCTACTGTAAGTCCTTCTGCAAGGTCTCTGAGTCACAACCACCTGTGGGAATTCACGTCAAAGTCAGTTTCTAATGTTCTATCTTTTCCCTTCTTCACTGCTTCTAATGTCCCCCTCTTCACTGAGTTCCCTTGCTTTTATTTATGTTTTTTATCACTTTCCTACTATCCTCACCTTCCTTCTCTTGTCATTTCCATCTTTGTTTTCCTCACTACATATCTTTAAGTACTCCAGCTCTATGTTCTCCAGAATGCATAGACTGTTGTGTGCATTCACCAATATGCAAAATGAGCAGACACCAACTCTGTGAAGATAAGAGAAAAGAGGATTCAATTTACCAGAAGTTTTCCAGAAGAACAAGAAACATACTCATTTTCTTCCCCAGCTAGCATACATTTGTAGGAAGATAAAATCTAATATGTACAGCTTGTCTTTACTGGCATATCACATAGGCTGGTCTTATTTATAACCCGCCACATTACTTTGGTCTCACCAATCTGCATGAGCAGATTTGAAGTCCGTTGCAATGAGTCAGGTTCAATAATCTGAAACAAAAGGAACCTGCATCTACCAGCTGCGGCAAAGCACCATGTGGGTTTCCAGATTGTTTCTCAGCTGCCTTTTGTTTTTCAGAATCAGAGACAAATGCCTCATAATTACAAGAAAAGCAACAATGAAGCAGTCTATTCTAATCGCATTCTAGCTGAGGAATTAACTTTTAATAAAGGAAACCATCAAATGCCAGCTTTTCTCTTAATGTCTCTACATGCATTCTCTTGTACTGCGTGTTAAACCGGGACGACCTGCGTTTCTTAAGATGTACAGACGAAGGAGAGAAGGAAGTATTGCTTTACAGACGAGAAGCTAAGGTTCAGCAGGGTGATGCGACTTGACTGAAGTCACACTGGAAATTAGCAGTTTATGTAAGAATCGAATCCTACTTCTGAAGACCAGTTCCAGCTGTTGATAAGAAGCACATCACTGTTCTCAAATATGAGTACGTAAGGCTCTCTAAATCTGTGGTGTGCACAGAAACAGTTTGCTTTGCCACAATTAATAGCTATATCCTTCCCAAGACACATCATTTTACAAGACTGATGGATGCCACTGGTGCTATTAGGAATACAAAGATTTGATGAGTCTCATAAAAATGTGATGAGTCTCATAAAAATGTGATGATTTCAACCTACAATTTTGCAAAGTTGTAAGGTGATTTAGATAAAAACATCTCAGTTATTAACAAAGGATGTAGCCGGACCATGATATATGCAGAAAACATTGCAGGAAGTGAATTCAAGAGCAGAACTGAAGGATGCTGAGACTGGCTCAGAACTTTCTGGCAGATTATTTCTCTTGCTAAAAACCAGAGATTCTTCAAAATACATTTTACCCCAGAAGTTTTGTACTCCGTCTTTCAAAGAATGCTTGCAAGTTAGCTCATTTCCTTTTCTTACAGTATTAAAAAAAATCCACAAACCCACAGGTTTATTTTGTAGAGAAGCACTATCTGAATTATGAACAAAATATTTTAATTGACAGAAACAATTTTTCCCAAAAAAATTTTGTTTCCGAGTATTTTCAAGATTTTTACCTCTTAGCCAAATTAAGTAGAAAAATATTTTTATCTCACCTTTCTCAAAAGATGGAAAAATTTCCTCAAACATAACAGTTTACTAACCAAAGCTAAAACTTTGATAATAAAAATAAGGTTTCTCTCTAATCTTGCTGACCATTAGAATCCTTTGAAAATTAAACAGTTATCTAGAAGATTGCAGAAGCTTCCACAAAGCTACCTTACAAAGAGCCTTTATGTAATATAAAAACATACTACAAGTGTAAGTTGATATATTCTGACTACATATCATGTTGCAATTCATTTCAATCCAGCATTCCCATAANACTTTATGTAATATAAAAACATACAAGTGTAAGTTGATATATTCTGACTACATATCATGTTGCAATTCATTTCAATCCAGCATTCCCATAATATGTTCAGTGCAATTCAAAAGAATCCATACCAGACTGACATTTTTCATTTTAACAATCAAATACGATAACATGATAACAGTACTGACAGATTTTTCAGATTATATAGACAGTTTACTAAGCTACTCCCATTGTGTACGCACAGGGTTAAAAAAAAAAAACAAAACAAAACATCCACAGTGAAGAAACAGAGTTTAACTGAAATGAAAATAGCAAAACCAGATTTTGAGCCATTCTAGAATGCTTGGTAATGGAAACAATATCAGGGGACTAAACAGGCATTACTTCTACGGTTTAATAATTTTCTAAATGGTATTCTGGAATGACAGTGGGGAATGTTTTCTGTCAGTACCTATTGTCACTTATTTATCCAAAGTCCTAACTACAGAAAAAATAAACCAAGGTCTACTTCCTTTTTCTTGTAAAAAAAGCTCTGGTTCAGACAAGACTAAGCATTTACCAAGGCTTTAGTAAGAAGTTCATACTGTCTCTTCTGTACATATTCTGTAAATAATCACTGCATTTCAGACTTCACTTAACACTTCTGAAACTTCTGAAAAAGAGGGTTAAAATTGAAAGGTTAAGTGCATATTTAATGAACGGGTAATCTACCTGAAATCTCAGTGATTCAAGATCAGAGGAAGTACCAGATGGCATCAGTAAAATATCACTGGCAAAAGTTCATCATTTAAGTCAACTGGGGAAAATGTTGCTGAGAATACAGTTTTAATCTGTTGCCTTAAGCATAGTAGATGTTTGGGAAAAAAAGGTCAATTTGATGGTTCATAAAGCAATTATTTTTTCATAAAATATCTTCTAAAATAATACACAAAACACAACCAAGGGCAGTCACCACAAAGAAAATCTAGATGTTTTCCTACTTTGCAAAACAGTATCAAAACTACCAGGCCACGTGGTCGTCGCCCTCGGAGGAATGATTCTCATGAGAAGCAATTGTTTCCCAGTGCAAAATGTCTTGGATAGACCAAGGTATTGGATAGACATTTGACAAATCTTGACATGCAGAAAAATTCAAATATAGCATACTGCCCTTCAAAATGAGACAAAATGGCCCTAAGACAAGAAACTCAGTAAAAAAATCAGTAAAAAAGAAGTTACTTGCTGAGTGAGGTTGTCAAGTCTCAAATGAGCCAGACTCTACAGAGAACAGGGGCACACAGGTGGGCTGGCATTGACACTATCCTCCAATAGAGATAGAGAGAAGGAGGTTTCTAAGTATTCAGACTATATTCAGGCTGACTGACAGAGTAAAAGAGAAAAAAAGCATGTTTATTTAACTTTGTTTAACCACATGACATTTAGAGACTGTATGTGCCACGGCCCTGAGGGCAACCCCGGCCCTGAGGGCAACCCCAGCCCTGACCGTCCCTGCTCAGCCTCTCCCAGGGCTTCGCCCACCCTGTGCACAGCCCAGAACCCCACTTCAGCCCCATGGGACTCCCCCACCCTGCCCATGACCCAGGACCCCATGTTAAACCCCCAGGGCCATCAGCCCCTGCCCCAGCGATGCTGCAACAAAGCCAATCTCCAGGTCTCCACGGGCTGAGGGTGGCCCATCCCCATCCCCACAGCCCTGCCCAGCCATCCTGGGGTTTTGTCTGATCCTGTTTCCCCTCTGCCACCCTGTTCCTGATCCCCATCTGAACCTTGATGTCTCAGCCCAGCCTTGTTGCTGTGTACCTGCTGGCCACCAGTGGATCTGAACCTTGTCCTGTAGGTTGACTTCCTGGCTTGACCTCAGACCAGCCTCATCACCATGATGTTGCCTTATAGTCTGGACTCTTGCTCGGACCTGGCCACCATGTCCAGGCATGTCTCATTCAGGCACTGTGGGACTGGGACCTGGCTGGAGGGACCCCAGCCCTGCCATGTTATCCCCCTATGGGGTCCCCCATTTGATGTTGAGAGACCACACCAAAAGCTTTGCTGCTGAGCTTGCTGGCTGCACCACCCATTCGTTGTTGCTCCTTGCTAGCCATGTCACCGCTCAGCTTTTTCAGCCAATATACTCCTTGCCTCTGCTCCACTCGCTACCATTCATAGAGGCTTTACACAGACATTGGGTTAAAAAAAGGAAAGCGGATGCCCAGGACCTCTTCAGCCAAGTATAGGTAAGAGATTGCAAAGTCATATTTCATCTCTTGTTTTCTCTCCCTTTGCCTTTTCATACCCAGTGGCCCACATGAAAAAGAATGAGGTAGAATTTTGTCTGTGACACTTCAAAGGCATTATGGTGCTTAGGATGCTAACCTCAGAACTGAAGAGAGCGTTAAATTTGTATCTCACATCCCAGCAGAGTACTCTGACCTCTAATCTGTGACAGAAGGGAGAAGGACTAGCCTCCGTCTCTTTCTCCATGCCCAGGTGGCACTTAAAAAAGAAGCCAACAAAAGAAACAATAAAGAATAACTCCTGTTTAGATTCTCAGGCGAAAAGTTGCTGACAATTTCTACAAGGTCCTGGCTCTCAAGTGAACAGGGTATCTACCTGCTAGCTCCTCCAGTTCAAGCACACTAACTCCAGAAAGGAAGGGTGTTTCAGCTACATCCCAGGATTTAGTGCCTCCAATATATTAGCTCTAAATATCTTGCCATTACTTCAGCTTTTCCTGGCATGTTCTAGTGCCTACATCATCTCACATATTTTAGGTGGAACCTACACAACCATGTCAATTCTCTAGATTCCTCTCTGAGTGACAGGCAGCTAAGAATTAGGCACTGCAGCACCTCAGCCTTCCTTACATTTAGCACACTCCATGGATTTTTTGAAAGCAGCAATTAAAATCCATGGTGCTTTAAAATATACACCATTTTAAAGGTAAAGGCCTTTAATACAGAATCTCTTGTGACATGTAAATTAAGCCAAAGTTTTTGGAAACTGAAAAGAAATACTTTATCTTCTGTAAGACTCATCTGCACTGTTCCCTTTTTCCATCATTGGTGGTCAAGCTTGTTCCCCCTGAAGACCCTATGACAACTCAAGTGAAAATTATCTAAATGGCTGTTGTAAGAATTAAACTGTTGCACCTAGAATATTTCAGTGAGTTCTAAGTATCCAAGTGCAAGAAAAATGTGAATTGACTACAGAAGTTCAGAAAGATTATTATATGTTTGAGAGTAAGTCCTGAGAATAAAGTGTGAGGAGCTTTCGTACTACATTTCTTCTTCNCCTATATAGGCTTTGGAGTAAGCCCAGAAATAGTTGTCTATGTATATTGCTTTCCTATCAAATTAAGGAGGACATAACAACTCTTTATAGTTGGCCTAAATACCCAAGGATAAAGAAATATTTATTTGGTAGAAATATAACTAGCAAATTTACTCTGGCCATTAATTCTGAATCATTGTGTACAACAATGTTGTCTACAAACCTGTTAACTTATGTTGTCACCTTCAAAAGAAACTGCAGAGCTCAAATCCCAGCAGGAACTGGACAATGATCTCCCCAGGGCTATTCATACTGAATTGATTGACATACAATTTTGTTGATTGATTTTTGTAGCACCAGGAAGCAGGTGAAATTCTATACAAGCATAAAATAAATTCAAGATTAAATAAATAATAAGATGAATGTTGAAAATATCATGTCTAAGCGTATTCTGAAAATTAGATCGGTTGGCCTGGAAGCATATAAACTAAGTAAGCCTTTAAAACTTGAGACACTAAGAGAAAAATCTAGAATATGCACTGTAATTACAGTCTTGTGCTAGCTAACAATCTGCATCTATCCTAAAGTCAGTCGATTTCTAGCTCTAAACACAGGCCTTCCAGTTTGGTATAACTAAGTTTTTCATATTTAATAGTGAATTTTAAACTCCCCAAATTCCTGTGAACTTTTTATACGTAAGTCAGTGAGGTACAGATCAATTGACTTAGTGATAAACAGGAAATTGGAAGTACCACTCCAGTGTTTTAAGCATCAGTCCAGTAGTCCTCAAATTTTCCACTTATCACCCCATTCTTCCTAGTGTTTTGGGGCATGCAATTTTACAGATGACTATAGCAAGATCAAATAGCCGTCATGATGAAGAAATTGCTTTGCTCAGCGAGATTCTCCTGCTGATCTGCTTGAAAGCCATAGGAAGTTCTGCTGGTTTCAGCAAAGTTATACGCAGCTGAAGCCACAGAGCAGTGAGATTCTGAGTTCAGTTATTAACAACAAGGAAACAAAATACTGAAGGCCTTACCTTTAGGAAAAATATCTCTGAAAATATTCAAATGAAAAGAAAGAAGACAATCTTGGAATCCAAATGAGCACAGAAGCATAAGTGGGTTGAAAATCAGAACAACTTTACATAAATTTTTGTTTTGCATCCTGCACTTGGAGCTGCTATGAAATTGCAGTTGGATATCAAAATGTCACCACTGCTAAAACAACTAATATAATGTCATGTGAAGATTAATTACTTAACCTGGGAAAAAGTTATGTGGGATAGGTGAACTCTAAAAGGAAAACTAAAAGAAGAAAAGATCCTGGTTCTGCATAGTACCATAGAAATCTGAGTCAGGGAAAAGAATGTTACAAAATGTAAATGTTGGGTAGAGATGTCTGCAAGTAAAATTTCAATAAAGCTAAACATGAGGTTATTGCTTTCGAATATTCATGACTTTGAATGGTCTTTTATTTGTAATGCATATTCATTTCAATGATCATATACAGCATATTTATACATCAGGCTCCATCAATTCTTATCTGGTTGTCATACATCGTTACTCTTACAGGAAATGAAAGAAAATAAATTTTAAAGTGTTACAAAAACACAGCTTGCTTAGCAATGATCTCTAGATTCATTGTGGAAGGTTCTAGTTATTTCTTCTGTTCCTATCATTAAAGGACAGCCCAAAATTGGTAAATCAATAAGAGCAGCAGTGCTATTCACCCTAAAGTACCTGGCATCATTTACAATCAAGCCCTCCTATAACCAAGGGGAGATAATTTCTCGCTGTACAATTACACACCAATAATGCAGACCTAAATAGCTTCTAATACTAGCACAGAACTGTGTAAGAAGTTCTGTTAGAATGAAGTTAAAAGAAGCTTTGTTACACCATTAATGATGAAGTGTGGACTGGTTTAGAATATAACAGGAATTCTTTCTAACCTAGTAGCAGAATGATATATTGCCTTGTGTGAAAGGGTGACCGGTTTGTAAAAGTATTTCATTGTTTACTTCAAAAGGGTGGGCAAAAAATACACAAGAAAGGTAAGAAAATGAAGAAGAGGAAGATGAATATGAGGAATTATTGTTTCAACTAACTCTACTGTTGTGCCAGCTATTCTGGAGCTGTTACAAAACCTGCTTGCTTTATCAGGAATAACAAACTAACAAACTAAGAACACTTATACAACTCAGGTGCTCTTTGGAGGAGGTGTGTTTGGGGGTGCCAATGCTTGTTTTGGGAATATCTAGAATAGTGGTTTACACAGTCGGTGCATGGACCCCAGGGGGTGCACAAGACAATCCATTGGGGTGCAGGAGGAAAATATTTTTTATACCATTAATAAATAAAATTTAATTATTTTTTTTAAATAGTGGTTATTTCATCTTTATCTCATCATCTTTTTAATTCCTGGTTTTGTGTATGTTTTATAACGTACAGAATGTATTAGTACAGTAGTACCCATACATGATTTATACATATATTGAGGGTGCACGCTCAAAAATTTTTTACTGATAGGAGTGCTTAATCAAAAAAGTTTGGAGACCACCAGTCTAGGACACTTACTGCTGAAGACCCGTTCCCACAAGGAAATAATAAACAATAGGATGCAGTCCAAAATCTGATCAAGGGTGGCTGAACAAGGAAACTTAATAACATAAGGCTTAACAGACTGAAATCCAAACACAAGACACAACAGCCCCTTAAGACATACTCAGCACAAGGAATTCTACAACAGTTATGTGAGACATAAAAGGAACTTTACAAATATAAAAGGAAATTCAACAGAATAAAGTAGATAAAGGGGAAGGTAGAAAACATAATAAAAGAAAATAAAATCAACGAAATCCTAAATTGAAAAAAAGATCAAAAATCTCCGAGGAAAAAATAAGAGGATGCAAATTATGATTAATTAAATAAAAAGCAACAAAAATAGGGAAAAATAGAGGAAAGAGGTAAGGAGAACAAAGATGGACAATTAGATAAGGATTGAAAGAAAAGAGACAAGAATGGAGGCTGTTCTGGCAAACATTCACACCTCTCTGGCTTGCTGGACTCAAAAACTCTCTGCACTCCAAAAGAACTTGTTCAATCACCTACTAATTTCTAATTTGAGAGAGATGGGGAGGGAAGAGCAACATAAAGAGATGCTTAGAGGGATCACTCAGGATTCTAAATCCCAGCGTATCCCTCACAAATCCTTCTGGGACTGTGTCACAGACACAACCTTCACTCAACAGGCCCTAAGTGGTACTAACCAGACATGTAATAGAAGCAAAATTAGGAGCAAAACAACTGGTGTTCCAGTACCCCCAGACCATAGCTGCTAGGCTTAAGCAGTAACTTAAATATGCTTGTACGTTTCAGGCTCCACTTTACCAGCTGGTACAAATGCTTTTGGAAGTCACACAGCAACATTTATGTTTGAGAAGCTAATCTAGTCCTGATATTTATTTCAGAAAGCTTATTTCTATGCAGAAGAAAAAATTACCACAGGCAGGTATTTCCAAAGTAGCTTTCAACAACAAATTGATTTTTCAGAAGTTTGTTTCAATTCTGTTTGATTATTGTGAAGCTACAAAAGAGGGAGAAAAGATAAAATGTCTAAGCTATTCTGTTTGTGCTGAAGAAGTCAAACAAAAAGTATTCTTTTGTTCCAGCACTTTGAAGGCTCTCTACGGGGAGTCCATCACATGAACCACATACTAGTTTATAGTTTGAGTTTGGGTGCGTTTATTTCTCTCATTTTCCATATTCAGAACACATATTGTAGTCAATCTAAATCTCATATTTCCACCTTTTATATTAACATGAATGTTACATGAATGTTGAATGCCTAAGTTTTAGCTGTCTGCTCTGCCCTAGCAGAATTCACAGCTCCGGAGTTCGGTGTTAATACACAGGGGAAGTTAAATGTTTCAGGGAACAGAATCAGCAAAAAAAAACAGTGAATCACCTCAGTCAGCATTGTGGTTGCTCTGATCCTGGCCTTTAAAATATTTAACTTCTTCTATGTATCATCACCTAATTCAGCATAAGGTGATGCTTGATGGTTGAGGCTAAGTGAGGACAAGGGTCCTCATTTGTCTCAAAGTTGAGACACTTTTTCTTACCAATCTGGATTCCCATCCTGAAGATGCCTTCCAAGGGCTCAAGCCCTTTCCTATTCTAACAAAAAAATACTTCAGTTATGGCCAACTTTATTTTACAATGGCTTTTTAATTGCAGTAGCTTACAGGTAAACAGCACATGTAATCCTCTTGTTTTCCTACTCTGGTAGAAATACACATTCCCACCTCCCAGAACCAAGTTACAGGCTGTTCTAGGCAGGAGCTATTACAAGAATAATTATGGCTAGATATGCACAAGGCTGAATCTCTCACTGTACCCTAATGATTAGGTGCTTACTCAAAAAAGGAAATCAGAGGTATTTTGGGGCTGCTTCTGTACCTGTTCTTCCCTTTCAGTACTTTATCGGGTAACTATTGTATATAAATTCTGCAAACTGGCCTTGGAGCTGGTTGTCCGAACTGTAGGCTAGAGAAGATGGACCGGCTGATTTCCTCGGAGACTTTGCTGTACTGTTTTTTACCACAGAGTTTCCCAAGGGTGCTGCAAAACAAGACGATACGTTAATATCTACCTATGAGCAGATCTGGAATAGATTTGATGGTATTAAAATCGTAAGCATCACACCCAGAGCACGTCCCTGCAGTACCCAGAATGATGCCAAGATCCCTGCTGAAGAAAATACGTGCAGTCACAGAATTTATATTTAATTAGTAGCTGTAAGAGTACCATTCCTGACTTTGGGGCTTGACTTTGCAAGCATGATAGTTCAGTGAACTGCCTTTGCAAAAAGTTTTTGGGCAGGTTAAAAAAAAGAATGTTGACATTCCAAAGTGACATAATATGGTATTATAATGCCACTTTTTTTCCCCAGTAAGGGTGGTGTCTTCATCGATATCACTGTCACAGGAGTAACAGGTTTCTACAACCATGTTGGAGATAAGTATCATTCCTGGGTGTGTTATTTTCCTCTAACTCTTCCAACACTGTCTCTTCACCCCCACAGCCTCATTCTTACCTACTCATATTCAAGTCCAGCTCCTCAACATAATCCCGTCTGGCTTCTCTAGTCTCCCAGTTTCAATGCTCTTCCAGAAATCTATGACTCTGCTGAAAATAGTGGCCAACCCCACTTGTCCCATCTGTGAACCCAAACATTTTCATTCCGAGTTCCAGTTTCACTCAGTTTTACCTTCTTCAGTCAAGTCAAGAACCTTCTTTATTCACGTTGGGAAGACTATTGCACACAAAGGGAAAAAATGTCCTTCTTCTGAGTTCTGATATCTGACCGCACCTCAGCCCACAGTTGCACGGAAAATCACTGAGTTCCCTGTGCATAAACAGGGAAATATTGGATGCTCACCTGCTCTACAGAAATGTTGTGAGCATAGCCCAGCCTCGTGCAACGGATGAGCACAGCTGAATACAGGCAGAGAAGAGAGACTCTACAGAGATTTCAGATGCTCAACACATACATATCGCTTTTCTAAAAGCTTATGAAGCAGTTGAATTTTAGCAGATTTTCCCCAAAATAGCAAAAAATGTTATCCATCACACTTACATTTCCCTCTGTCAAATTCAAATGTGTCAATACTGAGGTAATTAGACTCTCTCAACAAAATGGCTGTACTTTTTTATTTTTACATAATATATGCATATTTTTCCCCAGCTTTGCTTTCAAAAATGGCTAAGTAATTTTGGGTGAAACTTTCCAAAATATCCAACCTGAAGTAGACTTTTTGTATGAAAAATTTCTGATGAAATGGTTATAGTTTTGGCAAGGTAGAGGAGGTCTTGTAAAGTATCAAGTCCAATCTCCAGCTGTCACAGAGACCATGTCATGTTACTTACCCCTTCCATGAAGTAATGACAGTCCTATGCAAAAACAGTTGGGCATTTGATCCCACTATGTCAAGTTTGTTCTTGTCTCTTACAGCTGAACTGGGAGAAAAGTTCTTTTATTTTTTAGCCAAAATACATTCTTTCAGTGACAAACTGGATGAAATGATGAACAACTGAAAATGATTAACAATGGAAAGTAAGTCTTTTCCATCTTCAGGGAGTTCACTTATATCATTGAGTATAAATCTGAACTTTTTAGGCAGCCGCTATAGACCTCTTTGAAGGTTTTCTGATTTTCAAGGGCAACTTCTTTCTTTTCTTGGTACATTGAAACACCATTGAAACACTGTTTCATCTAATCATACCTTGCTCTGAATCAATTAAATTTCTTTAAACTGCCTTCTAAACTTACTAATTTCTAAAACATTTCCAGAAATAAACAGGAAATTGTAGTTACTGACACTCTGTCAGCTGGTCACTTTAAGCTATGCAATGCCTTTTAAAGCAAGAAAAGAAACTCTTAGAAAACCAATCTTGTTTTACATATCATTACTCACTATAATAAAACTGTGAGATGACAGAATCAGCAAACACAGGCCTTAAAAAGCAAACCAAAAAATATTTTCTCTAGAGACCTACTAAAATTCTTAGAAACCCAAAGTATTACAATTAAATGGTTGGACAATGCTTAGTGTTCAGTGGATCACAAAAATATAAAATACGTCAAACAAAGGACAAAGGAGGAGACATTTCAATGAAGGTGTTTACAGAAATGGTTTATTGGTTTAATAAAATTGAAATCATTGCAGTGAATCCTCATGAGCAAAGTTGTTCCACTGAAAAACTGCTCTTCACAGGAAATTAATACAAAATCAGATGGTAATGCACAAGATTTCTAATTTCTGTTGCAAAGGAAAAAATACTCACTGTAAATACATCAGATCAGAATTTAACTTTTCTTGTTACTGAGTAATGCACCCTGTAGATTAAAATATTCACAAAAGTACATTTCCAATTCAGTACCCACTCTTCTCAAGGTTCTGAATCAGACCCAGTAGGTGCATTCCACCTCTTAGGCAGTATTTTCCACTGTTTAATTAGATTTTGACACTGTGCTCAGATCCTGAGAGGTGCATACATAACTACCTTCTCCAAGTACATGGTATCATTACTCACTTTCAAAACAATAGCTACAACTTTTATCGTGTATTTTAGAAGACAAACCTATGGATTGTTAAGGTTTCTTAGAAACCTTCAGGAGAAATGTACACAGTTAAAAACTAAGAAGAGTTTGTTTAGAACTGAAAAATTAAGATTAACAGAGCAAACTATGAAATCCAGCAGCGTACAGTTGAGTGCTTGTCCAAATCAGGGCTCTCTTCGTTGCTTAAAACGGGCACTTGCCATTGCACACATTCTGAGCATGCTGCCTCCCCAAACATGCGCCCTTCAAGCGACACTTCGCTTAATTCATCTAGTCCTATTAAAGTAGTGAGAGGAGAAAGGAATCCATAGAGGGCACACAAGGCTATGCCTATGGGCCAGCCAAGAGGCACCAGCACAATGAGCCAAAATAACCCCCCCCGCTAAGCAGTTGCAGTCTGCCACCTGAAACCCAGTGACGTGAAAAAGAAGGGTTAACTTTGACTGCCAGTGTATATAGAGACATATAGATCAAACCCTCTTTTGTTTGCAAATCTTATTTTTGGAGAAAAAAAAAGATATTTTCAGCCAAAGAAAAATCTGTTTTCTATATTTAACAAAAGTCTAATGTAACAACTACCAAGTCACATGTGCCTCCTGGGAAACTTCCTAATGACTAAAAGGAAATATCAGATTTGCTTTAATGTGTAGTCTTCTAGACAAGAATGACTCAGATGCAAATGTTTAACATAGCTCTACAGAGATAAGTTGCAATGGTCCCTCAGCATTTGAGAAAATATGGCTATAGATGAAGAACCCAATCAATGTTTGGAATATAATACGTTTGGAATATGACATACTAAGAAGATGACGAGGTGCAGGCTCTGGCTAGACCATAAAGCTGTAGAACTTCTCAAGTTGTCGTGACCTAAGGAGGACACCTCCCGTTGCTTATTCTCTGGCTTAATGGCTTAACAAGAAACAGGTTGCGCACAACTAGTACCAGGTTAATGGAGTTTACATATCTACTGGTCCTTTTCATTATCACCTACTCCCTGTGCTGAGCTTTGAGACCATGAGCTTTATTTAACAGATCCATCAAGCTTATTACCCACCAAGACTATTAACAGTTATCTCCCCAGTGACTGAGATGTGTTGTGAGCTGTCAGAGCATTTTATTTCTGCCTTGTTCATTCTTTCAACAGTCTGGAAAATTGCAGATATATTTGTATGTATGAAAACACTACACAATCCAAAACACAACCTGGCATTTTCTGCTAATCATGTGAGATGTCCAGCAGCTAAATAAACGAAGAAAAATCAAACAAAGAAAAAATAAACTCTTAGTACCTAAAACACTGGAACATTTCTCAGTGTTTCCTTTTTAAGAATTCCTAATTGAGATTTCATGGTAAAAATACAAACTGCTCAGGAAATTCTTTTAAAATTAAAAACCAACCATTTATTATGTGCACGATTACTCAGCCTAATGAGCGGTCACTGCGGGTGGCACAGTATTATTGAATTAAACAGGTTGCTTTGATTCAGACACTATTTAAAATACATGAACATGAACATGAAAGGATTGTGTGGATCAATTAGCTGTATTTATGCTGCTTTATGATATCATACTGAAAAAGTACACAAATTGCTCAATTATCAGTAAAAGCAGAAAAATATATGGAAAACAGCCTTTACTTTTACAGCACAACTCTATGGCTTTTTAAATGATCAGATTTTCTCTGCCAGGCATTCAACCAAGCAGAGGGCAAGCTGAATAGATTGTTGGCCGAGAGCCTCTGCCTCCTCTTCTGTCACCTGAACAGGACCGACCACACTGTACTAAAACACGGAGATGCCCACAGTGACAGACGTGGCCACAGCAAGTGGTTTGGGTCTTGGGTGGGCTGCAAGGAACAGAGGGGTCACTCACAACAGCAAGTGCCTCTCGGGAGTTGAGGCACCCCTAAGCCTGACATTGGCTGATGTTCACACCCATAAACCTGCAACCTTGGGAGAGACCATCTTTGTGCTGGCTCGTGTAATCCCAACAGGGTGGCTGGGCTGCCTGGAGCTGCCGGGCAAAGACAGAAGTGGGTTGAAATCACCAACCTCAGCCAGGGACTGCACATCCCACGAGGAACTGCCGGCTGCCCTGTTAAAGCCATGGTGCATCGTCTGTGCCACAGAGCTGAAGATGCAGATTCCAGCCTTAGCCGTGGTTTTGGCAGCTGCATTTTAGTTGATACAGGAAGCATCTTCTCATCTCAACCACAAAAAGCGTGAGGTAGGGAAACTAAAGATAGACACCAATACATGCGCATGTCATGTTCTGATTAGTGAAAACTTTTGGAGGAGAGACCTGGCGTATCCTAGAGATATTTAAAATGTGTCTCCCACCTCCTCCCATGACAGGGACAGAGAAATAAGGATGGCCAAAAAGTTTTGCAGCAATCCTGCAGAAAAATCCACTGTGCTCAGTGTAAAAGGGTCAATTTTTGAACAGGTGTACAATAGAAACAGCAAAGAACCAAACAGGGAGGAAAATGTGTGTCGTAAAATCCCTATGGGAAGGTTTCTGTTTGTATCAGTTACACAAGCACTTCAGATATTCTTCAAATCCTCCAATTTCCTTCATTTTGTCTTTCCCATCTTTTTGTTAAATATCAAGAACATTTTATAATTTCCAAGGAATTTTCAGCGTGTATTTCTGTTACCAAGTTTGGTAATTTTTTAAGAGATAGCTTACAAATTCTGTTGTATAGGCAGCTTTTTATAATTCAGCTGTGTTTATGCTTCAGAAAATTCTGGTAAAATCCACTTAGGCTATATTAAATCACATCAGAGTGAAATGCTGTAAAATATATAAGTAACTTACTCGTTACCTAGATATCTCGAAGAAAGTCTTAGCCACAAAATGAATTGAGCATTTAGTTTAACAAAACATCTTACAGTCAAGGTAAATACATGGTGATCTGAATATGTCAAAATTATGTCTGAATTATGTCAACGCTTTTTTTCACAGTGTATATGAAGAGGTGGATTTTTTTCCTAAATTTTTTTCAGCACTGAAGTTGCTAAACAAATATTATGGTTGAAAATGCAAGTATATGGATGTCATGAAATTCACAGTTATAACGCTGCTGGCAAGCCTGACAGCTTGCCAGCTGAAATTTTAAACACCCAGTCAACTTAAGCAGAAGAATGAATTCAAATAAAGAAACTGCACAGGACATGGCAAAACGCTGGTGCTGTATCTTCAGTCTTGTCTTTCCTGTGCAGGCTCTTAAAATTCAGTTGCAGATGGTTTTTTGATTTTTTTCTTCCATTAGAAAACAAACAGCCTAATCTTCACTCGGAACATGTTCTCACTGAAATAATATTGCAAATTAGTGCACAATTTCTGATTGCCTTTCATAAACAAACTAGTTAAATAGTTAATTAAAACTGTCTTCAAACATCTCAGTTGCCAATATATTCAAGACGTCCTAAATTTGCCTTCAAGCTAGCACAAGACAAGAAAGTACAGTCTTTGGTGTTCTATTGAATGACTTCCCTATTTCAAGCAGATTTTAGTAGGGCATCTGAAATGTTGGTAGTCCACAAAACTTAATGAAAACACCGTGAATATGTTCAAGCCTTTTCTCAGAATTACCAAAAAAGATCATTATGAATAATTGTTCCTTGTCTCCAAGATTGCTGATTTGAAAAGGATGCTGTGAGGCTCACTGCTTTTTCTCCATCTATTGACGGAGCCAATACATCCATCCACACAGCCTAGAGCTAGACCAGGGTAGGGGTGGGGGGAAGACTTTTGTGACTACAACAGCATGTAAACATCAAAATCTAAAACTGTAACCTGAAAATCTGCACATAGCTCCTGCCTAATCCCAAAGGGTTGTATGGTTCGTGAGAGATCTTGATGTACATGGCCTAAATTCAGAGTCGGGCAGTGGCAAATTAGGTTACTGGCTGTTTGGCAATTTAGGCCGATTACCTAAATACAAATTTTGGCTTATGAGCACATTCATTCTTTTTCACGTTACATCCTTTGCAGGCATACTACATCCAGTCCAAAGTGCAAGCAAGGCTTATGTCTTTTCCCTCAACTGTGGGTGTAATGTGACCATATCCAGATTGCAAAAAGCTGCAGCAAAACTCAGCCAGCCCACGGTTACCAAACAGGGGGAAAAAGGTCCCGTCACCAGCAAAATGAGACAGTGAACCCATGTCAGAAGGTGAAGGGTAGAGACAGATTTCCTCCTAGTCTTTTCTGGTTGCCCTGAGGAACAGAGGTTTTCTCTGCAGGCATGAGAAGCATCATGAATACCAGTCAGTTCCCTACCTTCTCGAAGGACAAAGGTAGACTAAGGTGGGCACAGGTGCCCATTGGGAAAATGTTTCACAGAATCATAGAACAGTTTAGGTTGGAAGGGACCTTAAAGATCATCGCGTTCCAACTCCCTGCCATGGGCAGGGACACCTTCAACTAGACCAGGTTGCTCAAAGCCCCATCCAACCTGGCCTTGAACACCTCCAGGGATGGAGCTTCCACAGCTTCTCTGGGCAACCTGTTCCAGTGCCTCACCACCCTCGGAGTGAAGAATTTCTTCCTAATAGCTAATCTGAATCTCCCCTCTTCCAGTTTGAAGCCATTACCTCTCATCCTATCAGTACATGCCCTTGTAAAAAGTCCCTCTCCAGCTTTCTTGTAGGCTTTGTTAATAGTTTGTCTTTTTACCATGTACTCCATTAGAAGGTTTTAATTCTCTCCCCAAAGGCATGAACCCCCACAGAGAAAAAACAGTTATTCTGGGAAGGAGTAGGAGTTGCTCACCAGGATACAGTCCGAATCAGTGCCCTAAACTTACTGTGATGGTTCTCTCTTCAAAAAGTTGAGCATTTCAGTGAAATGAAGTACAGCTTTGGTCTAAATGACACCACACAAAAGACCAAGATCCGTTAGGCACGCGGGGAAAGCATGCTGCAAGAACTTTAGCAAAGTAGCCATCTTTCATACTCAGGTAAGACCCACTACATACACACACACACACACACACAGAGAAACATATATTTCTCCTGAATTTTTGGCTTTGGAAAGAAACAAAACAAGCTAATACTTAGTCAGCTGCACATCTATCAGTTTTTTAATCTAAAGCCACTAAAACGTTTTCCCTGCTAGTGCATATGTTTTTGTATTAGTTTTTGCAATTGTATTTATAGTTCACTTAAAAGATCTTGCTAGAAGAATGTGGAACTGTTGGTAGATTCATAAACTAAAGCTAAAACAGTGAGGTATATATTTAGCTGACTGATATACATTACTGGGCATCTCCTTGTAACATGCTTATTGCATATTATGCTTGTTGCACCTCTCATCTAATGCTCCCACCAGTTTCTATCTATCCCCTTCCAGGTCCCAGTTGCTCACAGTCATACAATCCCTTACGTAGAAGTTTGGATAGCAGTTTTCAGGACAGCTTTATATTTGTATGTATGTAAACTTAGCAGCTTCAGCTAAGGTCTAGGAGGATCAAGATAAAAATTCTTGACCCAAACCCTCAGTAGCCTGGGGGGAACATGCTCTCTCTCCTCTCCTTTGCCGGCAGAATTCAGAAACCCAGGAGAGGGATTGCCTTCTCCACACCTCCTCCTCCATGGCACAGGAGTATCAGCATGAACTTACATTGGCTCCTTATTCCACTGTATTCATCTTGGAACATTGTAAGGCATCATTTCTAAATATAATAAAATAAATCCAAATAGAACAACTTTAAATTTGCAGGACAAACCCTTTTTGGAAAAATGAGGTGCCAAAGCACCACCTAAAGGGGCATTATGTTCCTTAAATGGAAAGGCCTTTCATATATTCCCATAGGGAGAGAGCACATAGGGTGTACGTTCTTTTATATTCCATATATTGAAATAATATAAAAAAAATTTTAAGTCCTGGTTTAAACTAGTAGTTTACAGAATAGGCCTTACCTTATATTAAATAAAACATCAGGTTTCATACTGACACAATGAAGCATATCACGTTTGTGATTACAGGAAGAAATTCTCTTAAGAATCAACTGTCTCTACATAAATTTCCCGCTACGCAAGATGTGCATTTCCACTGATATTTGTGTTTCAATAAATAAAGCTTAAAACACTAAAACACGCTGCGTTTGCGAAGTTTTTCTTTTCAGTTTCTCTTTCCAATTCCTAATGATAATTGTTGCCGCTTAGAATTACAGGTGGGTACCGCGCGTAGGACTGAGCACTGAGATGAGGATGAGCCAGGAGCAGCAGCTGCCCTCAGCGCCCCATCTCACCACGCAGCTCTGACTGACTGAACGCCAGCGGGGGAACGTTGCAGGAGCAGGGAGCAATCCAGGACAACCGCCCCACCGCTGAAGTATCTGTGAATGCAGGAGCAAGATTAGTTCATCATACATTAGAGATCAAATGAGATAAAGAATGGAGCCGGTGAAAATCATGAGCTACGCAGGAGCATTTCTTAGCTCTGAGTAAAACCAGGAGGAAAGTTCGCTGATGATACCAAACTGGGAGGGGTGGCTGACACTCCAGAGGGCTGCGCTGCCATCCAGCGTGACCTGGACAGGCTCAAGAACTGGGCAGAGAAGAACCTAATGAGGTTCAACAAAAGCAAGTGCAGGGTCCTGCACCTGGGGAAGAAGAATGCTAAGCACCAGTATAGGTTAGGGGTGGACCTGCTGGGAAGCAGTTCTGAGGAGAAGGATCTGGGGGTCCTGGTAGATAGTAAATTATCCATGAGCCAGCAATGTGCCCTTATTGCCAAAAAGACCAATGGAATCCTGGGCTGCACAGGGAAGAGTGTGGCCAGTAGGTCGAGGGAGGTCATTCTCCCCCTCTACTCTGCACTGGTGAGGCCACAACTGGAATACTGTGTCCAGTTTTGGGCTCCCCAGTTCAAGAGGGACAGGGAACTGCTAGAGAGAGTCCAGCATAGGGCAACTAAGATAACTGAGGGATTGGAGCATCTCCCTTATGAGGAAAGGCTGAGAGAGCTGGGACTCTTTAGCCTGGAGAAGAGAAGGCTGAGGGGAGACCTTATTATTGCGTACAAGTATCTAAAGGGTGGGTTGAAGGAGGATGGAGCCAGACTCTTCTCGGTGGTTCCCAGTGACAGGACGAGGGGCAATGGGCACAAGTTGGAACATAGGAAGTTCCGTTCAAATATACGGAAAAACTTCTTTACGGTGAGGGTGACAGAGCACTGGCACAGGCTGCCCAGGGAGGTTGTGGAGTCCCCTTCTCTGGAGATTTTCAGGACCCACCTGGATGCAGTCCTGAGTAATGTGCTCTAGGCAATCCTGCTTTGGCAGGGGAGTTGGACTAGATGATCTCTAGAGGTCCCTTCCAACTCTGAAAATTGCATGGTTCCGTGTCCAAAAACATGGTCAGTCTGAACAAGGAAAGAAATCGTGTATTACTACCTCCTGTAGCAGGATGGGAGAGCAGGGCATCGAGGACCATTTTAATAGCTTGAACTTCATGAGGATTATAGTGAATCATTCACTTCTGTGTCTAGGTTGGTCAGTTTTCAAAACTGGAACTCAGGTGGTACCACAGGAAGGGTTCGACATCCAAAAGTATTTGATCAGAGATGGTCAGAGTTTCATTTTGTGCAAAATTTCAAATTTTAAAATTGCCTTTCGGTGCTAACTGAACAAAAAAAAAATCAGATTTTTTAAACACTGTGAAATATTTGGAATGCTGCCTTTTACTCTCTATTTTATCACTTGTTTTGACTTTCTGATAATATATGATTCATGTAAGGGAAAAGTGCACTACTAAAGCCAAGTGCTTGAATAGTTTTTGTCATTGTATTTAAAAACAAACCAAGTGCAACATTTAGCTGAACTCAAGTTTTGGGAAGAGTATTGTTTTGGAAAACTTATGATCAATTCTACAATTGCATTATTTCCTAAAGCAACACCCCACAAAAGAAGTCTCCTAATGCCCTAATATGTTTTCTGTTCTGAAACCCCCTAGCTTATCACTTAATGTTTATGTAAATCACATTGATGACGACAGTTTAAATAGAACGCTGTAAGTCCAGAACCGAGAAGGATGTCACGTGTTCTGACCTTTCACTCCACATGAATTTTCCCTACTAACACTGTGAGAGACATGAGAAAAAAAAAGCAAAACTGTAGACCAATACGCAGCTGGGTATCAGTAAACGCCAGTCCGCAAAATTAGATCTCAATGTTTCCTCAAAGATGAATACGCAACATTCTGCTTTAGGGTCTGTAGGAAACCACAAAGCTGCAAATAAAGACTTTCGTTTCAGTAATTTTCAATATATCCTTCTGGTAAGCAAAAACATCATCTATTCAGTAGCTCTTTAAAAATTTCGTTTTAAAAAGACTTAAATGAAACTGAGACAATATTTATAGCTAGAGGTCATATATGCATACACACATACAAATATATATGTATGTGTATATAAAGAAGAACTGACACAAACAGATGAAACTTGGGCACAACAGAGAGTGTGTAAGGCATAAGTAAGGGAAGACAGACTTGAGGTTTCTTGAAGAATATTTCCAAGAGACAAAATGAACAGGACACGTGACCGAACTGCCACCTTTGTCTCTAAGGACAGCAGGTTGGTATCAATAAAAGTTATGGATATTCAACTGTAGGCATTATTAGGTTTTAATTTAGAGCCTTACAGAGGCAATATTTGGATATACACGAGTTCTGTTCAAGCTTAGGTCGTATTTACATACACTGCAACGCAGCAACTATTTATTTAACTGTGCTCATGTTGCCAGAGGTGGGCAGTGACAGACAGCAAGACAGCTCTTCCGCCAACTGGGCTTTCCTTTTCCCCAGTCAGTCTTGTTTCAGCGCTCCTGCGTGTGTCCTCAGCGCAGAAGGATTATTGGTATGGCGCTTTCTCCCCTACTCTGACTCAGCATGCAAAACATGTGGTATGTCTCATTTTAGAAAACATGGCATTGCCCAACGGGACACGACTGCCGCTGCCAAAAATCGCTCTAAAAAATAAATAAATAAAACAGGGCAAGTCTGTACTGCTGTGGATTAAGGTCAGAAACAGAATCTTTGTGCGTCTGTACTGAGCTTCTCCCTATCCACCGCTGCTGCCCCTGAACTGCTTCCTTTACAGTAGTTAAGACACGTTATGTCCCTAATGACTGTCCCATCTAAAAATAAGTGCTCTTGACACACAAGAGATGTCAGGCCAGCACAGCAGGACGCTGAAGCGTCTCTGGATGCGTAGCAGGGCTTCTCTTACGCTGGGTTGCAGCAATTTAGGAATTCACACTTGATAAATGCAATAAGGGCGGCTTCTTTTTATCTCCTGCAAACGGTGCCAGGACTGATATATTCCTGACCCTTATTTGGGTCTCTGGCTTATTCTTTTACGCTGTTCTCTGGAATCATAGAATTCTAATGCTTCATTAGGCAAACACGCACTGTAGTTGTATACGCTTTTTCACTGACATCTATAGATGAACTATGTAATTGACAGCAGCTGGCTCAGCTTTGTGCTTGGGTCTACATATTCTTAAAAGACACTGGTACAGAAAACATACTCGGTTTGCTATAGACAGTGTTTCTCAAGCAGAGAGATAATGCCTGAACTCTGGAAAATTTCTTACCTATAGCTGAAATAACTCTTCTTCAAGCTTTTATTTTTATCTTGTTTTCCAGATATAACAGCACACCAACAGGCTTCTCTGCATTACACCTAATTACTGCTATTACTCAATTCAAAGATTCTTGCCCTTGCTCATTTTTCAAGGTGAGTGAAAATCACAATGGAAGCTAAATGAAATTTAACTATTTTTCTTATTAGCAACATATTGCATTATCCCTGATACGGGCTAGATTAAGCTGATTAAGGCCCTGCCACAGCAAGGCCCTGAGAAATAATCTGTCCTTGTTACTTACCACAGGAGTGGGAAAAGATCACTTTCTCGTTGCAATAGTATTTAATCTCCTGAAATATTACTATTCACAGAGAGGGACTAGTATTGCAGGTATTGTTTCTCCGTCTTTTCTTGCGTCTCTTCATTCTAGTGATTTTGTAGACGCCTGTATTGTTAAGGAGGAATTCTATTTTGGAAGTTTGGCTACTGTACTTTTTCAGAAACCTCCCAAAATTTAGGAAAATACATGGATTTACAGAGGATGCTTCGCTGAAATTCTTTGAAGAAAGTTCTTTTTCAATTTTCAATGGAAACAACATTCTTTTAAAATGTGTTTATCAGTACTATAGTACATAGAGTTTTTGGGCTTTTTCGACAGGTACCTAAGCAACCAGTCCTCTGAAAAAACAAATTTTAAGAGAACTACACTTGAGAAACCACATAGCAAAGGAAACACTAAGGGCCATAAAAAAAGTCTCCAAAACTCCCCCGAAAACATTCATTTTCTATTGATTGTTTCTACTGGGAGGATTACCATGTTTGGCAAAGGAAAGCACACTGCCATATGTCTTAACGGCATTCACAGCTTCTTGACTGCTGTGGGTTGTGATTCATTTGTTGGCTAGGACATTCACTTTTGTCTGCTTGCTCTACAAGATTTCAAGCGTTACCTAATGCTCGTTTCAATAGAATTGCATGTCATCATATTTATCCAGTGTGCGATCAACATCGCCTCTAGGTCTTCTTTTTTAAAAGAATTCTGTGATTTCAGAGAATAAAACTGGTCACTCTTGTCCTGTCAGCAAAGCCATTCTGTCAGGAAAACTTAACTTCTGCTCCTCATGAGATACTTTTCTTCAGGATTCACATCCTGTTATATCCCAGGAAACTGCAGAGATCCATTCCAAGGGGCCAGATGTTCGCTTCCCTTTTGAAGGAAGTTTCTTACCTTATCCAACACGTAGAGCAAGCAGTATTTGGTATCCACTATTAAAGCAAATACAAGGTAGGCTAGGAAAAAGTAATGGCCTTATCTTTTGGAGTTTATGGACATATTCATTATTGTAAACTGCTTATCGAGACCTCCAGCTTGTTTCTTATTTTCCCCGTGGCAAACTTTGTCCTGAACTTTTTAGAACTAACTTATCCACCGTCTTGGCCACATTGCCAAGCCATTTCAAAGCCCCATACAGAATAAAGCATAAGCCAGCCATGTTCTGAGAGTGTTACTAAGGCATTTCCTTCGATCATAGCTAAACCTGCACTTACTGCATTATTTCAGAGTCACAGATGGAAAGGGGACTGTATTTATATAGTACTATCTCAGCTATGTACAGATGACAGAACCGTCAGTAAAATGCTCTCTGCCCTTGTTTTTCTGGCTATTGCAGAAATGAACAGTACATTGAATTACAGTATCATTTTTATATCAGCACAGTATTAGAGTTTGAGAGCTGAGCTGTTTCTAAACTAGTCTCTATTTAAATAAATCTGGAAAGTAGTGCCTAAGTTGTTTTAGGCTCAGTGTAACAGAGGAAAATCAAGCAATTCATGGAAGCATTGTCTAAATAAATATAAAGAAAAACCACTAACAGTTCTTTAGTTTCAATCAAAAAGTCCTTAGTGTTTTGGTTTTTTTTATTACACGCCTTTTGGTGATGCTAAATCCCGAGTAAATATTGCCATTGGAAAACAAAACATATAGATCAAAATTCCACTTTTAGACCACTTCACTTCTTCCACCTACTCTTTCTTATAAGAAAATGTAAATAGAACATAAAAACTATTTTGGTGGAAAAGACAAAGTTCATCTTTTACCAAAAATGAAAAACAGAATGGAAAAGCTTTGGGGGAAAAGCGCCCCAAACCCCTAACCTCATAATCCAAATCCAAATCAAAGCCTCAAGAACTCCAACCACTCCTCCAACCAGTGCTACAAGCAAAAGATGATTTTCCAGACTTTTGAAAATACATCCCCCTAATACTTTTTTCAGGGATGTAATAGCAAAGTTCAACGTATGGAAGATGGCAGCAAGGATAACGAACCACTTGCTCAGCTCAAGTCAACAAAACCTTCATCCCTTTTACAGGGGGTGCTTGGTCCCTCAGAAAACTGCATATTTAGGCTGTTCAAGCTTTTGCAATTGTTTGCAGTTCAAGTGCCTCTTCCTGCACCTTAGCCAGAAACGGTCTTCACTACAACTCCCCTTACCATTTTACGGCAACACTGAAGTCTGGGACAGCTCTGTATACTGGGCTGTTGTTCTTCAAGGACTGAGCCAGCAGTGACCATGTACACCTGGGGCCTGCAGACGGAACCCAGCATGACACAGGCAGCTGTGGTCACAGTTCATTGCAAACTGTGTACTACTCAAAAAGGTCTTCGCAGCTCCTTTCCGCTTTGGGTGCTTGCTAATAGTCATTCTGTCCTAATTATTGATGGAATCTCTTGTCAATTAAATTATCCCTTTGAGAAAAAAACCCTCCAGCATCCTTTTCCAATTCCTGAAATACTAAAGCACAATAAATGATTGTCAGGCTCAAATATTTATAGAAAATAGGCTTGTGGCCTGAAGGCCCTGTATTATTCGACCCTGCATGAACATGTGAATGCTACTGCAAGAAATTCATCACCCAGATGTTCCACACAGTAATACTTGTTCTCCCAAGGCAGACAATTTGGTAGGAAACAGTAACACTCCCTTCCAATCAAAACAAGCAATGAAAGAACACACATTGTGTTCAAATGATTTGTTTTCTTGTCTGAGAAAACTTCAGCAAATGAAAAACACAAGAGAACACTCTGTACCAATAGCAAGCATTAGGATTTGTTACTCCTGGGCTCCCCTCTAACTGATGGGGGGAGAATGATTTCAGGGGGAGAGGCAGATGAAATCTCAGCATGTAAGCACAAGTACGCAATAGATGTGTTTCATGGAGCTTGGCCTACTTTATTAAGAAAAATAAAGAACTTCAGTGCTATTAATAAAAGTTTGTAATTTAATTATTCTCTAGTCAATTTAGTGAGGAATTCCTTCTGGCAGCTTCACAACCGCAATATGTGAAAACCAAGTATTTTCCCTTTGCCAGCAGCAAAAGGTGTTCCTATGGCTATTGCTTTGTGTGAAAATCTACTTGGAAATTCATAAGTCTCATTGAACCATTGAATAATTTGCCAAGTTGGCCGGTATTCTTAATGAACCAAGGAAAAACCTTTCTCTGATCACTTTATGAACGATGTACACTTGGAAGTTACCCTAGAAAACCCACTCAACCATTACGTCATTATCAATATTGTATGTTTTGCAAATCCTGCATTCAGGAGAACTACCTTCATTTTTCTTCCTCGTGTGGCTTTATGCTGGGCAATTACTGTGTCCTTTTAAAGCAAAATAAATTTACTTTAACACACTAATTTAAAAAATAGTGCTGTTGAAAAGCTGCATCCTTAGTCCTTCTGTAAATATGGATCAATTAAAAACTGCAGCAGAAGTCAACAATGAGAAATTGCTACAAGTACCTGGGCCTTATGAAATTCTGAGAACCTGCTAAGGTCCCAATTCAATAAAGCTTTTAAACATTTCAAACTCCCATGGTAATTGACATTTCTCAAACATACAATTAAATATCACACTGAACCTGAGCCTATGCCTAAAATACCATCTCAGCAAATACAAGCATAGCTCTGCATAAGGAATTCTCCATTGCAAAATATTAAGGAAACTATAGTGTCTGGCCCATATACAATCTAATTATTCAGTGAAGTTTAATGGATAACTCAGTGACTGAATTAAAGGTCAAATATTCAAAACTGGTATAAAAAGCATCTTTACTGAACAACTTATAAAAAGGAAATTGTGTATCATTTGAAGCCATTAAACAAATTACATTACTCATACTGACAAGAACTCAGTAAAATGTTTGCCAAACATTTTGCTTGTCCACAAAGTATTCAGTGAAAAATATACGAAACAGGTCACATTACACAAGCAACCACTTAAAAAAGTCAATGTAAAAATAGCAGTTATATTTAACTGCTTTTTTCCCCCCATCCATTTCCCCAAACATGTAGAGGACAAACATCACGTGGATCACTTTTCAGTCTCATTCTCAGGTTCACTGTCTCCACTATCACTGTCTCTTCCAGGGTGTTCTGGCATTGTTCGATGTTCATCCACTTCGGCCACTTTCAATTCTCCTTCCTTTATCACTTCTTCCCCTACCTTATTTTCTTCTGCTGCATCTTCCTGCATGCCTTGCACCTCACCTTCTACTTCAGTCTCTTGAGTTTGAGTAGTTTCAGTTTCTTCAGTCATGGCAGGTGGGGGCAGTAAACGCTAGATGATTAAAAAACGAAGGATTTTCAGTTTTTGCAACAAATCTATTTGGACATCTATTCCTATTTTAGTTTGAATTGTTCACCTTATATTTAGCATTTTGCATTAGATAACAAGTTAACAACGAAGAGTTAAAATTTAGAGGCTCTAATCATTTGTAGGTGCTTAAGTCCTATATAACAACAACAACAACAAAAAAGAATAATCTTGGTTCACACAATAGTCTTATTAGACACATTTTTTGCCTGAAAAGAGGGTGTTAAAAACTCAGTACTTCCAATTCAAGGGTATCAAACACATTTCATTATCCCAAACAGCCAGACAAGTAATGGGTCTATGGTAAATCCCTACTTGGAGCAACAAGCACATTCCTACCGTAATCTCATCTGCTACCATTTCAAACTCCGAGATATGTTTAACTTGCTTTTAGAGGTCTTTAACAGGCCCTTCTTTAACAACTCATTCCAGTAATTTCCCCTTGAAACAGCTTATAAAATGTTATGGGAACGTTATCTGTACTTACAGCTGTGGGTGAAACTTGTATAAGTGTAAATCAACACAAGTTCCAGGAGCAGTTAAAGCAATGCTTAGATATTTTTCACATACTACTTCTGGAAAAGTAATTTAGCATATTCCAAGTGTTTTGCTCGCAACTAAAAAAGTAGTTTGCAAAACATTATAAGCAGCAATAGTAGCCGTATTACAGACTTGGGGAAAAAACCAACCATGAATACAGTGAGCTGAAGAGTATGGATGAATGCTTTACAACTCCAGGCTGTACAGAAACACTCGTATCTCTTGCAGCCTGACATTATTTAATGACATGACAGATATTTCCTTGGAATATTGTGAAGCATTTTAACAAAATGAAAGCACAATAAACCTCCCATGGATGATTGTTTTGTTTTGTTTTGCTTAAAGGCAACTTGGCATCATATGACAAATTAAGTGTTTAATTACAGTGAAGTCTTATCTTCAGTTAGATGACACTAATATTACAAATTTGTGACAAGCATAGGCAAAAATCTTTGAAGCAATTATAGCTACCAGAGATATGGTACCAGAGATACCAGATTTTTTATAATTTTGAAGTTATCATACTGGTGCCTATAATCCATCTGTTCAAAGAAAAAGTGTATTCCAAAGCCAGAGATCCTTTAATTACAAAAATATATTCTTGATGCATTAGACAAACTCAGAATTCTGTGATTTAGTTAGATGAATGCTGTGTTTCCTGAGTACTACTGTTAAGACTAGTGTAAAAGAAAAAGAAAAATATAATGTTGTACTAAAAAGGGTAAAAGAAATTTAATGCCTACTTTTTTTTTGTAGTTCACTTTTTGGCTTCTCCTGCAAGGAGAATGTGATTCATTGCCACAGTAGGAAACCAGCAGTTTTGTAACTAATTTTAGCTAGCAATGGATAAGATTAGGATGCTAAAAAGAATAACTGGTATTAGCAGAAGGATCACTTCCATATTTGATTACGGTGTCAAGCAAACCCATCTTTTGGTAAAATTTAGATGCTACCATCTGCTTTTCAGGATACGTATACACTTCTCAGTTTTGACAGTGCTATTCATTTGCATCTGAATGTGACCAACTGCACAGTCCACTGAGTCCTCATCACATACAATCTGCATGGTTGAGAGATCTCCAACTATATTAGACAAACTGACTCCAACACAAGTCTCGTCATGTGCTTATAGGACTGGGTTTTTAACAAAACAGTGTAAGCTTTCACTACTTTAAAAAAAATACAGTTACAAGAAGAGGAGATTTTAGCAGTGTCACTCCTCTTTCTCTATCCCCTTTTCTTTACAGCAGACAGATAATTAGAGCACTTCCCCAAAATAGTGAGAAAGTATCCTGTCCACCCGGAAAAAGGCTTGGACAGGCAAAACACTTCAAATTTGGCTGAAGCTATGCCTTCCAGATAAAAAAAAATAAATCCAAGATTCACTGGATAAGAACTGCATAGGAAAAGAAATTTTCTATCTGAAAGTCTGACATTCAGTTAAAGGAGAATTTCGGGTTCTGATCTCTACTGATTACTCTGTTCCATATTAGATGAAACAGTCACTGGAAGAAGGAAGGAATAGGAGGTGATAGAGAAACATCCTTGTACGAGATATCAGAACCTAGACCTCACAGACAAATACCTTGCACTAATCTGTTCAAGGATACAGAGCCACGCTCACACTCTCTTCCCAGCCAGCTAATACAGAGTGAGTAGTGTCCTTTTACATCAATTTTTTCCACTTTTGGAAATACCTCAGAAGAGCAAAAACCAACATGGGAACTTCAGAGTACCATGAAAGAATAAATTATAGGTAATACAACCATGTTACACCCCAGATATTAAGTGAAAGCTGATGCAGTTGAGGGGTAGCATTTAAGACCTCTCCCTTTCTGTTTGCTGTCAACTACTTCGAGGCATCTACAGATCCAAGTACGCCAAGTAAAGGCAGCTTTCTGCTCAGTATAGTATCTAAACTACTTTAAAGCTCTGCTCACATACAGAAGAAGACAAGGTGTTTCTGTTAGGTTACAAGCTCTGCTTCAGGGATTAAACACTGACCAAATTAGATACAGAAGTGAGAAAGCATCTACAACTGCTTCCAAGCCCGTGCTATTTTGCTTGGTGCTGAACTAGTGCTGAAAAAAATTGCTTCAGAATAAAAACGCTACAGCTGCTAACCAGTCTGGGTAACGCAGTGTGCTAGCATGGCTAAAATGGTTCCAAGACATGATGTGGTCTTTCTATCCACTGCAGGCTTGTCACAAAAACCTCTATTACAAAACATCACTGCACCATGCAGTGGTGCTATAACACCACTAGCTGCACTTACCTGAAACATAATGCAGAAGTTTACTTCAAGTAAATACCAGACAAGCCAGTTCTTTAGTACTAATGAGGAATTTCTGAGCCCAGAGAGAGCCAAGACTAGCACTCTGCGTCAATTACTGCTGGTTTTGGGGCCTTAAATTGCAGCTTAAGTTACTAAAAGATACAGCTCTTGCTACTGCAGGATTTTAAAGACCTCAATATTCTCACTCATAGTCATAAAACCTTCTTGAATTTTAAACATAACAGGAACAGTCTCAAACCTCAAAAGCATCTCATGTCACTTCCTAAAAATCAATTTTATCTTAAATGCACACTTTCTAAAAGTTAGAAGGTCCTTACCTGTTGATAGTGGCGTGTGCTCTGTATCATGTGCATATACATATTGTACACAAAGTTAGCCATTTGAGGCATGTTCTTAATAACGTGTATTTGGTGAGATGGTCTTTCTCCATTCTAAGGAAGGGGAAAAAAGTAGAAATTCAGCAAGCAAAGCAAAACAGCCATTATTCAAAGGTTATTTAACTATGTTAGAAAACATAAATGCAAGAAATTAAATAATCATGCTTGTTAAAGAATAAAAATAACTAAATTCTTTGGAAGGATAGGAAGTGCAGGTCTTCCACTTTGGGGAACTAGATCAGTCATGATACTGCAGCTCAATGAATAAATTTCAAAAGGACAGGCTGGGTTCTAATACTTACTTCATAAAGTACATTTTGGACTTGAGCCATTTAACATATTAAAGGCACAAATAATGTAGGATTAGATTAGGACTTAGCTTACTTGTCCACCACTGTCTAGCTCTTTCTTGCCCACATTCGCTGACCATACGCACTGCATTCTTCGTTGCACCGTAGACCTTAAAGTTTCAACTGAAGGGCTCCCTCCCAAAATTGTCAAACAGGACTTAAGACCAGGGAAAGATCTGTAACTGAATTTTGAGTTCATGCAGGCACCCCTTCTCAAAGCTCCAGGAAGCAAAGGAGATATAATCCTCCATTTTTTTATTTAGCATCCTATTCTGTGTGTTCCATGCTTAGATGCTTAAGGCAAACCTTTCCCTAAAGATCCAGTGCAGTATTACAAATTACTTAGGAACCTAGCAGCAACAAAACTCTTTTGCGATTATGGACCCAACTTAATAAAACCCAAAAACGTTAATTGGTTATCCTCAATTACTCAGTTATATGTAATTTTACCTCTTTTAACAAGAAGCGATTAGCTTTGTGTGGCTTTTTTTTTGTTTTGAGAAATAACATTTTGTTTCATAACAAGACCAAAAATATTTAACACACTAAAAACTTATCTATTTATCATAAAAGAAAATTATTGAAATCACTTATGCAGGCAGAACTTAGGAAAAAGCATGCACAACAGAGTTACTCTGGTAACTAAGTTTTGTGGAAAAATCAATTAAAAACCGCTGGTGTGTATCATGATAAAAGTTAACTCTAGAGACATAATTATCCAAAAGGCATTGGTTCAGCAAAGAAAATGATCCCACCTCTTATAGCCCACTCAAAAACAGTGGGCAAATACACACACCCATAACAGACAGCAAAATTCAGAGCAGCTGTTCCTACCTGTCTTGCTGTTGGAAAACATTCTGTGGGAACGATGTGTAGGTGAAGTGGTCGAGCTGTGAGTTGGCTGAAAGCTGGAGTTAGCTCAAAACAGTTCTGAAACAGTGATACCCTTGCAAAGATATAAAGCCCGAGCCTGGCTCTTGACATGGCAACAACCAATCGTCGGACATCCCTTCAGAAAACAAAACAAAGCAAATCAATCATGTTCTTTTCACTGATGACACGACTGCAATAAAAATAACTGGAAGTATACAGAAGTCTTAAAGGAAATCTGCTAAATACTCCAGAAGACCTTATAGCAGCCTTCCAGTACCTAAAGGGGGCCTACAGGAAAGATGGGGAGGGACACTTTATCAGGGACTGTAGTGATAGGACGAGGGGGAATGGTTTCAAACGGAAAGACGGTAGATTTAGATTAGATATTAGGAAGAAATTCTTTACTGTCTGGGTGATGAGACACTGGAACAGGTTGCCCAGAGAAGCTGAACACCTCCAGGGATGGGGCATCCACAAGGCCAGGCTGGATGGGGCTTTGAGCAACCTGGTGTAGTGGAAGGTGACCCTGCGCATGGCAGGGGGGTTGGAACTAGATGATCTTTAAGGTCGCTTCCAACCCAAACCATTCTATGATTCTATAATAGTATTTTGCCTTTAATTCTTTTCCCTATGTACTGTTTCGATAACTACCAAATTCTAGAATCATTTATATAAAAGAGGGTTCACTGTACCGATAACAATATGAAAATTCACCCTTTACTATTTTTCCAGATTTCAGAGGTAAAGATTTACATTGAGAACAAATCACAGTAGCATTTCTGTATTCCTGAATGAACAAACATGAGTTTGATAACTCATCTAACTGCTGGTGAATAGACAAGTGTTCCTCCACTCCACCCCAAAACTAGAGTGCAAACATTTTAAACTACACAGCATAATGCAACTTACACAGTGATCAAACTCTTTTGATACAAAACAAATAAAATGTTCGCTTACAGGAAAGAATCTATGAGAAAATTTAAGCCTGCATTTGTTCAACGAGCATTACATTCCTGTTGTTCTACTAGGGTGAAACCAAGTTCAGCCTCTCTGCAGTAACATAAACTAATTATAGTATAAGAGTCATTACTAAAGGATAAAGTGTTTGTGAAGAGGGTACCAGACAGTTATAAAAGGAAATACGCCTGAACTTCATTCAAAACATAGCATCAAACTTCATTTCTACTACATACTCAAATAATCGAACACTTTTGTATAATTATTATAAACACCTCTCTGATACAGAAAACATGCAGTTTAATGACACTACAAGAGTATCTTCTTACATACCTAAGGTGGCCTACAGCTTTGGTACGCACTAGTGAAAGGAGAATATAATCATTTTGTTGACCTTGAAATCTGTCGACAGTTGTTACCTAGAGGATCAAAAACCGAGAAAAAACCTCCATAGGTTAATCTTTGTCATTTTAATTAAAACTGACACCAAAATTTTAACATCAGCTTTGGACTGAAACTGCAATAAATGGGAAGAAAAAAAGAGAATGTTTTAACTCTGTTTTAGTTGACCTCTAACCAAAAATCATCAGCCTGTTCTTTTTGGGAGATGTTGGGAGGAGCTTTTGTCTGACTGTATACTGATTCTTTTACATTTTTATTCAATTCAGACAGCTAACAGTGGGGTGCTAATAACGAAAGATTATGGAAAGCCATCAGTTTTATAATACAGAGTTTTAACCTGCAGAATTAGCACCAGACTTTTATTATTCATTTAATCATATTTGTCATCATACATTTTATCAAATAATTTCCACTTTGGGTGGATCTTCTTAAAGGTGTGGTTTTTGGGTGGGGTTGGTTTTTTTGGAGGACAAAATAACAAAGAAAAGAGTTTTTCTGTCCCATGTAGTCTGTAGCCTTTCCAATTTCACAGACTTCAGTTTGTTTACGTGTCAAATTACAAACAGGCAGAAACAAGGGCACTACTCTATGAAACTGCACAGAATGTAGGGTAATAAATGTGTCGTTAACCAGGGAATACTGTGAATCTATTCAATTAGTCTGTTCTATAACATGACAATTTAAAAACAAACCAACCAGAACCTTTGATATATTGTCAAAGTCACCTTGTTCGGTCGTCCAATCAGTGGATTATTTCCACACCGCTGATTAATGACATCACGGATCAGGTGTTTCTGTCCATTGTATGTTGTCAGGATACTTATCTTGTCTGCAGGATAACCAAGCAGGCACATATACATGAAGAGTGCTACAACATACTCCGCTTCACCAAGATTCTTAAGTTTAAAAGAGGAGAGAGGAAAAAAAAAAAGAAGGGGTTACTCAACTTGTAAGGTTGGAAAGAATAACATCAGTGACATTATCATGTATTTAGGCAAAAATCTCAGTGCTGAGAAATGTCTATAGATCTGATCTTCCTTCTTTGCTCACTGAAAAGCCTTTGTGAAAGAACAAAATGAACCACAAGAAGGTTTAATAACTTCATTCTGATTCATCTTCAGAGAATTGCTGAAAATCTCTACATCAGTATTATTGTTAGTCATTGATTGACACTTTCCAATATCTACTCAGAAGGTCCCAGTTTTATTTCAATACAAAATTAAAATCTAAATATTTAATAGTCCATTACATTATATGTAGGAGCTATTAAATATTTACACATTTGTACATATGCATTTATATGCTTATAGCTGTCTGCCAAACGGAACTGCCACGTTAACTGTATTATTACAGGACTCAATCAATACAATATTTCATTTATTCTTCTTTAAAGGTCACATGCCAAAAAACCCACCTGTTATGTAAAACTGGAACTGTTTTCCGTTAGAAAGTATTACAAGCTGATATTCTACAGATATCTGTATTTAAATACAAGGATTTAAGAAACGCTTAGCGCTAATTTAACATGGTTTCAAATAAGCACGCAAAAATGATGCAATGACTCACTCTCCAGTAAGCTGAAAGTTCCAACTAGTTGAACTAGAATAACTAAATTCCTTTCAACTATTAATTAGGAGAGACATATGATTATCAAATCCAGTTATTTCTACTGAGGCCATACCTATTCAATTTCAAATGACCAGCTGTTATTTCGTATTTGGTAACTTTTTTTCCAGAGCCGTTACTCCTAATAAATGTCTGTCCCAAATCATCACTCTTCTGGCTGTAGGAAGTTTTGTCCTATTTCCAAACTGAAGTTATTCATAGCCTGTTTAAATCCCTGTTCCATCAACAAAAATTATCTTTCAGGGTAAAAAGTTACCCTCAAATTGCTGACATTTATTTCTCCTCTATTTATACTGGGAATCTTGTGCCCACTGGGTGTATGTTTGGCTAGGCTAGACACACCAGCCTTCTTTATTTCTTCTTATTAAAGTGGCTCTGCATTACTTGGAAAATGCAGTTGCTATGCATTCCAAACACCTGTTGGTGTAAAGATATTATACAAATCTTAATCATCTTTAAGTCTGGAAAGAAATGCCCAAATTCACAAAGAAAGAAATAATACATAGCAGGAATTTGTTACCGCATGAAAAACAACGCAATGCCACCAACATACTCTGCTAATATCTCTCCATCCTCAAGATCATGAAAAAAATTTACCGTAGGACGTATTATAAAAGTTCGTTCACGAAAGCACTGTTGTAATGATAAAGGTGTTCTGTGTCCTTGTGTAAATGTTCTCTGTTTTCTTCGGTCCAGGAGCAGACTAAAGCAATGCTCAGATTCTCAGTTATCAGAATCCCATTTTTAAGGCGCTAATTTCAGTTGTTCCACAGGACAACTTTTTACTACTTGTACATTACAGTGTTACAGCTTAAAATACAAAATCATAAGAAACTCCTCCCTCCAAACAACACTGTCCTCAAACTAGAAATGAGATGTAGTGGATTATGACTCACCATTGCTTTGTTCACTAACAGCACACTAGTTCGTATTAAAAAAAAAAAGTGAGAGGAACCCAAGAATAATCTATTAATATCTATCATACTTTTTAAAAAATAGATTAACATAACTCTCAATGATCTTCACAGGGAAAAAATGACCACAAATATTACCACCTCAAAGTATATTCTTTGCTTTCTACAATACTAAACAAAATATAAGGTGTAATTCCATCTTTGAATTAAACTCATTAACTTCCACACAGCTCCAGCCTCTAACTTTGCTGAAAACCAAAATAGTAATTTAGGAATCAGTTTGTTTTCATCACTGTTTTTAAAACAAGAAAAATAAGAGGACTGAAAATATAAGCATCTCATTACAAGTGTAAAAGGTTTTCCTCTATTTAAGAGAAATAGATGGAGTCTGTTGTTGTTGGCTTAATTTGAAAATTTATTTGAGAAATTCCAAGGCTAAGTTTTTTTGGCAATTTACTTCAGCCTCAATGTCTCTCTGCCTCTTATGTATATTTCTTGCAGTACTGTTTCATTCTTTTATGAATGGGCTTTTTAGCATTCTTACATATAGATCAAATCAAAACAATGACTCTTCAAACTCAAATATGTGCCACAGAGCAAACTTTGATCCTTCATGCACAGGGGAAATGCTACTGTTTATTTCACTATCATGGCAATACAACTGAATTAAAACAGACTTTAATTTGCCATAGGCTAAAACAATGTTTCATAATAAATTACACACGAAATCTCACCCCTCTCGTAACATTGAGAAAGCGTAGATATCAAGCAAAGTCATTCACTTTGAGCAAAAAGCGCAACATAATATATTATAATTTTCAACATTCAAAACTGATTCAACGGAGGAAAAAAAATCATGCATATGCGTGACTCAATTATCTGAGAACATGAATTAAACATCAGTTTACTGTATTTTGATAGTCTGTCTTCATTGCAGATTTAATAAGCTATATCCAGATTAAGTAAAGTATACACGTAATATTTCTCTTACCTGATAGAAATAAGGGTTGGGTTCAGATTCTCCCACACCATTGAAGTCTTCTACGTTTATAAGCTGGAAGTCGTACAAAAACCCAGCATTGGCTGTTCTGAACTCTGGCAGAAGCTGCACATGAGGCAGGTTACCCAGATTCTTGTAACGCCAGTTGTAGAGGTTACATAAACTGTCCAAAAACACAGAGAGACAAAACCCCAAATAGTTAAAGCGGGTTCTTGAACTCATCCAAAATAGTTCAGATAAACACAACCTCTCGCTTTGAAGATGAATGCTTCTGTAGGTTTTCAGAGAAAAAAGAAATAAAATTGCCGGATAGCCCACATATATATAAATGAACATACTTGTATAAGCTATCCAGCAATTATTTTTTAAGTTTTGATTCTGTTTGGTTCTCTCACAGAAAAGTTCAGATTTCACTTCTCTTTAGAAAGCTCAATGCAGCACACTCACCCTTAAGCCTGTCACACTTGATCAGCTCTGCACTGAAGGGTACAAAGTTTGCAAAGAAATATAGTAGGAATGTTCATGGGGAACAAAACTTAAGGAATATTAATGCTTCTTTACAAAAAGGAAGGAGTACAGGAAAAGGACTTTCTGTATTATCTGCTGTAAAACCTCTTTGCCTCACTGCAAAAAGAAATTAATTTTCTTATTTTGCACATTGCCACGTATTAACATGAGACACAAAGAGAAGCAACAAAAATCTACACAATTCTGAATTGTATCTGGTATTTATATGGACAGTAATATAACCAAAATGCCTCAGTCAAAAGCGCACAACACTATCCAGACTAAATATAGTAGCAGACAATTCATGGGGAAGCTACCTATTATCAGAAAAGACAAATCATAGGAAGGTATGGAAAAAATCCTTGACCAAGAAATTGCTTGCAAAATGAAGGACTACTTCTGCTCTCTTATCTTGAAGTTCTCCGAGATGTTGCAAAATAGTAGATAGAAAAATAAACTTCATTAATCATCATACTCAGATATAATTTGCATTTTTAAAGTCATACTGAAAGTAACTTACGCATATGACTAGAAAATAATATTCTACCACCCCCAACATTTCTTATGTAAAAAAACCTGAAGTTCTCGTTCACATTGTTCATTCCTCTTTATGCCTAAAAAAATTAGGAATTAAAACTAAACTAGCAAAATTTTACATGGAATCATTTTCTCTTCTTCGGTTTTATTTTTCATTGTTAACATGACACCACAAACATGCACTTTACATAATAAATAAATCTGACATCTAAATTACCACAATGAAATGACAAATACATGGATAAAAAGAAAAGTTCTCTGACTACAGAGAAGCAGTATCTCTTAATATAAAAAAAGGTATTACGCTCTTGTGTGGACAGTCTGGTTGTCTCCAATCAATCAAAGCTGAAGCTCTGCTGAAATACTACAAGAAAAGTACCCTTTTGCAGACCACAAGAGAAATATGGTATTTTCAAGGCCAAATAAAGAAATCTTCATTTGGCCTTGAATATATTAAATATATTAGTTTAGAAAAGGAAGCTGCTGCAAAAAAGTCTAAGCTGTAAAAACCCTAAACACTTAAGACTATTAAAATTCCTTTAAATAGCATTTTCATTAAAGTCTTATACAGCAGCAATTTACTACTATATAAAAAAAAGACAGTAAAACTGATTGCATTTCAGCAAAGTAAAATCTGACTTCCTAGTCTAAGCTGAACCAAATGGAACAAAACAATTAAATTACAGTTTTGCAAACTCCTGTCCTAACAATAGGAAAGAAGCTTCCAATACTATGTGTGTTTTTCCAATTTTTAACCTGGTAGTTTCTTACAAGCTAGACATGCCATTTTCTCTGTCTCACCTTGCTCTTGCTCTCCCTTGTGCATCCAAATCAACAGTTGGCACTCCAACACGAACAAACCGTGTAAAAAGAGACTGCTCCATGTTGGAGTATTTTTGGAAAGCCATGTTCTTAATGACTGGTGGCAACTGATGATGGTCACCAATCATAATCCATCGTTTCAAACGACTGAAGCCATCCTGGGGGTTCTATAATTAAACAGTTACACAATTATAACTACTACAATATAATCAAGGCACTCAATTACAACACATTAGCAGTCAAATTGGCTGTCCTAGATTAGCCCTAAATTTCAATATTTGTTCTTAAGCTACACTGAACTGCAGTCCTTTTAAAGACAACTACTAGCTTCTTTCCAATCTACTACAAGAAAAAGGGAGTAGTATTTTAAATAGTCTTGTTTCTTATAACGCAACAGGTAAGTTTATTTATTAAAATCAATAGAGAAATATCAGGATAAATATCATATTACATTGTTTTAAAGGCCAAAAGTAACATACTATCAGAGGACAAAAGGAAGAACCAATTACAGAAGTTACAGTAGTAAAAAACCTGATTTCTATGCAGTACTGTTACCCTAGAACAGTCTTTTAAACATTATGTTTTGGATTCTGAGATAGTGAATATGAAGTGCCTGAAGCATGTGCAATAATTTTAGTGCCCACATGTCTGGGGCACAAACTAAGCCTGCTTTTCAAGTGTCTCTGTGGTTCATGTGCTTCACCTGTTTACCTCTGGAATTCCCACATGGCCTCTTTCATGACCAGGATGTGCCTCTAATTAATCCTCACCCTGGCTCTTGCACTGAATGCTCTTCAGTATGTTTGATATCTCTCTTTCCAGTTCCTCATCATCCTTTGTGTCCCTACGTTACATACTGAAGGAGGTCATGAAGGAATGTTGTAACATAGGGACAAAAAAGGAACAGATGGGTGGGTAATGTTATCCAGGAATTAGAATCCTGAAGATTCTCACCTGGCAGTTTTACAATTCAGACCCTCATTTCTTACACAGTCCTGTGATATTTCCCTTTCCTGATAGGAGCACTATTCAAGATAGAGCCTGAAGTTCCTTTTCTTGCCAACTGAAGCGGAAAAACTCTGAAGATCTCTCTGATCAGAGAGCAAGGAAAGAAAACTGAACTCTGGACTGTCCAGCTCATCAAGCCATAAGATGCCTTAGTAAGAACGTAAGAGGATGGAAATTATTTTCAATAGCATGGAAGATTTCTTTTCTTTCTTTCTTTTTTTTTTTACCTCCAAAAAGGTTACTGATCTGGAGAAAACCCAGCATTCTTCATAATCATTCTGCTCTTATTGGCAATGTCAATCTCCGAGAAAGAGCCCTCCAAAGAACTCTGTTTTTAAAAATTTCTTACTCTGAATTGCAAGTGCAAGAAATCAAGTGGTACTACTCTGTAAGCCTAGTTCTTTAGGTTTGTTAAAAAACCCTTCAGTTTGCAAGGACCATTTGGATGGCTCTTGTAAGAATGGTCATGGAATATCCCCCAGAATATGGGTCTATGGTGAAAAGGTCTGCTTTAATTACACAAAACTCTTCAGCTTCTGCATTGCTCATATACACTTATTTCCCCTCACCAGTCTGATGCATCTGGTTATTCAGTGATCATTCAAACATTTGAAAAACACTGTAAAGATGCTTATTTCACTAACTACAATAATTTAATTATCAATGAAAACTATGGTAAAAGCAACACAGGATTTATTCATTACACAGCACTACAGTACAGCATTGTAGCATTAAATTCAAGACTGCTAAAACACAAAAGCAACAGCCTAAAGTATTACATGTGTCTTTATGCACAGAGATTGAAATACCTAATTGCAGGAGAAGCCACCTAAACGACAACTTACGCCTCCATACATTTCTGACAGTCAGGGGAATCTAACTAAGCCGCAAGAAGAAATCTTGTATTTCAGGTTTAACTAAATTGAATGTTGTTCTAGAGACTACTGTGAGGATTCATTAAGCCTGCAGGACAGAAAGGAACTAAGTCTCTTTCATTATATTATTATAATTGCTGAACTAATAAGTGAAAGAGAGCTTGACTGTCACTGTTTTATGATTTATGAGAAGCCTCACCCAGCAGTGGTTTGCCCTCTAAACACCCAAAACAGGACGGACAAATATGTGCTCCTGTTCAGAGTTCAGGCAGCATTTGCAGTTTAGAGGGTGAATTAGTTGACCTACCTGCTCAGAATCAGGAAAACTCAGCCGTCTTTAACACATCAAGAAAGTATTAAAGCACTACATTAATAACCCTAAAACTTAAAAACCTACAGAGCTAAACAGCAACCGAGAACAGAACTTGGGTTTTAGTAGCAATATGGTCAATTTGGACATGCATATTCTTTTGTGCACTGGCCCCATACTGAGTTACTTTCCTGCAATTGTATTTTACTCTCCATTGTTAAAGAGGAAAGTGAAAAATTATGAGCTGCAATTACAAATCTATCAAATATTTCATGCAGTTTCTATCACACCTTTTTCAATTGATAATAATTTTCTTTTAGAATCAATATCCACAAGCTTGGATGTGGTTTTCTAGAAGCCTTAAAATTATTGCTTTTCAATGAAAATATCTGCTCCAGGCAAAACTTCTGAAAGGAAACTTAATTTTAGAATATGAGCAAATGCAGACTGTGCATTTTTCAGAAAACCACTAGAGTAAGAATCAAACAAACAGTACAGACTGTTTTCAGTTTTACTGACTTCTCACAGCTAAAAGGTTTGCACAGAGTTCCTGAGGGAGCCCCATACTTCACTTCCAGAGGTGAGATTTTATCTCGTAATAATCTGAGATTACAGAGACAACAGAGCCACAGACGTGCGAGAGGCGTATTTTGCTTACTTCCGAAATCCCCTAGCTCTTAAAAGAGGAAAGCGATGCATCCCAGGCTCAGGTTGCTAAAAGCAACCACAGATAGGTTTCACTGGAAGCACAAAAGATTTCAAGATAGTCTGAGTGAATGTGTTGAGTTTAGAATGATCAGAGTAAACAATTTTAGGGAAAGATACTCAACTTTAAAAGTAGGCGTGTTGGCCCTCTATTACAACAATCCCTTACCTTACAGAGCCACTGCTACTGGGCTTCCTAAAGACTGTGCTATACACATCCCCTGTGCCACATTAGGTTCAGTTTCCTCCTTTCCTTCCCTGTGTTAGCAGCACCTTTCCAGCTGCAAGACTTCCTCCATCCACCTGTATCACATCTGCATTCCTTTATCTACCAACTGTTGGTTTGCCAAACATAGTAAAAGCTGCAGTTTCTCCCAGGCTAAACATTCATCAATTAGCTAGACAAAAGGTGCATAATTATCAGGTAAAAGCAGAAGTAGAACCAGTAACTATTTCTTTCCTTTCTGTGGAGCTGTAACATCGATTACAATGTCTCCTCTCTACACAGCTCCAGTTTTCCTGAAGTTGTAGATGCTTGGTATCTCTCTATCTCTGTTAATCTTGACTAAAACCGATCAAATGCCACAAGCAGACAAGATGACACAGAGCAATTATGTAAGCCTTACCTTCTTGGGAAACAAAACTCCTATTTAATACAATGTATTAATTTTAACAATTTTTAAAATTAGCAATAATCACTATTAAATGAAAAACAATAAAAGTAACAAAGCCAGGACCTAGTTTACATAAATATCTTCACTTTTTAATTTTCAAAATGAAAGCCTGCTAATACTATTATTCAGTCAATAAAAGTAACATATTTAGAACCTACTAGTTTACTCCGTAATATTAAAAAACTAGGATAAACAGCTAATGTAGAACAATGTGAAAGTTCTTACTGTCCACTCAAATGGCAAGTATCAGTTGTAAGTTACCTTCTGCACAAGATATTTTCCTTTTAATATTTTGTACCATTCAAGTACACAGGCTTTCATTTATCATTTTTTGTAATATGTTTTATAATTCAGCTCTAACCTGCAGCAGGAGAGGTATAAAGGTTTCTATCTCCAGAATCTGAGCAGACTCTTCCATTAAGATGTTGTCATACTGAGAAAGAAAAAGTAGAGAGATGTCCATCAACCAAGTAACACAAATTAATACTGTTATTCAGCCTACCAAAAGAAAGCATCAATTACTCATTTGGTTTTTGTTGGGTGCGACAGCTATTGCAGGACTTTACCTTATAGCAAAATATCAGTATTACTAAAAATCCATGTCAGAGGGCGAAATTCAACCACATCAATGGCAGATCTATCTGTACCAATCAGTGCCTACACCTAGAAAGAAGCCATGACTGAACTACATGACATGCTTCCCGTATGCCATAACCCATCTGCAACAGAAAAGTTTTTTGCAGTGGAGAAAATTAATTTGGTATCTTCGCACTGAAGCAGAAAAGGAACACTTTTGTAAAGTGTACCTACACTTTACAGTGCATTATTGGAGAAAAATAATACTGAAAGAATTATTGGTGGTGGGCTTTTGTTTTTGTCAGATAAAAGTCTGTACTATACAAATACCTATGTTTAACACTGCACAGTGAAAACAGCATTGCATCTTAGTTCTTTTTCCTCAAATTATTCATTTTTTAGATAAACAAAGTTTTAAAGTCCATAGGTTTTGCCCAATTCTGCCTTTATTTTATTACTCAAATACTCAAAGTATTTTCTTAATTTATCACTGTTGTTCATCATCTAATGTGGCAAAACTAACTTTTTTTAAAATAGACATGCACTACTAAGCATTTTTGTATATATAATAACATAAAAGAAATCTCATCTACTTACAGAAGTTAGATTTTTCTTCACTAAAATTACAATTTGAAACATATTGGTAAAAACGCATCTCAAAATAATCTAATTGTTGATTTAGGACAGATAAAAAGGTTTATAGAAGGGGTGAAAAAAAACCCAACCAAACCAAGAAACAATTAGTTTAGTAACACTAGTATTAGTACAGTACCTTGAAACCTAATTCAACCAGGTCGTGTCGCTTCAGAGCGGCATGAGTACAAGTCATGGCAATGATTTTTGCTTCTTTCACCAACAGGTATTTGGATCTATCCAGGCCACTGCGGAGAAGTTCAAATGCTCTGAATTCCTATGAGGAGAAAAGAAAATCTTGAAAGTCAGAATACAAAAAAAATACTGTTTATAAAATGTATTCACTCAAACCATCTGGCCACCTTCTTAATATAATTAGGCCAGAAAGTTATAAAGGTATCTACTGTTAACAATCCCATCTGAATAATTTTTTTTATACTAAACCTGGAAACAATATTTCAAAAAACCAATTTTTTAAAAACACATCCAAGAATTCTGCAACCTGTGTGCATATATAAATTTGCAGACAATTATTCAATTGATTCTGAGGAACCCTCTCAGAATCCCCCAAAATTTTGTTTTACGACATCTTCTTGTTTCCTACTTTACTGCATACTAACATCACATCAAGTTCAGTATTAGAAAGACCAATACAGTTAATATGACGAAATCATACACAGATCACGTTTACCCTAACTTATAAAAGCCTCTCAAACAATTCTGGGAAAAAAATAAAATAATCTGTTTAAGCAACTTCTAAGTTATCTCTGCCTCTACATACAAAGACCCTGTGAGAATCAGAGCAGCAGTGATAGGCACACCAACCCTAGCAACCTAATCAGTGATAATGGAACACGCAGAATGGCTACTTCCTAAGATCAAAACAAAACAGATTAGACCCTTGTCCTCACTGTGAAACATGCCTACGTTACTTAAAAATGGAAATTCTCACCTGAATGCCTTGCAAGCTACAGAAGCTGTCTAGAGGTATATACTCCTTTTAGGATGAGGGGCAAAGGAGAATTTTGGAACTATGTAATGATTTTTATAGGATTAGCCAGATCCACTTACCTTTAATAGTTACATGTCTTACCTCAAGCTGAGTGAATATTTTCTTAACATGTCTAAAACACCCTTCAGCAATTTCCATATCTTCTTCATAGGATCTGCCTTTGAAAATTGGTTGAGGAGCATTTGCAAAATACTGGTGAAAAGGAAAGAAACTGGAGACATCCGTAACATCTGGCAATTTTCCACCTTTAACTTTCACTTTGCTGATATACTCCTCCCAACGAGACATTACCTACAGCAAACAGAAGCGTCATAGTGACATGGTTTTATATCAAAGTAATTGGCAAGGTGTAGTCTCACACTCATAATATTAAAAAAAAAAATTATCACAAAAGCAAGGTATGTCTAAATTGGCATTTGAACTTGTATCAGGACAACATTTTTTGACACTGTGGTGGATTGACCTTGGCTGGCTGCCAGACCCCCACCAAGCATCTGACTCCCCCTCCTCAACAGGACAGGGGAAGAAAATATAATGGAAAGCTTACGGGTTGAGATAAAGACATGAAGATTACTTAACAAGTACCATCACAGGGAAAATAGACTTGATTTGGGGAAAATTAATTTATTGACGATTAAAAATAGAGTAGTACGGTGAGAAACAAAGACAAAACCAAAACCACCTTTCTTCTCCACCCCCTCCTTCTTCCCAGGCTCAATTTCACTCCTTCATTCCCAACTTTTCTATCTCCTCCCCACCCTGAGCAGTGCAGGAAGAAAAGCGCTTGTCATTCAAGTTCATAACACCGCATCTCTGCCACCCCTGTCTCCTCACACCTCTCCCCTGCCATAACATGGGCTCTCCACAGGCTGCAGCTTCCTTCAGGCCATATCCAGCTGCTCTAGCATGGGGTCCTCCACGGGCTACAGTGTGGATATCTGTTCTGACATAGTCCTCCATGGGCTGCAGGGGGACAACCTACTTCACCATGGTCCTCTCCATGAGCTATGGGGGAATCTCTGCTCTGGTGCCAGGAGCACCTCCTGTCCCTCCTTTTCCTTCTGACACTGGTGTGTGGGGTTGTTTGCATACTCCCCTCTCTGCCCTCGGCTGCTGCCTTTTCTCACAGATGCACTGATCAGTGTTGCTGATGGGCTCAGCTTTGGCCAACAGTGGGTCCATTGGAGCTGGCTGTGTCCAGCACGGGGCAGCCCCTGGCCTCTTCTCACAGAGGTCACTCCTGCAGCCCCCTGCTACCAAAACCTTGCCACATAAACCCAATACAGCAGCAAATCTCTATTATCTCCACTTACAGTACTGGTTTAAAGACCAAATTGGATTTCTTTGAGAGGAAATTGAACCAGATGAGCTCTAGCAGTGCTCCGAGTACTATCCAACACCTAATAACCCTTTGACGTTTAGGCCCACACTGAAGCTAGCCCAGAGTAACTTCTGTAACAACATATATAGTGTATGCATTTGATCCTAAGTACCACCACAGATTCTCCTATCTGAAGGAGAAACTTCAGGTTAGACTATTTGCCAGCAGTCACAACAAGCAGCAATGCTAGCCCTTCAACTGGTGAGTCATCAGGCAGGACTTAAAACAATAGCAATACAAGTAAGTAATGCTGCAATTATAGCTTTAGCTCTTGTTGTATTTTGAACCACCAAAGAAAATGCATTATCTTTTTTTTAGACTCAATTCTGAAAAACTCACTCCAATTTTTACAAAGCGTTTCATAACATATTGAGGTCATACAGTAGAAGTATTTCAGTCCTTACTTGGTATAAGAAAAAGTGGCCAGCTGTTTCACAAGTGTAAGAAACATCTCCCGGGACTCCAAGACTCTCTTGCAATCGCCCAACTTCTCGTAGAAGTTCAAGTCTTCGAGCCAGCACATAATTAACTCTTCCATACCTACAAAATGGATTAAATATAACATAATTTGTACTTAAAATTTAATTCAAAACTGTTTTATCTAAGTATCACAGTAAGAGATCTGCAAAAACCCAACACCCCAACAATTAGCTACATGCCGAGTATTTCTACCAGTTGAGACCTATTAATTTGCCCAGCCATGCAAGAGCCATTACTGTAGAAAAAGTTCCTTTTATCCTATCACTTCAATAAAAGCTTCATACATGTTAGCAAAACATTCTCATAATGTACGTGTAAAGCAGAAAAGCATTACTTCCAATGTACAGTTTAGGAACTACGGTACACTACATGTTACACAAACAAATGATACAAGTCTAAGGACCATCACAAATAGAACCTATACTTGAAGTTTCAGTATGATAAAGCTGATGTCCTTTGGAAATATGCAAAGTGTCTTGCAATAATACTTAGCCCACCATAACAGACAGGTCTGCATCCACACATAGGAGGTCCTGTATTCACAGCTGCCTGTTCAATAACTTTTATGACTGATTAGTTGGTAACCTACTCCTTTCATTCTTCCTCCTCTTACTCAATTCATGCCCAATTTTTTCCCTTTATAAATCAACTTCCTTAATCCATGCAATCCCCCCCCTCCCAGAAGCAGTACAAGAAAAGCAAAAGTCAATGTATCACATTTTCTAAAAAAGAAAACAAATTAAAAATTGGTATAAATGGACGGAATTAAAGAAGTGAGAGGAACAGAACACTCTTAAATGTAGTTAAAAACTCAAATGTGAATACAGGCTAAATTTCAAGTTCTTATTAAACTTACTATTCATAAAATATGCTTTCTGCACAGAAAAAAAACCCTGCCACAATCTTTGGTAATCACAATGGGTTCTATTGTCCTATTTAGAAGGGTGAGAGTAGTTAAAAGTTGGAGACTTGAATTTACTAAAACACAACTGAATATGGTATTGTTCACAACTGGAAAAAACAAGTTCTTCAGGAACTATGACAGTTAAGATCCTTGAAATACTAAATAGTTTTTTCTTCTTCCTTCCAAAACTAATCCATTATAATTACAAGTGACTGCAACCAGTTGTGGGGTTTTTTCCCTTACATTTCCAATGTCCTTTTATTTCTCACACTTCAAGTCATATGCCCTCTTATATATATTCATTCATTGCTACAAAAGTCTTCTTTAGCTGTGATTCCCTTTGTATTTCAGTGACAGTACCAGTTTAATCAGCTCCTCTCCACCTTAATGTTCTTATACCCACTGGCCCACTTTGCTGTGCCTGCAGAGGGAGCAGAAAAGGAACACTAAGCTTCCCAAGCAGTAGAAATTCCTTAAGCAGTACTGTGTCCTCCCTCTAAAGCAGCTTGACACAGAAAAAACACGAACTTAGCAGCAACCTAAAAATAAAAGGCAAATGGGAAATAAATTTCTTTTCTCACAGTAGTGCAGTCCACCTTCAAATATATTCCTCAACCCTTACCCCTCCCTCCTAAACTGCCAGAACCCACAGGACTTGCAGCAATGTCCTGTAGGTCTCGAGTTCCTTCAAAAAGAATGAAAATAGGCAAGTTAGAGTGTCTCAAAGAACACTCCTTTTACTGATGAGCAATACTGTTCAAGGAATATACTAAATCATTGATATTACTAAATAAATATCTGCCATGGCATCATTTCACTAAGATTTTGGATACCAAATTTCTGGAATAATTTGACTATGTCAAAGCATTCAAATTTAAAAAAAAAGAATCACAAGGTATTTATTTTGCTAAATGAAATTCAACTATGCATATGTGGATAGCATCTAGTGACTACATATAATTTTTACTACAGCTTTTGAAGTCAAAGTATTGCTATAATAATCCAGTACTGGACAGTTCAGTTATTTCCAGTGCACAACCCTTATACGCATGCTTACATTTATGAGTGTGTGTAATCTCACTGAGGGCAATTGGTCTAATAGGTAACAAATGTACAAATATTTACAGGAACAGGATCTTAAGCCTTTGTACTGATACGGACTTGATAGCTTTCCTTATGTATGTATTCTTCAAAATGTGCTATTTACCAATGAAACAAGCAACTTTGCAATTAAGCAATATTCTGAAGAATTAAAAGCAAAAATTTTGATTTCATGTTTATATTTATTAATGCAATATTCACCATGCCAGTAGAAGTGATATATTTGCATAAGAAAAAAATTAACTGTAAAAACCTGCATTTATTATTCAAATTTCTCTCACAAAACAGATCAATTCTATAACATGTAGAACATGTTTTTACAGTTCTTACAGATCAGTTCTATAACATGTAACCTGTAGGGCCCAGAATATAATACACTACATTTATTCAAGCAGTTGAGTTTGTGAACAAGCAACTGCCTGATTCTGCCTTTGGATTCTCAAGAGAACACACTTTCTATACTGAATAAGAAGCAAAATTACTTAACCCTGTATTTAAACAAGCGTACTCTGCATTATTGCAACTCAATAATATGAGAAATGTAAAACTTGTCAAGCACAGCTCCTTGCTCATTTACAAGGGAGGCAGAACGGATCCAACACATACATCTTGCTAGAATGATTATGCAAGTTCATCATTTAGCACCTCCTTTCTCACCTGCTGAAATCTTTCTCTGTCTCCAATTCCTCTTCTCCATGACCCAGACGCAGGAGGTGGCGCTCATCAATGTCTAAAGCCATGATTTTTTCAAACAGCTGGTTCAAGGCCTAAAGGACAAGAACAGGAGGAAAGGTAGATTTTAGAAGTTCAGAGGCTTTTGCAGGGAAAAACTGAAGAATGGCTGGTAAACCAGCTAGGAAATTATGCTTATTTTGGTATAAATGGAAGCCAAGGCAAACACGAAGTTAATACTGAAACTAGAGCTCTAAATCTAAATCTTGACAACAGGGAAATTAGCCTACTAAAACTCTTGTATTCGCATACTTTATACAACACAAATTTGATTTTACAATTTTTAAATAATTTTAAAATTTGATTGTATCACCCAGTTAATTTAGTTGATAAAGCTAGCAGTTTATAAAAGTGTCTCAAGAAGCACACTTTGCAAACATTGCTTTTGTTAGATAACTTTAAAGCATTTAACTTTTACTGTACATTAGAAGAGCACGATCTGGTACTGACTGGCAGATGCTGTAACTGTATTCCATACAGACAAATAAATTTTGCTGAACTAATCTTCAAGGTGTGCTACGTCTCCTGCCTTAAACTCATCAATTCTCTCACAGCTGTCCAATTCAGTGTATTTCAAAGAAGTAAGTTTGTAAGTGCTGGATCATCCAGTTATGAAACTAAGAATAAACAGGAGCAAACTTCACTTGTACTTCAAGTCAGCTGGAAGTCATGCAAGCTTGTTAAAATACAGTGTCAAGGCATAAGGAAGGAACCCTACTGAGATACAGTTTATTTCCTGAAGTACAATTTCAAGGTCACGTTCTCATATTAGGCTTGTCTGGTAAGAGTCTCCTACCTGCCTCAAATTTCCTTCCTTTTCTCCCCAACAGACATGCTCTTAACCCCTTCTCTGAACTTCACTACCTGTTACTCTCCCGCAACCCACTGTAGACTGGCCTGTGTTATTCCAGATTGTAACTCCTCACCAAAACTCCACCATTTTTTTAACAACAGTGTAAGTGCCTGATCTTGCTTTGATAGAAAAAGATTAAATGTTTTCAAAGTGGCATGTTCAATTAAAATAGCTCATAACTGAAATAGGATAGGCTAATTAGGGAAACCAGGAAATAGATGACCCTGGTTCCAACCAAGTCTTCCAAACCAGATGCAGATTTAGAGTAAGAATCTTTAAGACGCTTATCATTATTATTCTTACTTCATATATGCTTGAGAATCAGCAGCTAGACTCCATCACTTATGACTGAGAAGCAAGCATTCAGCTAAAGAAGTCATGACTGGTTGCAAACTGTTGGTATGTGAACAGGAGCTTTGACCCCTACAAATCAATTGGCCCTGATGCTATCCACCCAAGGGTGTTAAGAGAGCTGGCTGACGTCATTGTGAGGCTGCTCTCCATGATCTTTGAGAAGACATGGAAATCAGGGACATCCCAGAAGACTGGAAGAAGGCTAATGTCACCCTCATCTACAAGAAGGCCTTAAAGGAGAATCCGTGAAATAATAGGCCCATCAGTCTTACTTCAGTTCCTGGGAAAGTTAGGGAACAAATCTCCCTGGGGGCTATCACAAGTCAAATGAAGCACGTGATTGGGAAAAGCCAGCACGGATTCACCATGGGCAAACTGTGCTTGACAAACCTCATTGCCTTCTATGACAAAGTAACCTGCTCAGTTGATGTGGGGCGAGCCGTGGACATTGTCTACCTCGATTTCTCTAAGGCTTTCGACACAGTTCCCCACAGTCTCCTCCTGGAGAAACTGATACATTACGGTCTAGACAAGTGGTCTGTGCGGTGGGTGGGGAACTGGCTGACAGGCTGCACCCAGAGGGTGGTGGTAAATAGTTCCTTTTCAAACTGGCAACCTGTCACAAGTGGGGTCCCTCAGGGATCGAAATTGAGCCCAACACTGTTTAATGTCTTCATAGGTGATCTGGATGATGAAGCGTGCTGATGATACTAAACTGAGTGGGGAAGTGGACACTTCAGAAGGGAGAGCCAACCTGCAGGAAGACCTGGGTAGGCTGGAAGATTGGGCTAACAAGAACCTTATGAAGTTCAGCAGGGACAAGGTCTTGCACCTGGGAAAACATAATCCAGAAATGCAGCACAGGCTGGGATCTACCCGGCTTGGAGCAGCTCTGTGGAAAGGGACTGGGGGTCCTGGTGGACAACAACCTCTATATGAGTGAACAGCCTGCTGCTGTGGCAAAGACAGACACATGGATGCTGGGTTGCATCAACACGGGCATCAGCAGCAGAGATAAAGTCATCATTATCCCACTCTACTCAGTGCTTGTCAGGCCACACCTGCAATACTGTGTTCAGTTTTGGTCCCCGCTATGCAAAGAAGATGTGGACAGGCTGCAAAGGGTCCAGAGAAGGGCCACCAAGATGATCAAAGGACTGGGAAGCCTGCCACATAAGGAAAGGCTGAGACAATTGGGTTTGTTCAGCCTTGAGAAAAGAAGGCTTAGGGGAGACCTCATCACCATGTTCCAGTATTTAAAGGGTGGCTACAAAGAAGGTGGACACTCCCTCTGTACAAGGAGTCACATGGAAAAGGTGAGGGGTAATGGGTACAAGTTACCCCTGGGGAGATTCCGATTAGACACAAGAGGAAATTTTTTTCACTATGAGAACATATAATCTCCCCAGAGAAGTGGTAGACTCCCCATTATTGGACACTTTTAAGATTCCGCTGGACAGGGTGCTGTGCTATCTTGTCTAGACTGTACTTTTGCCAAGAAAGATTGGACCAGATGATTCTTCCAACCTGGTATTCTATGATATGATACCTACTACCTTTCATCCCTTCCCTTAGAAGCATGAAGCACAGAGCAACCAGCGTCTGAGAAAGGTAGTTAGCAAAAATCTGGCAGGCATGCAATGAAATGTGCAATTGTAAGAACTGTGCAGCCACTTTTTCAAAGTACTTCCTAATTTCTAGCCTCAACCAGTTAAATGTATTGAAAATTTCTGATAAATAGCTCAGAACTACAAAATTTAATTTCACATTATGAAACTGGCAAAACTGCATACAAGGCAACTCAAGTTTTCATTGTTAAGAGTCAACTGCAAAGCCAAACCTACTGATCTCAATACCTGCTGGTTTTCTTGATTTTAATTACAGGAAAATTTCATACATGACTGACACTTTACCTGATTAGAGTGGGTAACTATAAGAGTTCGTTGTTCTGGGAAATTATGATAAAGATTGGATATTATCTGGACTGCTACATCAGTTTTTCCAGTACCAGGTGGACCCACTACCTAAAAACAAACAAACAAAAATTAAAACCAAGCAAAAATCAACACACAATTTAGCAGAATATTGCACAATACAGAAATATAGCCAGTTGGGAAAAAAAAAAGAACAATATCACTGGCGTCATACATTAACAATAAAAAAAATCTCCTGTTTCATGTACAATTGCTCATTGGCTTCTGCAAACTTCAAGAACACGTACATACACCATGAAAGACTTAGCCCAATGCTAATGCAGATTCCTGCCTAAGAGGAGTACAGTAATCCAGCAATTACTTGCTGGCTTTTGTGAACTTCAAGAATAACGGCAAGACTAATTCAGATTAGTTAGGCAGATTCCTGCCTAAGAAGAATATGGTAATCCAGCATATGAGGTACTATTCTGTTTCGCAGCCCATGAAAACAGACCTTCTCAGAGAAAAAAGGTAGTTGAGCAGCCTCAGGACAGACTAGGAGAAATGGTGAAAAAAGCATCAAAACACACAGTTGAAAAAGAATAAGGTGAGGCAGATAGAAAGAACAGGAAAAAAAGAGTCCATTCTTTTTATTTACTCAAAAGTCTACCACTGATGATATAGAAGTAATACTGACAGTTAATGTTTTTATAGGCTCAATTACACTAAGAACATTCAAAAATTGACACCTGAGACATTTAAAAGGTATCCAAATATTATAAAGCATCTCAAAATAATTTGTTCAGCCTTATGAAGGACAGAATAGCAGGTTTCATATTTATCTACACATAAAATTACAAATTTCTATGAAATCACGCTTGCCTTATTTAAAGCATCTCATTCATCACTGGATTCAAAAGCCAGTAGGATTGTCCTTCTAAAAAATATCTGACAGAAATGCATGACATAGTGACAGAAAATAAAACATAGGCCTGTATTACGTAACTTTTCTCAGTCTGCCTCTTCTCCCTGCAAAAAAGTGGGTGATGTAGTAAAAAAAAAAAAATCAGAAATGCGTCCTCAAAAACAAGAAGCTGACTTTGTCATTGTTTTTCCCTTTTGACCTCACAGACTCTCATTCTCTAACCTCTTAAAAATCAAGAAATGCAGGTTTAGTAGGAAAGTTCAAACTATAATACTACCATCTTCTCAAATATTTATGAAAGCTGATGGAGTACCAGGCACAGGAAATTTCTTTTCTTCTTTAAAAGCCCTCCAAAATTGAGGTAGATGGTAGTTTATAATGCATTACATGCTTGCATTTGAAAGCTATTCATAGTTGAACAAATATTAAATGATACTAATAAACAATATGCAATGCTGTTTAAAAAAAAAAAGATAAAACCAAAAACCAGGTGACTTAAGTGACCCCCTCTAGTATTTTGTGTGTTAATTATGTACTACAAAATGGTAATAAAGATTTTAATTTCCTACTGACAATACTAATTATATAAAACAATACTCCTATACACTGGCGTGGGTATTCTTAGACAAAGACACTAATTATGTAAAACCCAGCAGTTCAAATCATTAAAAAAAAAACCCCTTTCAACATTGTTTAATAACCAAATTTAAATCATCTATAACTGTGGCATATTCACAGCATTCAAAAAAAGAGCTTTAATTTCTAAATAGACCTTAAAGTTGATATTCTATCAACAACCAAAAAGTTCTGCTGTGTTCTATTGGAAAACATACCATTTTCAAAAACACTGCCAAGAACTCAGGTAACTTTTATACACGTTTACAACACAACTAATTTCAGCACACTTAGGCAGGGACAAAAGGCAAACAATTCCACTGAAGTTTATTTTTTCCTTTGCCTTGCAAAATGTGCTAGCTACAGAGTGTATAGGGAGTGGTAAAACATAAGGAGGAAAGGGAGGAGACAGAATATGGTACTAATGAATACCAATACAAAAATGTAAAAGTTAGCATTATTGCCTATATAGACCAAGAAGAAATTAAGAGTATCAGAGAAAAGTCATTCAAATATTCCACTGAGTCACTACCAGGATAGACTGTACTTCATTAGGAGACAGATACTTGTAGTCAAAGTCTAATTAAGAGTGGTAAACCTTAAAGACCTTTGCAGAAAGTCACTGATCAAAAATTATTTTCGTAACAATTCTACAGCTTTGGCTTGGTTTGTCAATTCTTAGTTCTAGAAGTCAGCAGGTTATAAAGCATTGCACATTACATTTCATAAGACAGAAGAAAAAAGCTCCCTGAAGACAATTCAGTGACTTTCATTTCCTTTAATGGAGTTAGATCAAACTGAAAATGATGCAAGTAATTTAAACCAGCCAAAAATAACAGACATGCCAAAAGCTTAACAGTCTAAAACGAGCAATCCAACCACTGAAAAAGTAAATTCAGTTGTTGTCAAAAGTCTTCAGCCACTGAAACAAAGGATACAGTTATACAGAGATTAAATGTGTTTTGTATGATTTCATGAAGATGGATGTTGAACCTCTACCTTAATTTTTCATATTTTTAAACTATTAATAGAAGTGACATCAGCAAGGCTATAGCCAGGAGAGTATAAAATCCTTAAAAAAATTCTTACCATAGTTAGCCCAGGCTGCATTCCTGCACGTATAGCTTCAATCTGCGTATGGGTAAATTGAATAGTATTGCTGTAACAAAGCAAAACAGAATTGATAGAATTTGCCAACAGTTTTGATAAAAGCAATTGTTTTAACAAGTTTGATTTAAATTAATTGGCTACATGTTTCTCCACAACTACATGCTTGCAAACTTTTATATAAATTAAACTATCATTACAACTATCTTCTTTATATACATGACAATTTTACAAGACAGTAAATCATGTTGTCCACGTGACAACAAAATCCTCCCACCTAAAAAGACTGTCTTTAGTTATTATTTGCTGAGAATGCTGTAAAATTATTTAGGTATGATTCTCCAAATGTTTGAAGTCCTAACACAATACTATAAGACAGTACTTCTCACTGTTCTTCAAGGGGAATTTTTAACAGAGAAGGGATAATATAATAGTTTGATTTAAATATAAACCGAAACAGTCTAATGGAATCATGGAATTTTTCAGAGTTGGAAGGGACCTCTAGAGATCATCTAGTCCAACTCCCCTGCTAAAGCAGGATTGCCTAGAGCATATTACTCAGGACTGCATCCAGGTGGGTCTTGAAAATCTCCAGAGAAGGGGACTCCACAACCTCCCCGGGCAGCCTGTGCCAGTGCTATGTCACCCTAACTGTAAAGAAGTTTTTCCGTATATTTGAACGGAACTTCCTATGTTCCGACTTGTGCCCATTGCCCCTCGTCCTGTCATTCGAAACCACTGAAAAGAGTCTGGCTCCATCCTCCTTCAACCCACCCTTTAGATACTTGTACGCAATAATAAGGTCTCCCCTCAGCCTTCTCTTCTCCAGGCTAAAGAGTCCCAGCTCTCTCAGCCTTTCCTCATAAGGGAGATGCTCCAATCCCTCAGTTATCTTAGTTGCCCTTCGCTGGACTCTCTCCAGCAGTTCCCTGTCCTTCTTGAACTGGGGAGCCCAAAACTGGACACAGTATTCCAGTTGTGGCCTCACCAGTGCAGAGGAGAGGGGGAGAATGACCTCCCTCGACCTACTGGCCACACTCTTCCCTGTGCAGCCCAGGATTCCATTGGTCTTTTTGGTGACAAGGGCAAATTGCCAGGTCATGGATAATTTACTATCTACCAGGACCCCCAGATCCTTCTCCTCAGAACTGCTTTCCAGCAGGTCCACCCCTAACCTATACTGGTGCCCAGCATTCTTCCTCCCCAGGTGCAGAACATTGCACTTGCTTTTGTTGAACCTCATTAGGTTCTTCTCTGCCCAGTTCTTGTGCCTGTCCAGGTCACACTGGATGGCAGCGCAGCCCTCTGGAGTGTCAGCCACCCCTCCCAGTTTGGTATCATCAGCAAACTTGCTGAGGATACACTCTGTCCCCTCATCCAGGTCATTGATGAATACATTGAACAAGATTGGACCGAGTATTGACCCCTGGGGGACACCACTGGTTACAGGCCTCCAACTTGACACTGCTCCATTAATCACAACCCTCATATTCAAATCTTCTTTCAGTAATGAAGTCAAAATGACATTTCATTTATAATCTGCAATATTATTTTTAAGTATTTCTGAAAATGAACTGCTATGCACGTGTTACCATTTGTAAATAAGTTCTCATCTGTTTATTACCGTTTTGGTTGATTATATGGATATGGTCCCCTGTTTGGAATGACATGAGGCTCTACAATCAGTGTTTTAGCTTCTTCAGCTTTTTCTTCATTCCCATCCTCTTCTTTTCTTTTCTTTCCTTTACCGCCCTTTATTGGGAAAGTTATCCTGTAACACATAATTTAAGACTGCACTTCAACATGTTCACTGTGACACCTGACTGTCTTAGAAGTTCATACATAAAGATTTTTTTGTCACCATTAAGACAAACTTTCACACAATAGGGAAAGAAGAGTTGCAGACTACAAAGTATTAATGAGGATAAGCAGAAGGAATGACAAATAAATAGTTGAAGCTGACTTTAAGAGAACCTATCTGACAAAAAGCTCTTCACATAGCTTGAAAAGCCAGAAGCAGTGCTGAGAGCCAGCTGGAAAAACACTGAAGGCAAAGAGTTCATAAATGAAAGTGGAAGGGACAGCAGTAAAGTTATAACAGAAAGCCACCGGCACAGTCTGTTCAGCAGTAATAACTTGATTTTATAGCCCTCTGTATCCTATGTTAGCAAGCTTCTCTACTCTAATTCAGAAACAAATCACAGTGAAGGAATTCCAATGGCTATCCAATTATCTTGAGACAACACTGCAGACATCTTTAACAGCAATAACATCTTAGTCTCTTTACAGGACAAACGCAGCAGTAGGAAGAGCAATAGCTCTTCATAAAGAGGAGTATCTGTATTTTAATCTATGAACTGAAAATGAATACTAGTTCATCAAAGGAAATTGTGCGTGGTATCTTGTCTTGATACCTTCAGACTATTTTTCTATCTTTATATAGCGTTAGTGCCTTCTCCCCACATAGTCTACATGCAATGTTTAAAAAATCAGGAAGATTACCTCCCTGCCGTGATAAGAGCTGACTAGTGTGAGGAGGAAAGCCATCTTTTCCTTCCCCAGTCAAATCTGTTCCTTCAAAAGGAAACATATTTCAATTCTCACTAACTTAAAAGGGAAAAAAATACATAGTTTCTCCAGCCCAGCTAAAGAAACTATTCTCCAACACTATGCACTGTGAAATTCAGTTGCCAAAGGTCCACCAGGAGGGACAGAACTGCCAAGTATAAAAATGCTAGACAACAGCACCAGTGAAACAAACCATTTAAGTCTCACTTAGTGGTCACAAAAGTAGGCATCCTGTTTCAGAAACCATTTCTAAAATAAACTAAGCACTATGGGATTTCAGACTTAATTCTTTATTTTGAGTAAATGGTGTTTCCAAAAGCTCAAATTTTAACTGATGTTGAAATTGCTGTTCTTAGCTTGCTTTAATGAGACATGAAAGGAAACTATGTAATTAAAAATCTTTAGGCTGAACTTGAGGAAGCTAGATACCATAATGCAAAAGTGATTACGTGTCTTGATTCTATATCATACTGTTGCTTTTCCCATATATTCAATAGGCTGATCTACAAGCGATGGTCTGACACAATTTTGTATAGAAGAGAGCTGCAGCTGGTCCTGAGCCAAATTGTAGTATGGTTAACTCTGTTATATCTGTGATATCTAAATCTTACTACAAACATATTAACACCTTTTCTTTTAAGAAAGAGCACCTCTCTTCAACCACTGAACTCAAGTCCACCTGACAACGTTGGCACTTCAGCAAGAATACCAGACCAGCAGTATTTGAAATTTTGAGATCACCTGAAGGGGGGTATTTGCAGAACTGGATTGTCAACAGTCACTTTAATGTTGTATCCAGGAAAGCTAGCTTTTAAGTGATCAATCGACAGGAAAGTGTCATTAAAATCCAGAGTTGCAATCTGATTTGGCATTTTCGAATAGTGTGCACTACTTGGGTCTCCATATCCGAGAATGATGTCGTGCAGCCAGTCAGGAACCACGCAATCTGTGTTCATCAAATTCCTAATCGTCTCCAGAACAGCCTATAAATTAGAAAAATAGAAAAAAATATGATTGGAAAGATTGACTTTTTGCAGAAAATGTGACATAGTGAAGACTAAACAAGTCAATTTTAAGATGCTAGCATATAACAATCTGACAGGTGTTTCGTTAGATTGAGTCAATATATATACAGTGTACATATTCAACAAAACACCAGTGTCAAACCATGTAGTTTGTAAACTATCCTGTTAATAAAGCGCTAGTGAAGAGGACCATAATCATCAGTAAATTTTTCATTCCAGAATACTCAGAGGAGAAAAAAAAGGCAGAGTTCAAAATAACCTATAAACAAAATAAAGTGTCTGCTATGGCCCCAGCTTATCATCCAGGTTATACAATGAGCGAACAATTCGCATTTTGTCAATAGCTACACATATTATATTTCTGCTTGAGGTTCTTCTCCAGGACTTTCATAAGGTGATGCTGTTTATTCCATAGATGCATTAAAACTTCTGCGTGGTTACAGGCCTGGCACACATTTGGTTTCTATGTATAATCTTGGAGTGCACCTTCCTTGCTTCTCAATCCTTTTTTTCCCCATTTAAATTCACTAATCCAACAAGACAACTGATGACTCCACTGAGTCCCCAACATGTTTCCACAAACATACTCTTCTAAAAAAGTTCACTTTTGTGGATACTGATTGAGCTGTCAATTTCTGGAAGCAGCACACAGTAAGCCTTATGTCAGGCTTTTTGAAGACTACAGACATAAAGCATTTTAAAACAATTATTCTTTACTTTGAACAGCACAAAAATCATATTTAGTGTAATGCACAACTGTATGGTAAATGAATGCCTCAGCCACCCTAAAACCTAGATCCAGTTCTTACTAGAAATTGACAAATTCAAGAAGACTCTCATGCAGCTTAAGGTTTCTCTTTCAAACCTACACATTTCATCCCTGCAGCCAGATAAAGTTTCCCTCCAAAGCTTGCTCTTCATCCCCAAATTAATTTCTCTACTCATCTGTGGTTATGTCAGTATTTTCTCTCCTTTTCCCCTCCCATGAAAACTTCAGACCCATCATACTCCAGACTCTGGACTTGCAGAGCATGTGCATTCTAAGAAAGAAGTAGCTGAACTTTAGCCTTCCTGTTAAAGGGCTACTTTAGGGGCAAGTCTTCAACAACCACCTTACTTGAAAGTACTAGGACATCATACATCTGCTCTTAAGCAGAAGAAACACAAGATATGAAACCTGTGCTGATTTCCAGATCCTCCAAGTTACCATGCCATGGAACATGGACACAAACGGCTGGCAAACGTAGTGCACGAGCAGCCACACCAGGATATAATACAGACCTCCCAAATGCCGATCTTGTAAAGAACAGTCAGCCACAACAAAGTGTGGAATTCTATTCCGATAGCCTAAATTTACATATCCAGCTCCAAAGGGTGGGATTCTCTGCCCTTTTCCTGCTTGTGTTATACCATTCAGGGAATCAAAGTAATGTGGTCATAATTCCTGCTTAAACAGTCAACCTCTATGAAGATTCTGATTCTTCCCCTCTACTCGGCATGGGTAAGACCGTAACTGGAGTGCTGTCTCCAATGCTGGGTTCCTCAGGACAAGAGACACAGACATACTGGAATGAGCCCAGCAAAGGGCCACTAAGATGGGGTTGGAACTCGATGATCTTCAAGGTCCTTTCCAACTCTAAACCATTCTATGATTAAGGAATTGAAGAATCTGGTATATGAGAAGCTGAGAGAGCTGGGATTGTTTAGCCTCCAGAACAGAAGACTCAAGGGGGGCTGGGACATTTTATAAGTTTGTATAAAAAACAAAAAAATTGAAGGAAGTAAGGACAATGGAACCTGGCTTCTCTTAGTAGTGTCCTGTGAAAAACAGAAGAGGCAATGGACACAAACTGAGATACAGGATACTCCACTTAAATACATGAAAAAGTTTATACTGTACACGTAACTGAACATTGGAAGAGGTTGTTTAGACAGGTTATACAGTTTCCGTCACTGGAGATATCCAATTCCAACTGTAAAAAGTCACAAGATCTTGAGCAACTTGCTCTAGTTAACTCTGCTTTAAACAGGGCCTAGACTAGATCACCTCCAGAGGTCACTCCAACCTCAACCATTCTGTGAATTTGTGACTCTGTTCCTTCCAATCTCAACCATGCCGTGGATTCTGTGATAGCTCTGTAAAGTTATGAACTCAAAGGCAACTTAGCACTAAAAAATTTAAGACTGATGTTAAGTTATATGCTCCATCCTTTCCTTATCTAAAAAGGTTGCTTGATTGTCTACCAGCAGAATGGCTCCTACTATTTCAAATTTAATTCTCATACCAAGGAAAAATTACATAGCAGGTCTGTCCTTATACAGGAACCTCTGGCTAGTCAAATTCCTAGCTGTTGGAAGAAGCGAACCTGCATTTCTTCTTGCTCTTCTTGCTTCTTAAGAACATTTTAGTATGTGACCTGCAGGACCAGAGAGGTCCTGCACTTAACTTCTGAAGCCTTAAGGCCCTGCAATTACTTCAGAGGCCCAAGATATACTGATGGACGAGTCCCATATTAACTAAGAATATTTATATTTTTGTTGCAAATATAAAACAAGTGTTTCTGGCTTAAATGTATATTAAGCATAGCATAAAATATTTGTGCTAAGAAAAGCACAAACTGGAAAATGTGGCTTCTTCAGGTTGTATTTCTACATNAGCTCTTTCAGCACTCGCGGGTGCATCCCATCAGGGCCCATGGACTTATGAAAAGCACAAACTGGAAAATGTGGCTTCTTCAGGTTGTATTTCTACATCTAGATGATCTATTTCTCAGAGGAAAGTTTAAGAAATATGTCCCTAACAGCTAATGTGCTGGTTTTACATCACAAAAACTTGGCTTCAGCTTTTCAAAAGTAACTTCTATACATGTAAAAAAAAAGTAAGATTAGTTCTTGTAAGAACTAACACTGCTGACCAGTTGTAGTGACATAGTGGTGTCACCTCCAGCAAACACTTCCACTGCTGTCTCATCTGCTTAATTTACTAAGACTGCATAAGTGTTCTCGTCTTCTTTTCCTACAAGTTCAGCTTAAAACTTCAAGCTGCCTTCTATCTGTTCAATACATTATCAACACTAATCACAGTGATACCTTGTTTTCTTTTATCAAGCTGAAGTTAGAAAGGTTTGCAGATGACGTGGAATGCTTGCACCCAAACTGGTAGTGACGTGATAAATCTGGAAATATCTTAGTCTTGACAAATGAATGTATGGGACTTAAGCAAAAACCAGCATAGAATGGTTTGCATTGGGATTTGCCTGTAAATTAGCTGCATGTACATAGTACAAATTTGAAAGCTACACTCACATCTAACAGCAATTCTGAGGGAACTTAAGTATTCACTGCAGCACTTTCCTTCTGACTACACAAAAGTGCATAAAAACGCAAATAAAAAGAATGTCTATAGTGTCAGCACACAAACAGGCTTTGGCAGAGAGCACTTGTGCTTATAATGTAAAACTAACCTGCCACAGACACACAACACTAACAATCAGTTCTGTTTGGTTTTGGGTTGTTTTTTTTTTAATGTAAAGTTATAAAAGACTCTCTGTAAAGTACTTCCAGTATTCCAGTATACCAATCCACAGCTGGATGGCACCAGAATGCTCTAGGTAGACTGCAATCTACTGTTTCACACCAGATGCATCTTTCCAGATACAGAAAAACTCAAAGTCTTCCTGGCTCCCCCATTATCCATCTGCACAGAACTTGCTGCAGAATCTTTTAAAACGAAAATCACTTCCACTATGCATGATTTTAAGGCACCAAAAGAAAGCAAGATTTTCATTCATGTTGCATTTTCATTATGGAAAACTCAAGGAACATTAAAGATTCAAAGATCTAAGTGATCTAACAGCAAAGAAACTGAGCATGCATACAAGAAATATTTTCAGGTATACAAAATTATGCACCCTCACAGCAAAAAAAACCCAACAGTATCTTCTGCCGCATTAGGAAGATGCCAGCAGGTCAAGGAAGGTACTCCTCCCTCTCTGGTCAGCACTGTTGAGGCTGAATCATGGAATCATAGAATGGTTTGGGTTGGAAGGGACCTTAAAGGTCACCTAGTCCAACCTCTCTGCCATAAGAAGGGACACCTTCAACTACATCACGTTGCTCAGAGCCTCGTCCAACCTGACCTTGAAAATTTCCAAGGATGGAGCATCTACCACCTCTCTGGGAAACATGTTCCAGTGTTTCACCACTCTCATCATAAAAAACGTCTTCCTTATATCTAGCACGCATCTACCCTTTTTTAGTTTAAATCCGTTACCCCTTGTCCTACCACTAGAGGTCCTATTAAAAAGTCTGCCCCCATCTTTCTTATAAGCCCCATTTAAGTACTGAAAGGCCGCTATAAGGTCTCCCTGGAGCCTTCTCTTCTCCAGGCTGATCTCAGCCTGTCCTCATAGGAGAGGTGTTCCAGCCCTCTGATCATTTTTGTGACCCTCCTCTGGACCCATCCAACAGGTCCATGTCTTTCCTGTACTGAGTGATACAGAGCTGGACACAGTACTCCAGGTGGGATCTCACCAGAGCAGAGTAGAGGGGCAGAATCACCTCCCTCAATCCAATGGCTGTGCTTCTTTTGATGCAGCCCTGGATACAGTTGACTTTCTGGGCTGTGAGCACACATTGCAGGCTCATGTCCAGCTTTTCATCCACCAGTACCCCCAAGTCCTTCTCCTCAGGGCTGCTCTCAATCCCTTCATCCCCCAGCCTGTGTTGATACAGGGCGTTGCCCTTACCCAGATGCAGGACCTTGCACTTGGCCTTGTTGAACCTCATAAGGTTCACATGGGCCCACTTCTCAAGCTTCTCCAGGTCCCTCTGAATGGCATCCCACCCCTCAATCCAGAGCACTGTGTTCAGTTCTGGGGTCCTCAGTTAAAAAAAGAGACATGAAGTTACTGGAGTGAGTCCAGTGCAGGGCCACAAAGATGATTAATGGCCTGGAGCATCTTTCACATGAGGACAGGCAAAGAGGGCTGGGACTGTTCAGCCTGGAAAAGAGACGGCCCAGGGGATATTGTATCAATATGATAAACACCTAATAGGAGGAACTGAAGATGAGAGTGCCAGACTCATCTCAGTAGTGTCCAGTGACAGGAGACAACGGGCACAAATTAAAACACATTAAATTCCATCTGAACACAAGAAAACACTTTTTTTTTTTTACCAGAAGGACAACTCAGCACTAGAAGAGGTTGCCCAGAGAAGTTTTGGATTCTTAATTCTTGGAGATATTCAAAACCAAACTAGACATGGCCCTGGACAGCCTGCTGCAGGTGACCCTGCTTGAACAGTGGGCTCGGACTAGATAATCTCCAGAGTTGCCTTTTAACCTAAATGATCCTGTTATTCTGTGATTATGCCACCTCATCAGAACAGTTTACTATAGGCAACACAGACCACTTGGTCAAAGTTAAATTTATGTCAATTCACAATTCTAGAAACTCAAATAATCATTTCAACTTTGCTGGAAAACTTTCTTCTTCTTGCTTTAACAGAAAGTAAGTTATCAATAAGCTTCCTGAGAAACAACATTTGCTGATTTATATGCAAAACTGAATTAAAGTTGTGAGTGTAATTTTAATCTTACTTACAGGCAATATACAGTATCATAATGCATTAGCAACAGGTTTACTTCGAACTCTGACCAAATTCCTTGAAGGCTCTCTTGACAATGAATACCCAAGGAAGTAAAATGCCAAAGACTAATGTACTGAAACTGTGTGAAAACTGTTAGGGCAGGAAAAGAAGCACCATTCAGTAGACAAAGCTCCAGTTAGTATAAAATCTCTAAGGACTACCAAATACATCCAGTGCTAAAAATCTCATCTGACACCCTCCAAAGCCCAATAAGAAACTGATTCAGTGATGCTCCCAAAAGCTAGCAAGTTTCTGCGATTTTCACCTTTTGACTAGTTACTCCTCCTTTTCCTATAGTCCACTATTACTTCAGGTAACAAAAACATTCCCCATACTCCCTTGACCCAGAAGGCCAAATACAACTAATCTGTAGGCTACATGTTAAAAGACTGAAATTATAAACTAATGTTACGTTATGTTATATACTCGTGTGAAGTAGGAGTGTTCTCATTTTCAGTTACTTTAACCCTTAGCTGCAGGGGGAAGCTATCACCAGGTGACATGCTCTAACTTCCTGAAGCGATCCACCACCACCTAAAAAGCCTGACTACACGCATCTAAAATGAACACATCTCAGTACTGCTGGCATATTCAGACAAACTCTTATCCTAAGAGTCAATGAGCAGTACCTTACCTTGAAATTGTTTTCTTTTGGTTTTCTTCTCATTATTATATTAAATGTCTCATAAACATCTTCTGCTCCATTTTGGATTGTATTGGTCATGTCTTGTTGATACTGGTTTGGGTCCAGAAATACTCTGTATGTTCTGCAATCCCCTTTAAGTCTTGGTTTGGGTTCAGGTCCTGCCCATAATGAAATGGTAAGATTAGAATTTGAAGTAGTGCTACAAGCAGATTATCATTCAAATAAGTGACAATCACTCCTGAAATTAAATTTAGACAAATTCATATGATGAAACTAATTTCTGCATGGTATTACAAACATTCTTATTTCATATTTTCATTCCACTTCTAATAGAGTTTTTGAATATAAGCTATTTTATTCCTAAAACCAAAATGTACTGGATTTAATTCATCTAATTATATCAAATTTTACCAGAGGAAGCTAGTTAACCTTCCTCAGGCTGCTTAAGGAATTTGTTTTTTCAAGTAGGTAATGAATTCAATGAGCTCTGCTGAAAAGAGAAGCAAGTTGATGATTAGGTTGTTAACATAAAAAAAAGGGGAGGAGAAAAAAAAAGAAACCTTTCAAACAAGTTTTTGGTATACCATACCTTCTTCAATAACACGTCCTTTCTCATCCAACATGCCCTGGATTTCACAGCCTCTGACATACACCAGACCAGTTTGCTCAACAAAAGGTCGTCGTCGGTCAAACTTGGTGCCATAAGGTTGTGTGGGACGTACCGTAATCAAAAAGCAGACATCGTGTTTACGCAGACCTGATTCCGAAAAGGAACATTCAGTGATTTGATTGAATGCCATTTCCTTTTTCCGTTCTTTAATACATATACACAATAGAATACATGAGAATTTCTTTTAAATAAAACCCCACCTGTTTACAGAGAATAATGTGTTCTGTTTCAAAATACACCTTTAACTTACAGGATACAGAACCATAGGATATTGTCATCTTTTCCACTATTCCTGTACAATAAGATCCGCTAGAACTTCAGATATAAAAAGGAGAAATTGACTGCTTTGTTTCATGACTAAAAACTTATTTGTGTAAAGATTATTCTTCTCCCAATAATCTTACTTCGGTTACACAACCTAGATATTTTCGGTCTTATCTCAAAAGCAGCGTGCCATTGATCTCTTATTCTCATTGCTTTCTTCTGGACTAACCTCCAATTATTTTTCTTTAAACAATTTAAATGCAGTGCCTAGAACTGGGAACAAAATCCTAAACAAAGTTACTTTAGTTATCTACTTAACAGAGTAAGAGGTCACTTAACCAAGTTACTTGTTTTCCATGCTACATTCCAGTTTATAAATCCTGATACAACTTGGTTGAGTGTTTTTCTTTTTCCCTCAGAAGTAACATATTGTTGTGGAGTCACATTTGCTTTTGAGTGATGATGACCTCGGACTCTTTTCATTCTGCAGAGCTACTACCTAACAAGTTATTCCCCCAACATGCATTTGTGCAGTGACTTTTCTTGTTTTAGTATCTTAATATTCATCTCTGAATACACGCTACTTTCAAAATGCAGTTTCTCCAATTCACTAATGTAATTTTGAACACTAATCCTTTTTCAGTTTTTTTTTCTACAGATTCTCACAGATCTAAGACACCTTCAAAATTTATAGTAAACACATGCTGTATTTTGCACACTAGACAAATAATTTCTCATTACTTACTGGCTATTATCCAACCCAAAGCAGTTTCACCGAGACCCTGTTAAGTCAGGCAAGGATTCATCAATTTTTCACCTCAATTTTGATTAAGTTAAAGCATCACTGCTTCCGAAATCACACTGGCTGTCCTAGTATTTAAAAAGCTAGGTGCACCACTATATAGCTACCTTCAGCATAGTGAAGTCTGCTGCCATCCTCTCAGCTTTTCTACTTTGATAGAAATCTACATTCCCAAACTTGTATCTGCTTATTTATCACATGCTCCAGCTTTAGCATTTGTGCTACGTGACCTGTAATCCCACTATGCAGCTCCAGCACATTTAACAGGTTTCTCTAACAAAAGAGAAGGGAGTGACATTTACTGATAATCCAAGTTCAAGTACATGCTTCTATGCCACTTGCCAACACGGTCAACTAAAGTTCAATTCCCCAGGCAAACGAAGTGTCGCCTGTGGATAATTATAAGAAACAGTATTTGGCAGTCAGCACTTCCTAATAGTATTTAAATATACGGAAAACTAGTAAAATGCACTGGTATGAATTAAATCAAATTCTGTCCTCTCCACTTGTATATGAGACAGATATCACATTCCCCACTACTTTTCCAATATGACAGTATTAGCAAACACATTAATTTAAAATGCTATGTTACTTTTCCACAATGCCTGTAAAGGGCAGAATTTTACAGTTACAAACTGAATGACATCAATCTGAAAGAGTAAACATTCTGTTCCCAATGTACATGTAAATTCTTTAATAATTTCAGTCTTCATTTTAGGAAAGTACAAAATTCTTAGAGTTGGAATCTGAGTGACTTTTAAACAGCGTAATAAGATTGACAAATCTGTATTTTGGATAAAAAACCCTTCTTACAAATAAGATTACATCAAAGTGTATTTTGATGAGCACCTATTTTGAGCACCTTATTTCAAAGAACATTAAGTACCTTCCCATTCATCTTTGATGTTATCTCGGACATTCAAATTAATTGTAACATCTGCTCGTACTCGCATGGGCCAGTTTTCACCAATATTGGGCTTTGCCACCTCCACGACTGTGAAAGAGACAATGGGTTGTGCCATCCTAGCCCATCCACCAAAGACCACACCTCCATATTCCGATAACCTAAAAAAAAAAACAAACCCAAAAAACAATAAACCCCCCCAACACCAAGTTTTGTCAGTCATTATCTGACAACAGATTCAGTTCTTTTTTTAAATTGTGAAACAATTTACCTCACAGTCAGCTCTAAGACAAAAGTAGAAGTCTTAATTTTACATGATATTGAAGTAGATTTACATAATCCTGTATTTTAGAACTGAAATGTAACATGAATGGACTTATTTGTATATTTCAAGAAACAAAGGCAACTTATGCTGGCATTATTAAAAAAAAGACAAAAACTCACAGAGAGAAGAAAAAGGGAAGACAACAAAAAGCAACTACTGAATGTAAGTGATATCACACCAAACGACCCCTTGAAATCTACAGAGAATCAAAATGTGGCAGATGGCAAATTCAAGAACACTCAGTAACACCTCTCATAAACCAGAAGAGTTGGTAGTAAAGTTTCCAGCTTTTGTAATGTCAGCCAGGGCTTAGTACTTTCAGAAAACTAAATCATCCATCTTAACACAACAAAGGTTGGTTGTTAGCATCCAACATACTACCTTAAGACACCTACAGGGATATATATCAACACACCCTTACAAAATACTCCCATAGGATGGCAACACCTTATGGAAGAAGTTAGTATAAAACATACTATCTATGTAATAATTTAAAATACATTTGTTAGTATGCATTTATTATATACACAATATCAGTTACTCATTCTTGAATGCACTTTGATTACAATTGAAGTTGAACTGACTGGTTTGCATCAGTTAATAATATTACCATGGTTTCATCCTACTGACACTATCTTCGATGTCCTGTCTGATCTCGTAGGTAGACTCTAAGCGGAAAAGATTGAAGTTCCTCAGCAGGTAGTCATGAAGAGTGAGAAACTGTAGATTCAATTTGGGAAGTGCAAGACAGCCTAAGGGGGTAAGGGTGGGAGGGAAGAGGTATTTGATGAATAAACAAAGAGATGATGAATTAATACATTGGTTCTACTAATTCATAAATACATACAGATGTTATTCCGTAACTGCCATAGTTGTTATCCTGGGAGATTCTAAGAACTACTCCTTTTATAAATATACACCACTAAAACAAACACGCACAAGATAAAAGGAACTTTCATCCTTCTGGCAGTAATATACCGAACTATTTTAAGACTGAATCTTTCCCTGTATTCAGACTACAACAAAATTGATTTTATAAAAATCAAATGCAGGGCAAAATAACAGTACTTTGGGAATTCAACAATTATGACAGCATTAACTAATGATGAAAAAGGCTCATTAACCAATAAAACCCATGCATTATCCAATAATTACCCAATTTCAATCCTTTATGTTTATTAGAAGCCATGAAAACCATTAACGTAGAAAAAAGTTCTAAGCCAAGAAATCAAATTTTAATACACAACTTTCCTCATAAGTTTCTGTTACTGTTACAGATTATTTTTTTTAATGAGAATGAAAAACATAGGAAGATTAGCTCTAACTAAAGAATGATTATTAAAACTCCTAGACAGGTCCTTAAGCTTACACAACTTTAGTGTAGTCTTCGATGCAAATTTTCCATAATAAAGATTCCTATACATTACTCATTTAACATTACTGGACTAATGTTCCAGTTCGACACCTATGCTTCAGTCCTGTGAAAGCATCAGGCTTTTCTAACTTGCCATATTATCCTTGAAACTTTTCACTGGTATATGCACTACATGTTGGCTTTCACATGCATTGAGACACAATGGCAGTGACAAAAGGCGACAGAACACAGTAATTTCTGTTCTGGAAAGCCTCATGGTGATAAAATAGTTTAACACATTTCTCAACACCAAGTAACAAACCTTGTCCCGTAAAGCTAGTTAAACGGGCAGGGCCTGAAGCAACACCTCTTTAAGGCTGCATGTATTTATCAGACAGATATTCTTCTTCCTTCATTTTTAAAAATAAAACAGAAACAATACGCCTATCTTTGTTGCACTAAATTAGAGTTTTATGCCAAAAGAATTTATCTACTTTTAAAAACACAAAAAAACCACCCAACCCCAAGACCACGAAAACTAAACTGGAGAACGCATGGAGATCAAAAAGAGAAAGTGTAAACTGAAACTAAGAGAAGCAAAATAGAAAAATACTTGTAGCAGTCTGACATCAACAGAAATGCTTCACAACAGTGCTATCAACACATGGACAATAACAGCAAAAGAGCTCACCACAGGAGGAAACGTTTCCACTAGCAACCACTGTTATTTGCCAAAATCACATTCCACCATTAATAAAATTTCTTTAATGCATTATTAAAAAGTCACAAAACAGCACAGAAACAAGTGTGATGAGCTGCTATTTCTTGGCCCTTGCAATAACACATATATTGTGATTAAAATATTTGGCTAATAAAACACAAAATACACACACAGTACACCAACAAGTTTGAGTACTGCAAAGTCAGCCTTCCAATACAGTCTGAATGACACTAAATCTACATTGACTTGCATTTAAAAAATATTCCAGAGCATTAAAGCAACCTATGTGTTGTTTACTGAAATTAAAAAAAAATAATCTTGGTTTATATATTAATTTCCTAGAGCAATCACCCTGATTTGGGGTTGGTTTTTTTTGGTGAGTTTTTCTGCTTTGGTTTCTGTTTGTTTGTTTTGAGGTTTTTTGGTCTGTTTTTTTTTTTTGTTGTTGTTGTNTAAATACATTTGTTAGTATGCATTTATTATATACACAATATCAGTTACTCATTCTTGAATGCACTTTGATTACAATTGAAGTTGAACTGACTGGTTTGCATCAGTTAATAATATTACCATGGTTTCATCCTACTGACACTATCTTCGATGTCCTGTCTGATCTCGTAGGTAGACTCTAAGCGGAAAAGATTGAAGTTCCTCAGCAGGTAGTCATGAAGAGTGAGAAACTGTAGATTCAATTTGGGAAGTGCAAGACAGCCTAAGGGGGTAAGGGTGGGAGGGAAGAGGTATTTGATGAATAAACAAAGAGATGATGAATTAATACATTGGTTCTACTAATTCATAAATACATACAGATGTTATTCCGTAACTGCCATAGTTGTTATCCTGGGAGATTCTAAGAACTACTCCTTTTATAAATATACACCACTAAAACAAACACGCACAAGATAAAAGGAACTTTCATCCTTCTGGCAGTAATATACCGAACTATTTTAAGACTGAATCTTTCCCTGTATTCAGACTACAACAAAATTGATTTTATAAAAATCAAATGCAGGGCAAAATAACAGTACTTTGGGAATTCAACAATTATGACAGCATTAACTAATGATGAAAAAGGCTCATTAACCAATAAAACCCATGCATTATCCAATAATTACCCAATTTCAATCCTTTATGTTTATTAGAAGCCATGAAAACCATTAACGTAGAAAAAAGTTCTAAGCCAAGAAATCAAATTTTAATACACAACTTTCCTCGTAAGTTTCTGTTACTGTTACAGATTATTTTTTTTAATGAGAATGAAAAACATAGGAAGATTAGCTCTAACTAAAGAATGATTATTAAAACTCCTAGACAGGTCCTTAAGCTTACACAACTTTAGTGTAGTCTTCGATGCAAATTTTCCATAATAAAGATTCCTATACATTACTCATTTAACATTACTGGACTAATGTTCCAGTTCAACACCTATGCTTCAGTCCTGTGAAAGCATCAGGCTTTTCTAACTTGCAATATTATCCTTGAAACTTTTCACTGGTATATGCACTACATGTTGGCTTTCACATGCATTGAGACACAATGGCAGTGACAAAAGGCGACAGAACACAGTAATTTCTGTTCTGGAAAGCCTCATGGTGATAAAATAGTTTAACACATTTCTCAACACCAAGTAACAAACCTTGTCCCGTAAAGCTAGTTAAATGCACAACGGGCAGGGCCTGAAGCAACACCTCTTTAAGGCTGCATGTATTTATCAGACAGATATTCTTCTTCCCTCATTTTTAAAAATAAAATAGAAACAATACGCCTATCTTTGTTGCACTAAATTACTCTAAGTTTTATGCCAAAAGAATTTATCTACTTTTAAAAACACAAAAAAAACACCCAACCCCAAGACCACGAAAACTAAACTGGAGAACGCATGGAGATCAAAAAGAGAAAGTGTAAACTGAAACTAAGAGAAGCAAAATAGAAAAATACTTGTAGCAGTCTGACATCAACAGAAATGCTTCACAACAGTGCTATCAACACATGGACAATAACAGCAAAAGAGCTCACCACAGGAGGAAACGTTTCCACTAGCAACCACTGTTATTTGCCAAAATCACATTCCACCATTAATAAAATTTCTTTAATGCATTATTAAAAAGTCACAAAACAGCACAGAAACAAGTGTGATGAGCTGCTATTTCTCCTTCCTTGGCCCTTGCAATAACACATATATTGTGATTAAAATATTTGGCTAATAAAACACAAAATACACACACAGTACACCAACAAGTTTGAGTACTGCAAAGTCAGCCTTCCAATACAGTCTGAATGACACTAAATCTACATTGACTTGCATTTAAAAAATATTCCAGAGCATTAAAGCAACCTATGTGTTGTTTACTGAAATTAAAAAAAAATAATCTTGGTTTATATATTAATTTCCTAGAGCAATCACCCTGATTTGGGGTTGGTTTTTTTTGGTGAGTTTTTCTGCTTTGGTTTCTGTTTGTTTGTTTTGAGGTTTTTTGGTCTGTTTTTTTTTTTTGTTGTTGTTGTGGTGTTGTTTTTTTTTTTTTTTTTAAAAATAACCTCCCATCAGGAGACCTATTATTCAGAAGAATCCGAATCAGCGTTTAACTACTTACATCGTACTACACATAAGTACTTTATCTCTTCTTGGGCAGATTTCTAGATGGCATTTGTATTTGTTTGGACTAAGATCCTTTGATCCCTATAACCCTGCCTCACCTAAAGGGGTCAAATTTCAAAAAACTATTTCTTCTCATTAATACTTGTTCACAGAGAATTTATCCCCCAAAAAATAATTTACGCTAAGCAGCTGAATGTAAGGCTTGTACTTACACAAAGAACCTCTGAATCAAAACTACAGAATTCTTACGGCTGAAACTGGAAACATACTTTATACTAGTCTTTGAAGATATATATTGCTATTTGGAATTTCCACATTCTAAATTAAAATTTTCACATTCCTAATGTAAATTCTCATGAATTCTCATTCCACATTAAAACAACAGTTTTTTAAAGTAGCTAGAGAAAAATATACATGCTTCATATTGCAAAGCTTGAAATTACATAATGCGTTGTTTGCAATACATGCAGTTTGCTTCCTTGATCATGAGCACATTGAGCAAGAACGCCAGGTTCTGAATTTAGTCACTGAAAAGTAGTCTATGCAATCTATGTGTACATTTCTACTTTGAAATAAGAGTAAGATAATTAGTGTTAATTTCCTCCCATCATCACCCTTTTTTTTTTATTTTAAAAAGGATTTTTTGAACATACTGAAGAGAAAAGCACAGACAAAAGCTTTTCTGCTCCATGTTTACAACCTATTTCATCTTACAGTAACAACCTGTGCCACAGCTGGTGGTATAGCACATCTGTTACCCAGATTAGAAGCAAGTTATCGTTTGTGGTGGGCTTGTCAGTGTTAGGTTAATGATTGGACTAGATGATCTTACAGGTCTTTTCCAATCTAGGAGATTCTGTGATTCTATGAATTTGCTAACAATTTCATCTCAGAGTTCCTGATTCATAACTCAAAAAAGGCAACCTTAATCTAAGATGCTGGAATATGCCAAAGTGCTGCATATGTAAGTTCCAAAGACAGAATGAACACAGACATCAGAATTGGTTTTTTTTCTATTTTGCAGCATTTACTGAACTACTAATCATACCTTCTCCAGAATAATATTCAGTTGGTACAATATTTTCATCCCAAATAATCTTCTCCGTGGGATAAAGAGGCATCTGGTTGAGTTGCTGAATTTGAGATATTCGTCGCTCATGACGAGAAACCTAAAGAAAGGATGCGTTTTAAACTTCCATAAGTCAAAAAGGGGCAATAAAGCTATTTTTGAGACATGCACATTAATCCATAAGACTGCTGCTGGTCACTTGGCATTTTCTCACTTTTAGTAAGTTTTGGGTTTGTGGTTTTTTTAATAAAATACAAATAAATGCACAGAGTGACATCAAAAGATGAACAAACACATAGTCCAACCATTGGTCATAGTACGAGAGTCAAACAATCATTTGGCTAATCAGCAGACCAAAAATGGCATGACAGAACTGAAAATACTCAAGGCTTAGCAAAGAATTAACTTCAAATAAAATTTATTTTGCTTTCCATTGAACATATGGTCAATAGCTAACTAACACTGCTCATTAAGCAACAGCTAGTCTTAATTCCCTCTTTGGCAGAAAAAAATAATCCATTCAATATTACAATATGTCACCTGAACAAATATCTCTCCATGGCATCCATAAGTATCATATTACTAGCATCTAAACCTTACGAAATTACATCAACAATTTTTTGTTATACACTGAATATCCAAAAAAACACATTATGCACATCAAATGGTACTTCAAATGGGCTTGAGGAACCAAATAGGTACTGAATACCTAGGTCTACTTTAGCGGATTTATTGTTTTTAAACACAGACTAGTTTCTCAGGAAAACTACATTTATAAATAAACATTTTCAAATACTTAATTTACGTGGTTTTAAACCCCATCTTAGTATGAGGTTTACTGCTATAATACTGCTGTGGTTCACAGGTGGTTCACCAAAGGGTCCTCAATGGCTACTTTCCTACAGTGTAGTTGCTAGATTTAGCTATATCTTGAGTTAGCAATGAAAAAATACAAGCACTATTAATTATGTTTTTACCAGCAACTCCAGCAGAAACTCCTTGTCATAGCTCGAGTCTTCCCCGTCAGGAAGGGGCGGCAGCAGGCAGAGGTATGATGCCACCTGGTGGAGAACGTTTGAGCTGCACAGCAGAAGGAAAAAAAAAAACTTGTGAAACTGACACTGAAACATGAGAGAAAGCACTTACAGTAACTTTTTTTTCCTTTCGGAAAAAAACTTCCATCTACGAATTTCATCAGACACCAGCAATTACAGATCAGTAAAGTTTGAGATATTTAAAATATTTATTTTTGGAATTGTTACAAAGTGCTCTAGAGCACATCCGTGTGTGAAGTGTGCTCAGCCACAGGTGTAAGCTGAACCACTCATCTGTAGTAAACATAGCAAGGTGTGAATATTTGTTGTTTCAAGACATGTACCTGAAAACAGAACCAAACAACAGAGCACACATTGCCTTTGTCAAAATACGGACTGTTATCCTTTTAACCACAACATTTACAATACAGTTAACACAGTGTGTACTTGTAAGATTTCTGTTGTGGTTTTTCTACAGAACAGATTAAAAAAAGCTAAATTAAAAAAAGTTAGAGCTTAACTACTCTAAGTTAATTACTGCTACAATTACTAAAGTAATAGTAAAATAGCAATAGTAAATAGTAATGTTACTAAATAGTAAACAGTAATATTACTAAAATAGTAATAGGAAAATAACAGCTAGCTATTTTCCAGAAAATTAGTACTTTCTCACATTCATTAGAATAAAGGAAAATACAGGTATTTTTCTTATACTGGAATTTTAGTACTTCACTACTAGTGGATGCAAACTCTCCCTACTTCAGCAGATGTAAAGGCACCATGACAAGTCAGAAAGACCTCAGAAGGCACATGAGAAGTCAAAGAAAAATGGCTAGAAGTTGGTTAAATGAAGACATACTGAGAACAAAATTTCAATTTCATGTTAAATTTCATTTTGGTAACTTACCTAAGGGGTCCAAATAACTTCACCAGTGAATCACGAGTGTCTACTGCAGCTACATTTGAGAGTGCAAAGTCATATAACTCCGGGAAATGTGCAAATGCTGCTCTCTACAAAAGACCCACGCCCAAAAACTGAATGTAAGCATATTAATGAAACAATTTAATAACAATCTAAGTATTTACCATAGCTTCCTCTGATTCCTAACACATAGCATGCGGACACTACCACTACACAAATTAAAACCAGGCGAAATCTCCATTTTTCTTAGTTAGCACCACCAGTTTGTTACTACTCCTCTTCTGACACAATATCTTTTTATACACCCTCCTATCAGCATTTGTTCTGTCATTAAAATAAAACATAATGGGGCAGACATGTAGCCTTGCAGACAACTAAGAAAAACAAGGAACATGTTTAATTTAACCCTGATTCCCTGATAATTTTTTTTTGTTAAAACTGATGGGAAAAAAATCTGAAAAGCGTATCTTTATATAACTACAAGTAAAGTGAATTTTTATTTTGTCTCTTAAGTACAAGGGACCACTATTGCTACCATATGTGTGCATTGATCTTGAAGAAATGGTGCCACCTACTGCATAATCATAAGTTAAGTTCCTACAGCACAATTTTACCTTCTGAATAGATTTAATGGGAGCAGTTCATCTCAACAATATCAAATCAAAAGCGGTGGTGGTGTGCTACAGCGTATTATTTAGTCATAGTCACATACATAACACTGAAGCATTAGTGTCTGTGGTATAACATAGAAAGTCAAGTTAAAACTATTCCTGTAACTCAATAGGAAAAATAAGGGGTTTGTTTTAGGAAATAATTTAATGCCTATTCCAGGTGCAAATTAGACTAAAACAAAACCAAATCCTTTCCCTCCCATAAGCACTTTGCCATCTGCCTACCTGTAAGGAAGTAATCCTGTCATAGTGAATTGTTGTCATCTCATTCTCTGTCAAAGCATTTCCAGTCTGATCATTGATTTCAAAGCCAGTGTAGAATTTAAGCATATCTAAAAGCTGAGACATCATCCATATAAATTAGTGGATTAACAATAAGAGACACCCTACCACAAACAAAAACACAATTTAAGAGGACAAATCAGGGCACCATGCACAAACAAGAGCTCTTCAAAATTCTTGAAGAAATGGACTAAGGAGCGATATCTAAATTTTATACTTGGCTGATGCACAAAATAACTTTGTTAGGTATCTCATCTACAACCCATAGAAATTACAGCTCAGCCCACAACCAATGCAGTTTCTTTTACCTACTAAGGACTTGAAACTGAAACTAACTGCACTAAGGTGACCCAGCCAGAGGTTCACTGACACACTAAACCCAACTTATGGCTTGCTCCTACCAAAAGGGAGAAGTCTTACTCTCTCCTGCCCTCTCTGATGCCAGCTCTGGAATTCAGCTTACCTCTCAATGAGATTATTTAACTTGGAAGAAGAAAATTATTCAGATGTGCTGCTGGCTTTGTGTTCCATCAATACTAACCCTCAGAGAAACTGAACAAATGCCAGAGATGGGGGACGGCAAGCAGCAGGAAAAGCAGCTGAGATGCAGGAAAGGGGAGAGATCTTCAGACCTTGCCATAAAAAACAATATACTGTCCATGACTAAGTAAACTGAAGGACAGTAGCAAAAAACAGCTGCACTGTAGAACAGTCTGAGGTCAAAACAAAGCACAGAAGAACACACTGCTGACAATATGTGGGGTAAAGTATGCCAGAAGCTGCACTGTTTTCTAGGCTGTACTTTTAAGAACTGCTCAAACACAGACCCAGAAATGTAAGAGCAGTCACACGCATAGGTACAGGTAAGAAAGGACTACTGTCTGAAGGATTTAAGTAAACGTGTAGTTTGCATCCATCAGAAAAAACTGTTTTAACAAACAAATACAAAACAAAACAATAACAGTATTCAGAGCCGCATCAGAATGAAAAAGTTATTTTCACCAACTTTGTATCTCACCTGGCAAAAGAGATGACCCTCCTTCTCTCTTTTAGCAAGACTGGACAGGTAACAGTGAACAACGAGATGGGAGTCATCCAACACTGTATTAAACCAGCGCCGCGTGGGAAGCAAAGCCTGTAGTAAACAACCTCATGTTAGTACAAGCAATTCTTAAAAACATAAGAAATCCTGGTTTCTCATAATTTTCCATTTCAAGAAGGTGTATCAAGATAGATTGCTACAGTTATTTGTGTATCTATAACCCTAACGGAGGTTCTCATATTAAAGCAGCATTTATGTATGCGTAGACTGCTATGAACACAGCCTTTTACAGCACTAAGACCACTGCACAAGCCTGCCATTACTGAGATTGCATCCTGCCAGTAATAAATGTAAATTAAATAAAGCAATTGTTCTACTACTAAGTGTCTACATAATGACTGTATGCTACAAAAGATATGTCAAAGTACTGCAACATTGTTTTAAATGTTTGTTTTCTATACTTATTTCATTAATTTCAAGCTTGTCTTTCTCAAGACTGCAAACTGTTTCTTCTAAATATGGCATGGTATCCTCTATTCTTTGTAAGATACTCAAATTAGATCTAAGAATTTTTCAAATCTTAATTAAAACCCTATAAAAGTTTTTTCTAAACAAAACAGATCATTTCTTCTCAATGTAAACAGCTGCTATATGTAGCAACTGTTCAACAGCATACAGTAGCACACCTCAACAATTCAAGAGAAAAATGAGTTGTTCTCAATGGGATCTACAAAATAAATTTAGAAAGCCAAAAAGCACCAACATGGTGTTTAGAACTACGACAAAATAAAAGAATCTGTAGTAGAAAATGTTAATTGCCCTGCTCAATAATTACAAAAAAAACAAACTCAGAAAACCGTAAGAACTTTCCATGAAGTCGTTCTTTTCAAATTATCAAATCACCAAATTTTGATGGCAGTCTATATACTTTATTATGAAACAAATATTCTGAAAAAGGCCTCGACATAGGTAGAAAGAGCTCATTAACACAGTACATGCTACTGAGGCAAAAAGACTTGGATTTACAGCTAATTTCTCATTTGCTTGTTCCAGTCATTTAAACAGGCTTCATAAACTGTCTGAATTCTAACCTTCCTGTAATACCTAGCAAGAACCAACATTAAATGTACTGCCTCTAAGAATTCTGGCTAACAACCAGACTTAAGTTTAACTTCAAATACATATTTTCACTTATGAGAGTATATTATATCCATAAGACCACAAGATCTAATTTAAAGAATTCATTCTATTGCAACTACAAGCACAGGCTACTTAAACGATTTAGCAGAGGACAGTATGAGTTCAAGATGAAGACATTTTAAAATTCCCTGTGCTTACAGTTTCAGAAAACTCTGTCTTATTTCAGAAAGTCTTCTAAATCTGAAGCTATTTTAAACAAATTGCTACTCATGTGACAAATTGCAAATTAATGTCTTTTATTTGTAATTCTGGTACTGTGAAGCTTAAAATTGTCCCGCTTCCTCAGTACTTACCTAAAAATTTCACAAAACTAGCCTGACCTCCTACTATCTTGTAACAAACCTAGATCAGCAGAACTGGTACTTCCAAATAATGAATTCTAGTCAAATAGAAATAGTTTGCATTTCAGAACAACCAACACTTTCTGGGATTATACCCTACAACACAACAGATACTTTAAGTGACCTATTATGCACTGGGAAGACTATTTCTGGATTACTCCTAGTGGATTAAACCCTCATCAATTGCCAGAATTATTACCACTACTCCAATTAACAAAATCTTCTTCACTGAGCAATTTAGGATCCTAGCTTTCTCTAACAGTTCATCTGGTTTATAAACATTACTAGTCACTTCCCAATGTGGATGCACTGCTACAACCTCCTATTTACAGATGGAAAACCACTATTAAGCACAACTGTGAAATAAACATCTGCTAATCGGAATAAGGCTGTAGTAATGACTTTACACATTTAAAACCTAGAAAAGTACACCTGGATACAGGTTGAAACAATTTAATAACTTACCTCAAGATCTAGCATAAGTTCAATGAATCTTTCACAATAATGAACTTTGTCCATAGAAATAGGACCTAGATAGGAAAAAAAAAAAGTTTTTGCAATTGATTCACACCACAATATATTTGTACTTGACCTATTCTTTAAAAACATAATAAATGCTACTAATATAACAGTATTGGCTTTTAACAAGATTAAAAAGTCAACTAGCACATTATTCTCTTTTTCTGAAACAATCCTTTCTTTCATTGCAAACCAGAAAAATTTTGGATATAAGACAGTAACAGAACCAGAGTTTCAGGAGTCATTTTATCCACTCTGAAAAAAAACAACCAATGTGACATACAAAAATGCACACTTCCACAAAATACCAATGGCCCACTAAGCTCCTTAAGAACTTTTAACTCCAGGTACTCAAAAATACCTATTTAAAAGCTGCAATCAAGGTGTGTGCAAAAGGCCTTGACAATATTCAAAAGTACTCAGCGGTGACTACTAAGGAGCCTTTAGAATCATGTCAAAACACAATGCTAAGTCTGGTTTAATGAATATCTATTTCCTAAAGCCTCCAAAGAACTGTTAATGTAAATCTTCCTATAACAGGTCTTGCATAATTGGGAAAACAGAGGGAATGGGTATTCTTTCTGAGGAAGCCGCAATACACAGAATTTCCCCTTACAGCTCCGTTAAGAGATGATGAAGTTTGATAAGAGTTTAAGAGCAAAAGCAGAACTCTTGGAAGTGATTTCACCCAAATTGTGCTGTACTTAGAGCATAATAAGCCTTTTTTTGTCAAAAGGCTAACACCTTCCTGCACAAACACTTTTCCTTTCTAAATCAGGCAAGCATATAATTTTGCTTGTCACAATGACTTATAAATCACGAGCAGTCAAATCTTACAGAATTTCACTTCACTTAGGCTTTTGTTCTTACTGTAAATCAACAGTACTGACAGAATAGAACCTTATGATATGCATTTATACCACCTGTTTAACAAGGCATCTAAGTACGTATGAAATGCTTTAGTGCTGTAAGAAGGCAGTAAGCATACAACAAAGAATATCAGTACCCAGAAATATTTTTTTTATTACGTCCATACTGAACAGAAGAAGAAGAGGTTTAAAGTAGCTTTCTGCTATTTGATTTTTAAAGCATATACAGATTTGAATACTAATTTTGACATGAAATCCATGCAGACAGGCATGGATTTCACTAAAACCCCATCCAGATAAGGTCTCCAACTTCAGGTTGGTATCCTAAGGAGCAGTTGCTTCAGCAACAGAAAAAAATTTAAGACAGATTACCAGATAACAAAGTAACATAAGAACCACAGTTACCTGAGACAGGTATTGATTTTAGCACAGAAATGAATTTCTGAATGAGCTGTGAAAGAAATCTTCTCTCCCGGTATGCTCTAAAATCAGGCATATGACAAAAGCATTAATATTTCTTAAACACAGACTAGAAGTATATCGTATCTTTCACTAATACTAAGTTAGCTGCTTTAGAATTTATATAATGGTAGCAGGTTACTTTGAAACACACCTAAACTGTTTAGATGGTAACTTTTCTCTCTGCACTCAGGCAGACACTAGCAGAGTAAGTTTTTAGGCACAGAACTGATTAACAACCCATGGTTCTACTGAGTCAAAGAGGAGAAGTATGTCACCACCTACACCTTACCACATAGCAACACAAAAGTATTGGAACATTTAACTTTCATGAGATACACACAAATTTATTCAAATACTTGCATAAGCTATTTGCTTTAGAGCTGAACATTTGCTAAAGGTCATGAAAAAAATACAACTACCTACATGAATATTCTCTTATGGCTTTCATCCTTTAGCTCTAAGATTTGGTATCACAAATTCACCGATCAAACAAAATATTAGAGTTCTATAATAGTATTTTGCATAAAGACTACTGGAAAACAAAATATTTCCAGGAGACCACATATGATCAATCCATAATAGTATTTTGCATAAAGACTACTGGAAAACAAAATATTTCCAGGAGACCACATATGATCAATCCATATTTGCCATCTTCACAGTTTTTTTTAACACACACACACACACACTTTTTTATTCAAACAATTTATTTTTAATTAATTTAATAGAAAAAAAAAGATTTTCTGCAACATACCGCATTCTTGCCTCCTCATCCATTTTCTCATCATTTTTCTTAATTAGATTCCAGAATTTTCTTAGTTTTGGTGTCTTTTTCAGCTCTTGTTCCAGCCGTTTCTGAAATTTTAAAATGTTATTCAGTCACCAAGAATCCTTGTTTTCACGAGAGATAAAAATACAATCCAGTCTTATTAAAAAAAGAAAAAATATCTAACAAACTGAAATAAACATCTGTCTCAGACTAATCTCAATAAGAATCACTGCAAAAAAAGAATGCAATACCGCTAGAGAATCTAGCCATGGCTAGATGTCAGCTCCATTCCCCAGTCACTGTGATCTCACGGCCTTGTCTACAAATATAGCTTGAATACGCTATAAGCAACAAAGCTTAGTTTTATGAAAAAATAAATAATTATTTAATAATTACAATTACATGGAAATTTGCAACAAACAATAAAGAGAATTTTACCAAGCACGCAAAAATATAATTCCATAGCAATGCAGGCAGCTTTAAATATTAGACTTCCATAACAGTATTCCATAAGAATTCACTTTACAGGACTTGCATAATGCCTAGAAGATTAGTTTGCCACTTTACACAGTTATGCTTACAGGTTGTAGAGCCATCCACATCGGTAAGGAAATGAGCTGCTGCACCTGACTTCTGATCAAATCCACTTCCTGTTAGAAAGTTACGGACAGAAATAATTTTTTAGAATTCTTATGTTTTCTGATGTGCCTGTCTTACAAAATACATCAATGTACATTACCATCTGACAAAAACATGTATGTTGTTATATTAGATTTCACAATTTCCTAACAGGAAACTGCACAATAGCCCTACCCAGTAACACTTAAAACTGTTGGTGACTTTTGTATTTTAGGTTCTTTTCATGGATCCTGTCAGTTCTTAATACTTTGGCAGGGGCCTCATCCAAGTATTTTTAGCATAGAAGCTGGTGAGAACTGATGTTTCTTCTTCAGACATTTCTTGTACTTGAACTGAATTGTCTTACTGTCCTTTCTCTATTTGTTTTTACTCTATTCTTTCTCTCCTGAAGGCCTTCATTTATCAAGTTTCTCCTACTTCATCTACACTTGTCTCATTATCTGAAATAACTAATTTTATCTATAATTCATGTAACTTCAATTGTTCTTCCAAATGTTTTCTCTCTAAAAGCCTGCGATGTGGATCCACAAAGTTTACTTTCTTTCCTAAACTACTGAAAAACTTCCATTAATATCTTAAATACGTCTCATGGACAAATACTCTATTGTGAGCGTTCTGAAACTTGGCACTTCAGTGCTCCTTACTTAAAACAACTGTGACTATCCTGTTCTGCATTTCACAAAGAAGTGCAGCTTCAAATAGCAGTACGCCTTTACAAGCACTTTTTTACTGGCTTCCATATCATGTTATGAGAGACATGCCCTGCAAACAGGATTCCCATACAGACACTACCAAATCCTCCTTTAAAGTAAAGATCCATTGTACCACAGCCACTACAGAAAAATACTACCTCAATAAACTATACGCATAAGGTTCATGATAATTACTGACTCCCATAATCACTCCTAATTCCAAAAATCAAATCATATTCTGTCTCAATTGTTTTGTCTGCAAGCCACAATTTTGTTCTTTATTTGTGCAGATCCTGATTTTGACTGATACATCCTGTGTGTAAGCAAAGAAAAAGCCCAGTAGTAAAAGAGGTAAGAGTACTGTTTCATATAATAGATAATTGTAAATTACTCTCCACACTTGCTAATTAGGATTTATAACTGTGTGTTTACTATAGACTGAGAACACAACTTGGTCCAGTGTTTTCTTAAAACTAACTCAAGAGAAATGCAGATAGAAATATTATCTAAACCTGGTTTCAGAAGTGAAAAAATTACTGTCTTTCTCAATAGCTAGTGGAAATAATTTTGTGCAATTTCACAGCCAAACTAAAAAGAATACAGTAGTAAATAATCTGCTTTTAAGTGTAAAGCACTTTTTCAAATATAAATACATTTTTTTAAGCACCATTTTAAATATGTCTGAATATATGCTTTTAAATTGCAGTAAGTGCCAATCCTCCAATTTCAAGTCTCTTTTATGACCTTGTGTCAGAAAAAGCAAACATGATGAGAGAGAAAAAGCAAGGGTCAGAAAGAGGGGTAAAAGCCCTCCGGTACCATCTTCTTCCTTAAATGGGAATTTTGCTTCATCTGTCTCGTAAGAAGAAATTGCTCAAGCTAAACTCCTATTAACACAGAGCAGCATAAACACACTGGAAGTATTACAGTTACTTTTAACATACCAAACTATTGAAGCAGTGATCAAGGAAAAGCAGCAAGACTGTCTGTTCATGCAGAGAGTATTCACTGTCATTTTCAACCAGCGATGCTTCCAGTATGCATTTGAAAAAGAAGGGAAAGTGTTCTGGTTTTTTTTTGAATGTCTAGGAATAGAAGAGGAAGTTGATTTTGAGTCAGGTTGATATAAATCATTTTAATCTTCATTCACATAACATAGATTAAGTTCTCTAAACCCATTTAAATCTATAAAAGGAAGGATTTTTTTTCTCTTTTTCATTTATTCTGACCAAGCAGCACAAACAAACAGAATAATGATATCCTCCTGACCAAGGATCCTCATGCTGTAGGAACGCTCTCAGTGGGACTACTGCCTTTTGCGTAGTCTAACACAGGTAATATATAAGACAAACTGAACAAGAAGCACAAGTGGAGCAGATTGTGTTGTGGGCATGTTCAACCAGTGATCACACAGAATTACTGTAAAATGACACAGGTTAGGAAAGAATTGCTAGATTTTGCCTTAAACTAGGTCAGCTATTTAGTGATCTGCAAAAAGTGAGCAGGTAAAAACCACCAGAGACAAATTACAGTTGTGGAACTCCCATTCAGCTATCTAAGCCAGAAAAAGATAAATCAAAAAATTGTGGAGATAAAATGGTTTCTTTACAAGGGCAGCCATGTACCAAATAACAAATTTAACTAAGCTGCTTGGAAAATAACATGTACCTGTCATTTTGCATCTAGTACCTACACCAGAACAAAAAAAGGCACAGACATCATATGAGCAAGTTATTAATTCTTTGCGCTTTGCCAGCACTGAAGTAATGACACTACTATTGGAGTAAGTATGCTTCTGAAATAATGCTTGCATAGAATTTCTAACTAAGCTTATGTTGTTGAAATGGCCTGTGAGAACAGGACTGTTTGTAGAAACACTGAATCGTTTCTAAAATTATTACTACAAAAAACAGTACACAGAGAAGTAGAGTAAGAGATTATGTTGGTATAAAATTTCATGCAAGAAAGCTACAAAACTGTATTCACAGGTTTTAAGCAAGACACTATTGGATAATATGTTAGACTTCCAGGGTGCCTTCTTATATCAACAGATATAAAAATCCTTTTTTCTTTCAATATCAGAGCAAGAACTTCTCTGCCAATGCCCAACTTTTGTCAAGTGCCAAAAAAGCAAATGGTGCTGATTGTGTAACGGCATCACACAACAGAACAAAGGAATTCCAGAAGGAATCGGGTGATTTTTCATCCATCCATTGCTTTTTCCGAGAAGAACACACACTTTAAAACACTATATGAGACATTCCAGCTGAGGTACGATTTACTTTTAACATTACAAGCTTTGGTACCTTCTGTCAGTATAAGTGAGCACACTGCAAAAGCTGCAACTTGGGGATCAAAGACAATTCTAGCTGTAATTGAAATTAGTTACCTCCCACGCAGGGACATTCTCTCTGAACTTCTCATTCACCATACAGCAGATTGACATTAAATATGCCTTACTGGACACCTCTGGAGAATAATTCATCCATAGGTAATTTTCAAGGTACTGGCTGTGAAGAGACAAAGAGTATTTCATTAGTTGCTGCCACCCACATAATCTGTCACTCAGTTATCCACAGGGTTTTTTTCCTCCTTCTCCTTAAAGCCATCTTTATAGTTTGTGAGTAGTTCCTGAAGTTACCTCTCATCTAGGTCACTGCAGCAAAACTTGTTAGACTCAGTAACTGCTACAAGAGACAGATGAGTTTCTTATCAGGAGGACACATTGACCAGACGGTTTTCAGATGTAACAAGTAGCCACAGCTCAATACAAAGTCGGAACATGAATGCAAGTTGATTTTCCAAAAGGAGAGGAAAAAAAAAAAGGAAAAACTTTACTTGTCTATAGAATGTCATATGCAGCATTTCCTACCATAAGACACAAAGGACAACTACTATATAACACTATTTGTATTATTACCCTTTCTTGTAAAAAAATAGGAATCATCTAGAGAGATCTTAAGCTTCTAATCATATGAAGGCAATAAAAATATTACATTGCAGTGCAACTAAAATAAAGCATTGAACATCATGGGAGTGATTGTTTTCAAGAACGTGAAAAAAAATTACTGGACACCAGAAAATAGCAGCTTCTGAGCAATGAGCATTTCTTCTTCATTAATATGGCACATTTCTCACAGAAGAAACTCTTAAAATTAAATCTTAGAGATGAGAGGCTATTTGGACAAGCAATGGTTTCCCTCCTTTAACTTCCTCTTGAAGCTATGCAGGATAATTACTCCTGAGGAGGCAATCCCTAAATCCATCATATTCAACAGTGCACTTGTACCTTGTGCTACTTTAACAACTGCCACCAGAAAACAGAAAGTCTTGTTTCTTCCTAAACAAGCTGCTCATCCATTCCTTCTTCTCAATGCCTGTTTTAACATTCTTTTGGCCCCTCATGAGCCAACTCTGTTTTACCTATTTACTTTTTTCCACAGCTTGCTTTTCTGATGCCTTAAAGCAAACTACTTCAATAATTTCAGGTAAGACAAGTACCAGAGATGGTGGTGAGAAAAGGCAGTGAGAACTTGTATGTAACCAGGAGCAAAAGGCTCGGTAATGGTCAGACAGGGATTTCTGCTTTCTGGGAGCTCAGCCAGAATGGGTAGCTTCAGATGGAGCTGAGATAATTTCATAGGCATATACAAGATGAAACACATACTGCTTCCCAAGAGCTTGGATCTGCCAATGGGAGGGGGAAAACCCCCACAAAATCCAAACTCCATACTTCATTTCACCCAGGAATTCCAATAAACTTCAATACATTTTAGTCAAAATACTATTATGCCCCCAAGCGAGGATAAACGTACACTAGCAAGACTGAAGGACAAGAAAATCTCATGTGTGTGAAAACAGGAGAGTTTGACAGACCGATGGGGGAGCAGGGGAAGAAAAGAGAGAAAATGACTTACAGGACAAAAGGCAGTAGATGGGGCTATAGACCAGAAAGTACTAAAGTTACAGCACAGACGGGTAACATTAAGAATGTTCACAGAAAGGCTAAAAAGCTCTAAATCCATGGTACTGCTGGCATGCAAATTCCAGAAGCCATGCTACCAGCATGCCATTTGTTAGTGTTAAACCCCAAACTGTAGCTTACATTCTCTCCTCCGCCTTTCCCAATAAAGAAGCAGGCAACAGAGGGAAGTTTGGCCTACTTTTCTAGTTGGTGGTACTACTTATATATTCAGCCTTTTCAAACTAAGAATCTATCTCAACCAAAAATCATCTCAGTCTTTCTGCTCATAAGATTTGAGAGAAAAAACAGAGCCAAAGAAAACACTAAATATTGTGTTTCTAAACATGTAAATACTGCAAATATTTATTTTACATCATTTTAGACATGCTTTATCAGTTCTTCCAGGGAAGTCTGAACTAGCTGTAAGAATCTCCAAAACAGATTTCCACTTCCTTTCAAGTGAAGAAAATGTTAGTGATGCCGCTGCACCACAATTCATTTTTACCCTTGCAGTAAGATACTTAATCCGAAAACTTCCTCTGACTTCACTGAGTTCTGATTTAAGGCTTAATGACACATTCCAAATTACAGATCTAAGTTTTTCACCTAGATCATTCACATTGTCTTCTTTGGTGCTTCACTTACACTAGAAATTCAGAAACATAAAACAAGACACTCTCATATGTTACTTATGCTTATGAAATTATTTCCTCCTCAAATTAAGCTCTCCTCACTTCAGCTTCCTAGGTACACAATCCAAGGCTTTAGTAAGTACAAACAAGTGAGTACACTGCCTTCAAACTGACTTAGCGTCTCATCTTTACAGGTTCCTATGAAGAAATAATTTAAAATTTCATTCTAATGAGCTTACCTGAATTCAAGAAGCATTATCTTTCTAATAGCAAACCTAAAAAGGAAAAAGTAATTAATTAACACAGGAAAAAAAGCCTTCTATACACATCTTAGCTGCATGGAAAATGGCTATATATTTTCTTATTTTGTTATCTAATGAAACCTGTATAAACATCTAGGAATTATTTCTGTCTCCCCACTTCCATGCAAGAGCACCCACTTGAATGCAGAAGCAACTGCTGTAACACTGTGGAAGCTAGAGTTCATGCAGGTTCATTAAGCAATCAAATTCACATTACAAAAAATCCACCTAGATCTTTTAAATATGAAGACACTGCTTCCAACAACCTTGAAGACATAAATTGCTAGAAGCTGAGAGTGTCTTCTGGAAAACTAAAACTATATATTTAATCAGTTCGTAATGGTATCTCTTAGTGGCTGGGACTGGAAGCTTGCTCTCATCCTGTATGGCAATTCTTAGATTACGTTCATAAAGGTATCAAACAGATTTATCTCCAGAGCTCAGACTTCCCCTGAAAAGCTCCAAACAGCTACAGTTGCAATTCTTTTCTGTACACACAGCTGCAGAATGCAGTTTAACTTAAATTCTTTGTCTCCCCCATCTAACACTACAATTCATTGAAATGAGATTTGCCCTTTATAAAACTGGTAACAATAATTAGGGAAAGAGCAAAAAGCTAGAGGCAGCACACTCTTGATTCTTTTTCTTTATATACCTTGGTGACAAAGGGACCAGCTTTCTGTAAGTATCACAACAAAAACAACATAAAACACAACAGACTACCAGATCAAGGAACCAAACAATATTATGTCCAACCATCACATATAAGGATTGTGAGCTCATGAACTCTTTTTGCCACATTCAGACTTCGAAATACCATATCAATTAAATGACTCAAATGCATTCAAGTCATTTTGATCTGCTTTCAACACGTTAATGCATTTTAAAATAGTCTATGAAACATTAGAAACCACTTCAATACAGATAATGTTGGAACGCTTGTCTGTAAGTGAAAGTGACTTGTGTACTTACTTTGACCTCACAATTTCTTTTGTATATACATCTTCAATAACCTACAGGAAAGAATATTTTTAAAAAATGGTTAAGAATTTTATATAAAGTGATTAAAAATGCCTTAAGATATCTTATGCACTCAAGTTACTCTGAATTAATTACTATCTGCTTACTGCTACTTGATCAAAAATGTCGTTAACAATTATTTCTCAATTCCAGAAGTCCAAAAGCTTCATAGACATACATTCTCACAGAGAAAGTGACTCAACTTAGGGGAAAGCACACAATGATAAGAGAATTGATAGGACCTTCATTCAAATTATTCTGAAGGAATAACCTACATTGCACTGAGATTTTTATATTAAAGTCAAACAGATACGCAATCCTTCTTATTGTTAATTTTTGGTTTACTGTTGAATTTAAAGAACAGCCTTCAAGAGTCAAGTCTGCATCAACTCAGTCATCCGTTGTCACTGTTTCTTTTAACTGACACTTAACCAAATCCAGACACTTTTACCTAGTCTTTCCAACAGAAATGAAAGAATCTCTGCTATCTATTGCAATAGGCACACTTTGACGTCACATGACACAGAAATGCAATTCAGCTGCTTACGTACATCCTAGTTCTAACAATCACAGACACATGCTATCACAAATACTACAAAGACAGTGAGCAAACTGAGGCTGGAATGGGAGATTGGGCCAAATACCCACAAGCGAAAGAAACCTAACATTTAAGAACCCCGTACTACAGAAAACTAACACAAAACTAAACACATCAGGCCAAATTTTAAACATTCAAAACACACGGATCCACCAGAACAGCACTAAAGTTGTCTGCTCAAAACTCTCTGCAGAAGCTTTCGGAAAGAATTACACAGTTCAGTAATACCTGCATCTTTCATGTTTCTCTGATTTCTAAGAGTAGTCCTTCCTCAGACAACTTTTAACCTCAAAGGAGATACTCAAAAATCTTTTAGTCTCATAAGTTATTGGCCAAAATAAATTAAACAAATAGCATACAGAACAGCACTACTATAGCACACCTTCATAACTACAAATATACAACAAACAATTTATAATTACAGTGTGTTAAGCAACTGTAGACTTTCCAAGCAGTCTCCTGTACTCTTATACAAAATAAGCACCATTGTAGACTGGCACATCAGAAAAGGGTTGGTCCTCATTCTTTTACAGCCCAACACAATTCTAGTACTTACCTTTGAATCAAAAGACAATTTTTTCTTCACATGTGGAGCCCAGTACTTATTTGCTAACTGTATGGAGGGGAGAAATTAAAAAAAGGTTAAATATATACACTTTCAGTTGTAGTGATACAATAACGCTATAACGGATCCCACCCCCAAACTTTATTTCATGAGTATCTTGCTTAATTTCAGCTTACAGTAAACAGAGGTAATAAAATTCCGTTTTCTAACAATAATGCTTTTCAACCATCTAAGGTTTTATATCTAAACCTTTTCCAACAGAGTTGCAATACTCTGTAAATGTTTCAGATGCATTGACTGCTACATAACAAATGTTTTTTCTTAAGTTACTTCTAGCCTCATTTTCTACTTCTACTTTTTAAGTTACTTCTATATCAAATATATACCATGATCTTTCAAGGACTGCAAACCCCAGACCACAAATAATTACACTCCCGTTTAGGAATTTCACAAAGAACTAGAGGCTACATATAGAGGCCTAACATTTTAAGGCCATTGGCTGCAGCCATCACTTCACCAAAATTCCTGAGCTATGGTGGCAAGAGCTTCCTAACCAACTTTATTCCAACTTCTTTATGCTGTCGAAGAATAAGGAAAGCAACCTTTCCAGCACAAAAAATGAACACTCGTATAAAACCACTTAAATTGTTCAGATACAAGAAACTATCAGCAACTTTTCACGTATTATAACAAAACTGATTTATGTTGTAGTGCTGCTCTTGTAAATCCCTATAGTCTGGAAACGTTGGGGGCATATACTCTTTCGTAGGTAACCCAGACGTTAAATCACTCCTTACTCACGACAAAGTAGGACCCTTCCCCTAACACCCATGGACCGCAAAAATTATTTATAAACCCGAGGCGGCGCCGCTGCCGGAACGGCCTTTCCAGCGCCTGGCTCCGGCCGCCGGAGAGGCGGCCCGGACACCCCCACGGACCGCTGCGCCGCCGGCCTTACCTGAGTCACGTACTCCGCGTTAATCTGCGACACGGTGGGCGCCACGATCTTCTTCGGCGGGGCCGAGGACGCCGACGCCATGGTGACACCGGGCCGAGCCGCCGGGCACACCGCCGCCACAACCCTCAGCCCGGACCCGCAGCCGAGGCCGAGCTGAAGCAACTTCCGGGTACGGAGCAGAGGAGAAGGGAATACTTCCGGGGCGAGGAGCGCTAGAGCGGCAGCGCTGAGCGTGCAGCCCGCGGGTGCGCCCCCTGCTGTGCCTCCCCTGCACCTGCCACCGGAGGGAGCGGAGCGGCGCTGGCCCGCTCCCCCGCCTCACGGGCGCTGCGGTGCTCCCCCGCTTCCTTCCCCCCCGCGGGGCGCTGAGGCGCTCCCTTCCCCTGCCCGCCCCTTCCCCCCCGCGGCGGTGAGGGCTGCCGGGCCGCGGTCCGGCGGTGGCTGTCAAGGCCTGTCCCGGGGCCGGCCTCGGTAGCGGGCCGCGGTCCGGCGGTGGCTGTCAAGGCCTGTCCCGGGGCCGGCCTCGGTAGCGGGCCGCCGGCTAGACCCGGCCGTGGCCGGCAGCGCGCCCGCCCGTGGCGAGGAACACCTCAGCGAGGCGTTCCGCAGCCTGTGAAAGCCGGTAAAAGAAGAGGGAGGCAGTTAACGCACCGGGTTGCTTTTACACTTGCCCTTCAAATGCTCTGTACGTAGGGTGACTCCTGTTTTATCATTTATTTATCAGTGCGAGCGAAGGTTTCTGACCATCTAAATGCGGAAAAGACCCACTCGTGGTAACATCAAACAAAAGCCACCGAGATGGGAGCGTAGCTCCGTGCTCTGCCCGATGCACGTCCTCAAAATTCAGGGAATCTGTGGAAGAGAGGAGAGGCAAAGGTAACAGGGAAAAATTACACACTCACAGAAGTCAATAGTTTGGTAATGATTTTAGAACGGTTCGCAATTAACTCATTCTATTTGGTAAACAGATTAATTAAGGAGGAAATTAACAGACTCCCCAGAGAAGTTGCGGTGCTTTGTTTCTGCGCTCATTATCCAGCACCTGCCACTTGAGTACTTTAAACTTCCAGGCAGATGCCATTGAAGTCTGTTTGAATATGACCTCCTTTGTTTTGATATCAAGGTGATCTCCATTTCATTTCTTCAAGCAGAGGTTAAACTAAATATTCTTTTTGAAGTTGAATTAGAATGTACAATGGGAATGGAAAAAGTAATGACAGTACCTTGGATAGGATCAGACAATGGCTGCATTCAAATAAATATGCCTACTGCATGCCTTTGCTTTAAACGATTGAGAAAATTTAAGTTTTCTGTATGAAAACTAGTAAAATCAAAAAGTTACAGAAGTACCAGTAATAAATTCTGTAAATAACAAGGATTGAGCATTGTCTTAATGACTGAAACCTTCAGAGATCTGTATTTGATGAAAAATATGCAAATGTAAAGCAGTTAAAATACGCTTAAACCAATGTACCCTGTCTGACACTTAAACTGTGATAAAAATCACTGTATTAAGATGCTTCAATTTAAGTTAATCAGCCTAGAGGTTGCAGCTTCGTGATTTACTTAGGCTTATTGAAATCTATGCAAAACTACCCCTTTTGGTGTCTCCCCTTTCTCCACCACTTGGAACAACTTCTAGCACGTGCGTCCAAGGAAAGGCGTGGAAAATAGAAGTGAAATTTACCCAAGCTCTGCACTGGCTGTCTGAGCCATATTAGCATGTTGCTGCACCTTAGCTAATAATATTGCCCTACAGTGTCCTCTCCAACTTGCCTTCCACAATTAGGTTGTTCTGTATTTGACTGCCTCAGAAATCAGCATGCATAGCTTACGTTTGCGTGTATCAGAACAAGTTGAATTGTAACAGCTTGTCGGTTTGGTGGCAAAAAAAAAAAGAATACTTTCACTGTCTGTAAGTGGACTAGAGGGATAAATGGCTGGAAGGGAAGGCTAAAAATCAGTGATGAAAAAGGACAAAGGAATCTAAGTTCATTACCTATAAATATAGGCTGAATATAGGAAAGCTTCTAAAACTGGCTTTCAGATGGGAGCCAAAAGTTTGACTTGTGTTTAAGATGGACCATGGGACACTTAGGAGAGGCTGTGATGATTTCTTGGGATCAGAGGTGACAGTAATTGATGACCTTAGATTTCTAATCACATGCTCAAGTGTTACCTACAAGGTGACTTTTTTTTTTTTTAATTCTTACCATGCCAAAAAGCAGGCAGGCAAATAGATTTTGGATTGGTAAATTTTCTAGAGCAGCCTTGCAAGGCTAACTTAAACCTTCTGACCTCTGCTTATGATAGATGATCAGGCATGTGTCAAAACCCGCAAATTTCCATATGGTATCAAAGCTATAAAAGCTCAAGGAGGAATCCGTGTTTACCTAACTTTTGGCATTTGGGTGTCCCAGTGAGGAAGTTGTTTTAAACCTCCCTACAGTCAATGTGGTGACAGAGGTCCTTCTAGAGGGCAAATCAGAACTAATTTAAGTGCTCTGACTCATTTTCCAAAGGATCTTCTGATACCAGAAACTAATATTAGATGCCTAATGTTAGGCAATATGATTACATCCCTCAGTGGCAATGTCAAATAAAATGACAAAGATAATAAATAACGCATTAACTATTTCTCTATAAGGGCTATTGTTTAGTTACAGAGTGCTATGACAGTAGGGCTACAAATGAATAGCAAAAGTATAAATTAGTGCTTTGGCAAAATATATCGCTTTCAAGCCTCAAGAGCAGTTGAGCCTTTGAAGAGGAGTCATGGTGAGACCAGGCATAATGACACGCAGTGCTGTACCTATGTCCCCATCTGCGACTCTCACCCCAGCTCACAACTGTCTGTTAAGACTGGTCTCTTGAACGCTACACTCAGCTTCCCCCAGAGTGGAGGCACGTCTGTCACTTTCCACCCCAAACTGCTTTGTAGTCAGGGGAAAAATAAAACCCCGTACCCTGTCGTCCCCACAGCCTTCTGTGAAGTTCTCCATCTTTCTCTACTCATTGACTTAACACGTCAAGAAAATCAAATATTCTTTCTCTTCAAAAATCTGTTAATTCATTCATGAAGACATGTATTATTTAAAAAGTCACACATTTGAGTAGATGCAGTTTTCAAGACAATTATTCATTTCTAGGCTGCATACGGTCCTGGTCAATTTATATTCAATGCTGCTTTCTTGCTTAATTAGCTCTTCTTGTTTTGGATGCTTGCCCTTCTATATTATTGTAGCCAGGAAAAATATGCTTTTCTCCTCTTCTTTGTAAAGGATACAAGCCAAGGTCATCAATAAGCTGGCCGTTGCTTTTATCTCAATGATACTCTCCAGAATACAGTATCAGTGGGTCAGGAAATATCTAGTGATATTAGCAGGGGTTGATTCTATGTTCTGGCCTGTCTACCTTTTAGATCATTTTAGGTTCTCTAGAATCACAGAAATGATTAATTTCTAGCAATGAAAACTTCAAACAATTAATCTCTAAGGATTTCTAATATTAATTGATTTTAAGGTTTGTTATTGTTTTAGGGTCTTCAGTGAGACATGACCAACAAAAGTAGATTCAGCAGCTACATACTTCTAATATAAAAGTTGTTTCACTTTTTACTGTTTCTCCTTCACACAAATACAGAGATTTATCCTTTGAATCTTTTATTTTTCAGCTTCTTAAACATAAATAAACCCTGCACAGAGAGATGCAGACTCAGTATGGATACCATGTTGCACCTATGTAAACTCTGGTGGGAAAGCTTTGTTCCAAAGCAGGTAAGAAATACCAGTACTGCGCTCAGGTTGCAAAATGGCATTACCTTACCCCTTCTAGTCATCAGGCTCCTTCAAAATTATGAGCAGGCATCAGCTGATTCATCCTCCTCCAAGCAAGCACTGTTAGGGACAGATATGATTCCCCACGTGCCTCAGCCTGGTCACTGCAGTAGACCAGCAGCAATTTCTCCTGGCTCTTTGATCTGGAACAATGGGGTGGCTGCTATCACAACTCTACTATCGCCCAAACTCCTGATCACCAGGGGAGCAGAGGTGGCGGAGGTTCTCCTCACATAAGATGGAATTGAAGATACCGATAGCTTCTTGCCAGGGCGGGGACTCTGTTCCCTCATAGCTGAGGGCATGTTAACACCACTTTAATGAAACAGAAAAGCAGCTCACTGGCAGCATTGTCCTACTGCCCCATGCCCTCCCACCCAGGGATTGTTCTCCTGCTGGTCCAGCAGTACAATTTCAAGCTAGGTCTAAAGCTCCAGTGTGTGATCAAGGCATGGTTTTTGGCCTGCATTACTCCTCAATAGAGATGCAGGGGCCTCTTCTTCCTTCCAAAATCATTTAATGTGGCTGTACTTCCACTTAAAACAGTAGTTTTTACTCTTTTTCTACGTATGTTGAATACCCTTAGTGTTTCTTGGACCTTGTGGTACATAACTCGGAGGCCAAGGGAAGTCTACATTACTTTTTTCAAAAGTGCGCTGATTGTTCTGACAGCAATATTCTGTACGCAGAAAGTCAGACACACAAGTCCTAGAGGCAGATGGCTGAATTGTGCTTTCCCTGTGTACATCTTTAAAATATCAAGGTGGTCCAAGTGATTTTTAATAAAACTATGCTCTTCAGGATGGAGGTCTAGATATCTGGGGTACATCTCACTGCTGTACTGGAATTTGTTATCTGGCCTAATATAATTGAGTTATGCTAAATGCATAAACTTAGCTATGGGGCAGTACCTAACTGCACACTGGATACTTTAACTTAGGGCAGATGAATCCCAGCCCCGGTGACATGAAACCATACGTTGGGTAGGCTTTCTGTGAAGCAAGGCTGTAAAGCTTAGGAGACTGTATCTCTTTAAAATCAGCTTTCATCTCTAGCTTGTTGAATTTTACATGTAAACAAAAGGGTTTTTGAGAGGCATCTCTCTGAAAAGCTCTGAAACAGAAAGCTCCAAACATGAGAATTTCAAGTCTTATCATGTTTATGTACAAACGTGCATGTACAGCTTTTCTTCTAACCAAAGAAGGAAAGTGCAGATGAATATGCAGCTTTTTCAAAAAGTCGTATTTCAAAAATGACTTGAAAAGTTGTACGAAATGAGTTTTTAAAAGAGATGGGGGGTATGAATAGCACAGAAATGGAATAGTATCTATATTATTAAAAGATGACCAGAAACCTCCTGTGTCTTTCACCTTTTCAAACAACAGAAGAAACATACTGATTTAACCTGCTTTCAGGTAAATAAAATTTGGAAAAGCTTCTCAGAAAAGATCAGAGGGAACTTTCAACATGTAAAAAGCTGGAGCACAATGACAGGGGTTATTGCTTTGGTTATAGTTTTTTCTTCATAGCAGTTAATATTCACATAAACTAAATGTTCAGCCTGTTCAATATAGTTTTCATCCAATCACATCACATTGCTTTTATGATTTTATTTATGTGCATTCTTCTAGTCCAAGAGTTTGTCACTGTGTTCATCTCATTAAATATGGGTACTCACTCAGTAAATATGTGTACTTCCACTCAGTAAATATGGGTACTTTCAAAAATGATGCCTCAGTTTAGTAACAGATGCTTCTTAAAATATTTAGAATTTTAAAGTGTAAAGAAGCCGTCAGTAGCATTCTGATTTGTGTATAAATATTTATTTAGCACACGTTCTGGCCAATGTACTGCCCTTGATTTTTGTGCAAAACTTACAGTAACTTCAATGGAAATTCTGAGCTTACGACTAGAGAAAAATATGGTTAATTCAGCAACCCAGCTGCTTTTATGTCCCAGAATAGCAAGCAGTGCCTCTAGTGAAGGAGGTGGGGAAATACGGGAGTTTGTGTCATTCTTAGCTTTCTGTTGCTGGGCACACATTTGGGTAACAGCTCAAGTTAGAGCAGACTCCGGGCTATGCTAATTCTCTTTGGAGACTTTTAGCTAGATTCCTACCAACTAGAGCAGAACAGTGGTGTGAATGTAAGAGACCAATGGCCAGTAAAGCTTTAGAAATATTTGCTAGAAATCCTGTGAGAGGCTGCTATGTGATAAAATTTCTATGGGGCAAAAAAATTAATGTGAGATGAACATTTGGTGGAGGAACATGAGGCCTTCGTCACTGAAATGAGATTCTAAGGCAAATAATTTCCTTTCTGCTAGTGCTAGCATCAGAAACGTTATGGAAAGTTGAGTCTGTTTGCAGGATCATTGTAAAAGTAGATTCTCAATCACGTATCCTTCCTCATGATATAGAAAAAAATACAGATTGCAGACAAAACTGAAACATATCTAATATGCAGCATAAAACTTAATCAAGAGAGAACAATTCTAAGATGCTGGAAAAGACCTGTAAGATCATCTAGTCCAATCATTAACCTAACACTGACAAGTCCACCACTAAACCATGTCCCTGAGCACTATAGCTACACAACCCTTAAATACCTCCAGGGATGGGGACTCCACCACTGCCCTGGCGTTTCAATGCCTGATGACCCTCTCGGTAAAGAAATTCTTCCTAATAACCAATCTAAACTTCCCTTGGCACAACTTGAAGCCATTTCGTCTTGTTCTATCACCTGTTACTTGACAAAACAGGTCAACTCCCACCTCTCTGCAACCTCCTTTCAGATAGCTGTAGAAAGCGATAAGGTCTCCCCTGAACCTCCTTTTCTCCAGGCTAAACAAGCCCAGTTCCCTCAGCCGCTCCTCATAAGACATGTTCTCCAGACCCCTCACCAGTTTTATTGCCCTTCTTTGCACACGCTCCAGAGCCTCAATGTCCTTCTTGTGGTGAGGGGCCCAAAACTGAACACAGCACTCAAGAGACGGCCTCACCAGTGCTGAGTACAGGGGTAAAATCACCTCCCAGGTCTTACTGGCTACACTATTCCTGATACAGGCCAGGATGCTGTTGGCCTTCTTGGCCACCTGGGCACACTGCTGGCTGATGTTCAGCCAGCTATCAACCAACACCCCTAGGTCCCTCTGTGCTGAGCACCTTTCCAGCCACTCCTCCCCAAGCCTGTAGCGTTGGCGGGGATTGTTGTGGCCAAAGTGTAAGACCCGGCATTTGGCCTTATGGAAACTCACATAGTTTGCCTTGGCCTATTGATCCAGTCTGTCTAAATCCCTCTGCAGGGCCTCCCTCCTCAGGCAGATCAACACTTCCACCCAGCTTGGTGTCATCTGCAAACTTACTGAGGGTGCACTCGATACCCTCATCCAGATCATTGATAAAGATGTTAAACAGGACTGGCCCCAGTACTGAGCCCTGGGGGACACTACTTGTGACCAGCCACTAACTGGAATTAACTCCATTCACCACCACTCTCTGGGCCCAGCCTTCCAGACAGTTTTTTACCCTACCACCTCTCCTTCCTCGGCTATCCCTTCTGAAGAGCTTGTAGCCATTGATTGCGGCACTCCAGTCGCACAAGACGTCCCACCATACTTCTGTGATGGCTACTATATCATAGTTTTCCTGGTGCACCATGGCTTCTGGCTCCTCCTGTGTGTTGCCCATGCTACGTGCATTAGCGTAGATGCACTTCACTTGGGCTAATGTTCCTGACATTTCGTGGGTGGAAACCCTAGTTCCTACCTGACTGCTCTCGGGCTTTACCATGGTTTCTAACCCATCAATAACCCTTCTGTCTTCACTGCCCCATGTATCTGCAGCCCCTACCTCCACTGAGACAGAATAACAAAGGTCCTTGCTACCTCACCATCCTGCAAACCCTGGCATGCTCCCCCTGGGCTTATTTCTAGCAGGCCCAGTTACATCCCCTTCCCCCTTCCAATCTAGTTTAAAGATCTTTCAGTGAGCCCTGCTAATTCTTGCCCCAGGATCCTTCTCCCTTTCTGAGACAGGTGTACCCCCTGTTGCTAGTAAGCCTGGTGCCTTATAGACATCCCCGTGATCAAAAAAACCCAAAACTCCACTGCTGGCACGAGCCTCTGAACCACGTCTTAATCAGTTCTATCTTCCTATTCCTTTCTCTCCTTACCCCAGAAAGGATTGAGGAAAAAGCTACCTGTGCACCAGAACCTCCAACCAGTCGTCCCAGTGTCCTGAAGTCCTCTTTAACTGCCTGAAGGCTTCTGTCCACAACCTCATCACTTCCAAGTTGCATAAACCAGTAGCAGGTAATAATCAGTGCACCGTACCAGAGCAGGGAGTTTCCTGGTGATGTCCCTGACACGGGCCCCAGGGAGGCAGCACACCTCCCTGCGGGATGGATCTGGTCAGCATATGGGGCCCTCTGTTCCCCTTAGAAGGGAATCACCTACAACAACTACTCTCCTTTTAACAGTAGAAGTCCTAATGCACGGGGCCTTCTCTGTGTCCTCATTCGCCTGCCCCTCAAGTTCCAGAGCCTCATGCCTGTTGTGTAAGGGCAACTGGGAAGGTGAGGGAGGCTGGGGAGGGGTTCACCTGCCTCCCCGAGCAGGGACCTGTTGCCATTCCTCCCCATCTCTTAGGTCCCCTCCTTCTGCCTGATGGCAAGCGGGGAGAGGATCCTCTGCCACTTGTGGAGCCTCGGTCTGCTCCCTCGGCCTCAGGCTGTGGCTCCACAATCCATCCCTCTCTCACACTCCCCGATAGTCCTTAACCTTTCCACCTCCTCCTTCAGGCCTGCCACCATGCTGAGCAGACCGTTCCCCTGCTCACAGCGCACACAGGCGCTGCCTTTGCTGCCCTCCAGTCGGAGGGACGGGCTCAGGCACTCCCTGCAGAGACCCGCACGGCCGCAGGTCTGTGTGGGAGCTGTGTCTGGGTCGCAACACACCTTCCGGCAGCAGCTTTGGGCCGAGCGGTAACCACGGTCGGGCCCTCCTCCGGGCGGGCAGTGACCACTGCTTTGCCTCCGCAAACAGGCGGGGACCAGTTACTGCCCAGCGCTCTCAGCCCCTGCGCAGCAGACGCCCGTGTGCCGCTCCTCCTCCGCGTGCTCTCCTGAGGGCTCCCGCGCGCACACCCGCCGGTGGCTCGCGGAGCGTACGGCGCTTTCGCGGCTCGTTTATAACTGCCGCGGGGTGTGGCCCCGCCCCCGCGCTGCCGGCGGCGGCCCCGGCCCGGCCCTTCTCCCGCCTTCCAGAAACTTCGAGAAGCACTGAAGAGCGCCTTTTGCCGGCACTGCTGCTGCCGTTCCCTTCCCCAGCGCGGACTGACCCGCGCCGGAGCTGCTCCCCTCGGCGAGTCTCCTAAAGCTCTCGTCGTTGCCTTTCTCCATATCTTCTGGGCTGTTGGTAGACATTTGGTAGAAGAGGAGGCTGAGGGGAGATCTCATCACTCTTGACAACTATTTGAAAGGACACTGTAGAGAGGTTGGTGCTGGTCTCTTCTCACAGGTAATTAATGACAGAACAAGAGGGAATGGCTTCAAGCTCCAACAGGGTAGGTTTAGACTGAACATTAGGAAAGAATTTTTCCCAGAAAGAGTGGTCGGGCATTGGAACAAACTGCCCAGGGAGGTGGTTGGGTCACCATCCCTGGATGTGTTTAAGAACCTTTTAGATGTGGTGTTGGGGGATATGGTGTAGGGGAGAACTTTGTAGAGTAGGGTAGGTGGTTGGACTCGATGATCCCAAGGGTCTCTTCCAACCTAGACAATTCTATGATTCTATGATTCTATTTCCATTAGCGTGTCAGGATTTTAAGAGAGGATAAAACGGCAATAAAACACAATACCTACTGAAAACAGCAAAATCCACACTGCTGTAATACTAAAACAAAAAATAAATGTCTTTTACTGAAAAAACCCTTCTACTGTGACACAATCTGAAATGTAACACGACGAATCATTTTAGCTTATTGACAAAGGGGCATTTTCTCTTTGCTAATTGCACTAGCATCAGACACGCAATCGGATGCCTGAGGTAATTCTTACAAAGCTATTCCCACTACCCAAGTACCTGCTATTATTAAGACCCAGAGTATAAAATACAAAATAAAGTGCAGTACAGCAAACGGGGTTGCCAAGGTTGCTCTCAACATCATGAAAAAATCACAACATGTTTTGATCTTAAAAATTATCCTCAAATTGAGTGAGACGCTTGAGGTGTCTAGATGGCTTAGCAGGTTTCTGCTCAGTTTAGTAGGACTGTGTTGTCATTAACAGGAATCCCTCTGCTCAACTGTATTTTCAGGATCCTTAGAATCAAAATAAAGTAGAAATTGAGGAAGTCAGATATCTGAGTTTCTGTAGCTCAACGAGCTACTTTTGCAAACACATACGAAGCCTTGAAATTTATACTCTTAAAAATTGCACAAATAAAATAATGCAAATTGGCATACCAGGAAGATAAGTGTTTTCCTTGGTGTCAACAGAAATTGAGTGCGGGGCATTAGCAGTACAAATGGGAGACAGCACATGTAGTTGGTTTCTTTATCTTAGGAATAGAATTTCGCTTTTTTATATATACAGTGGTCACCTAGTTCTCTGTATTCCTCCCCTTCGCTGTGCCACCAAGGCACGTTCCAGTGAAGCAGCCACAGGCGAACCTGAACAGCCACCACTTCCATATGCTCTTAGTAACCCCACATACCCGGACCACTTCCAGTGGAGAATGACGGGCCAGAGTCTAAATCTTATAGCCCGTCAGCTTGTCACATCCACGTGCACTCATGTCCTCAGGCACTGTTTTGCATGCCATGGCAGCACACGCATGACAGCCAGCTCCAGGACTCTCCCTAAGTCATGTATGGGGTTTCAGAGATCCATGCAAATTGGGACCCAGGGACACCGGAGGAATTCCAGTGAAGAGGTAAAATTTCAGCCGCATATCCAAACTATGACAGGTGTATAGCAGAATCGAGGCACGCGTGAGCACTTCCTGGAAGCAGACAGGAACTGGAATGGCAGAGTACACAAGTAAAATAGCATTCAAAGACTTGTGATAACTCAGGGCAGACATAATGACGCTTTCACATTAGAACGGCAGTTTCTGAACAAGAAAATGATCAATTCTACTTGGGAGTGATTTTCTTGGCATAAGGCTGATTTCTCCTTCGCTTGCATGGACTTTGAAGATTCACTTTAACAGATGCTAAAAAAGATGCTGTTTAAAAGCTGCTTGACGGAACTAGTCATTATATGAAGTACAATTAATTTGCTCAATGTGGAGAAAATAAGGTATATGAGAGCATAGAAAAGTCACTTCTGTAATTTCAATTTTCCTTACGATAACTGCCTCTCAGACACGTCTCATCCATAGCCATCAGACCATAAAACTAGGCTATTAAGTTAAAACTTGCACTTTAAAAAATCCACAAAATCTCATGCTAGTAATATGAACCGTGACCCCTTTAGTTATTTAGGAGATCTAGGCATTTTCAACATTATTACAAGGGGCCATTAGAAGGACTGAATCCATAGTCTTTATTGATTTAAGAGTCATCCAGCTGTACTTATCTAAGTGTTACTCGAGTGAGATACTGTTGCGAGATTCCAACTTTCAGAGTTTTACATTTATACTAGAAGGCAGCCAGGAAAACTAAACATTAGACCCGCCATCTCAATTTGAAGCCTAAGCTCTTGTTAACTTCAATTAAATTTCTTTTGTGTCCATCTCCCATTTGCCTCTCTAACTTTACTTACTGGCGCTAGGTATAACAGAGCAGACCACAGACAAGTGAGAAATGAAACACTCAGTAAGAAGCAGCTATAAAAGTGATGAAACAGTTTTTCTGTGGTTTATGATGGCTTTTTTTTCCTTTTCAAATTTTTCTCTAGACATATATAGGGATACATATATATATATTGCAAGTTTTGACTTTCTGCAAACATTGCAAGGATAGCACATCAACCAAAATCGTAAACATTTTAAGTTATCTATAGCCACATTTCCTAGATAGAAAATGGATAGCATGATCAGTTAGTACTGCAGTTCCAGGGAACTTAGTATTACATACTTTATTTGTCTTTAAAAAAAATAATCCCTTTTACCTCTTTCTGCTTATTTTAAAATACTTGACCCTTCTTTTATTCCACATAGAACTACCTCGAAGCTGAATCTGTGCAGTGTGAGGAGTTCTCCTGGGGGGAGCTCAGTATTAACACAGGAGGACCCACTGTTTTCCTGTTTACAATAAGCTTTGATTCTGTATATAGTCTTAAAAAAATCCACTACTTCAGTACTATGAGGTTGTTACTATTAGCCACCAGCTCATTCTAACAAAACCACAGGCAATGTCTCTGCCACCAAAGATACTTCAAAGATTGATGGCTTGAACTTGCCTTGAAGCGTTATGGAAAATGACTAACATACTAATGAACAACACAAAGTGTTATTGTTAACCCTGGGAAAACCATTCTAGCTCAAATTCTCAAAGGTACTTGGATGATTTTACTGCTAACTTCAAAAGAGACAGGATTTCAACCTTAGATTTTTTTTTTCTCCTGACTCTTAGAAATTGCTTTACCCCTTTCTAGCTACTTTATGCTATAATCCTCCTAAAATCTTGAATTTATACTGACACAAGACTTCTCATAAAGGGATAGAGAGCCAGATAAACAAAGCGGCCCTCACTGCCCTTCTGAAATCCCATGGAGCCCAAAGATTACATTAGTTTCCAAATTAATCAGACAGGAACACTTCCCACATATGTCTATTCATCCCTGAAAAGCAGCTTTCTGTATTACCTTCCCCTCATGTTACTCAAGTTGATATTTTCAAAACATACCAAGTGTAGTGTTCTCTAAAAATTATTCTCAAACATAGCATTTTTTAAAATGACTGTGACTCCTTAAGAAAGATCTTATTCTCTTTAAACATATTTCTATTTTATTTCTTTAACAAAAATACCTGAAACAAAACCTATTGTTCTAACATGCAAAGGTAGTTGTTTTGATATGTAGTCTTAAACTTTGCTGCATACTAAATGTTTTGTAGTTTTGAAACTCTGGTTTGCACATAAAGTATACAATAAAAGTACAATATAAATAAAATATTTTATTACAAGTATTTTAAAAGAGCTTTACAATACACTTTCAAAACATTTTGTACAGTATTCTGTCTTTCAATATGAAACAATTCACATAGGGAGAAAAAAAATCTCAATATATAACTATAGTCATTATTACCGTACTGAATTCATCTGTCATACAAAAATCATAGTAACCACAGACTCTTTCTGAGTATCTTTCCTGGTTTTATTCTCTCTGAAAATGGGAAAGAATAATATTTACAAAAATAAAATAAAAACTTCCTTCACCCTTCACTTCATTTACCCCAAATACTACAAAACTTATGCCACAGCAAGACCTAGGTAAATCACTTCAAAAATTAAAAAAAAAAAAAATCAAAAACATTTTACTTAAATAAATACAAATCTATTTAAATAGCAAAAAGAATGCCCCGTATCTTACAGATATGTTAATTTAGAAATAGAATTAAAAACTTCAGGTTTCAGCTATTCAGAAGTTGCATAACAAAGGAAAATATCCTAAAAGGTAGCTTTTTCAGAGGAAAAAGAAACAAACTTCATTCTTGTTCATAATGGATAAAGCTCCACTGCACTTATACTTTTTGCCAGCCCCGCAGGCACAATGGGCAAAGCTCTCTACTTACCAGAAAGTATAACTACAGATTCTATTAATACAAAATCAGAATTACTTAATTTGAGCTAAAAGTAATTTTTAGTCTCTTATATTTAATGTAACAAGAATATGACTTCCCGACAAAACTGCTCGTCTGAGTTATTATCACATCTTACAGAACATTTCTTTTACTGGTGCAATATGTACGCGAGAAGGAAAGGAGACTGGAACAGATAGTAAGCCCATCTGTAATATTAATGATAATTTCTTGTCCTCTTTTCTTGCAAAAAAATAGTTCAGTATTATATGAATTGGCCGAAAAAGCTAGAAAAGGCAAGGGATATACAAAGAAGTGGAGATAATGAAGTGGTGAAATAGATTAATTGATTATAAACCCTGCTATTTTAGCATTGTCTATTTATATTTTGTCATAAAAAGGGAAAAGGTCCAATTCCTCATCCATAGATCTCCAAGCACATTACAAAGCAGTTATTTTTTTTAATTAACTGTTCTCTGATGCCACATCAACATTTTTTCTCCCTGAACTTCCTTTTCCTGTTTTTCTACTTTCTTCTTTTTTGCATCTTTTTTCTAAAAAGAACCATTTTTTTTTTAAAGTATGAAATAAATACAGCAATGTCCTTTGTTTGCAACATACACAGAGCCAGAAGAAAGTAAAAGGACCGTTTTTTCTGTAATCTGAAAATTACCTTTTTATCTTTACTTTTTTCATGGTTATCATTAGACAACATAATGCCATAAAATACTATACGGGAAAAGGCGTAACTTAAAATATCCGATTCAAGGAGCTCTGCATATTGCTGCAACGCTATTAACATGGTAAGAATGCGTATTTATAAATTGTTAGGAAAAGAAATGCAAAGTGGCTTTTTTGTTGCATGTTTTTTTGTTTTAAACATCTTCTCACATTCATCACAAATTATATCAAGTAGACAGTTCTGACAACAGTAAATTAACCCTTCACCAGGTCATCTCCATAACAGAAAAAGATAATCCCCTTCAGTCAGTTGTTCGGTCTAACATAAGCCTGTTAATAATTATGCAACCAAAATTTTAATACATAATTTCATAGGACATTATCATGTTTTGATAAAAACAATATATTCTCCGGTTGTTGCTCAGTGGAACTCAGCTTTAAGCTCTCTTTAAAGTGAATAAGGTGGTGTCGTTTCAAGTGTGGAGCCTGTCTGAAATTTTTACCACAAACTAAACATTCAAATGGCTTCTGTCCGGCATGCATTAGGTAATGTCTTTCAAGCTTAGAAGGCGATTTAAAAGTTTTAAAGCAGATACTGCACTGATACAATTTGTTAACAACTTCACTTTTTTCAGTACCTTCAGAAAAATCCTGCCAATAGCTGTAACAGCTTTGCTCTGTTTCCAACAATTTACTACACAAATACGGCGGTGTGTTTCTACTGCTGGTGTCAAGAACAAAGTCCCCTGACTCAATTTCAACTTTGATTTCAGCTGCTTGCTTTGACTGAATCAGCTCAAATTCTTGAAAGCCAGGTGCCTGTGAAGGTGTTTGAGAATAACCCACAGGCTGAGAAGACTTAAATTCAATGTGATCTCCCTGATGATTGAAAAGTTTGTTCAGGTTTTCAAATTCTACCTGGCAAACGGGGCTTTTATGGGGTCTCTTTTCAGTATGGGTGAGCTGATGTCTTTTTAAGTGAGCTGACTGTCTAAATGTCTTCCCACAAACATTACAGCCAAAGGGCTTCTGTCCCGTGTGTATAAGATAATGTCTTTGAAGTTTGGATGAAGACGGAAAGATTTTTTCACATCTGTCACATTTACACACTTTGTGTCTGTTATGTATATTTTTAGCAGAAGCTGAAAAAGCACAGTGAAGTACTTCTGGATTATCAAAGAAGCCATCATCTGATGAACCATAAAAAGCGTCATCTTTATTAGGCAGTGAATCATCGATGTTTAACATGCTTTCACCAGTAAGCATACCTTTTAAATTAATTCCAAAGTCACGAGGTTGCGGGTGCTCTTGCCTAGGTAATGGCACAGCTAACGTTCTTTTCATCCGATTACTAAGTGCCTTGTGCATGTCAAGCTTGCTGTGGCAATCCTTGAAAGGTTTAGTGGAAGCATGCTGATCAGAACGCTGATCTCTAGCTGCAACCAGGTCAGGGCTTTTAAAGTGACCTGATTTGATTTTTTTTCTGTCAGTCAGAGAAAAATCTGTTGCCTTTCCTCCAGTACGCTTCAGCTTCACGAGGATCTTATTTTTCATGCTGACTGTGTGGCTGCTTGCTGTTGTACCATTACTTGAACTTTTGCCATCTCTCAGATAACAACATTTGTGCAAATTTAGAACCTGCTCCGTTTGAAAACACTGCTCACATGCTGGGCACTGAAAGGGTACGATATAAATTGAGTGAACATCATGTGGGTCATTCTCCTGTGACTCGTAGGTGTCAGCATTCTCAAAATTATCCCTCTTTTCTTCCAACAGGTTCTGTGGTCTGGGATATTTAAGAGTCTTTGCTTTGTATAAAATATTGGGGAAAGTCTTATTTCTGGCATGGAGCTGTTTGTGCTTCATGAGTTTGCTCTGTATTTTAAACCCCTTCTGACAAAAGCAGCACTGAAAAGGCCTTTCTTCTGTGTGTGTGAGCTGATGGATTTTCAAGTGTGTTGACTGTCTGAAAGATTTGCCGCATGAAGAACACTTAAAAGGTTTCTGGCCAGTGTGAATAAGGAAGTGTCTTTCTAGCTTAGATCTTGATGGAAATGTCTTGTTACACGATTCACAAGCATGAGTTTTCTTTCTCCTTCTGGCACCATGTAGATGATCTGCCTTCAGGCACTGATGCAGCATCCACCTCTCTTCAGTTGTAAAAGATTTACAGCACATAGAACATCGAAATGTGCCACAAGTGACCCTGTCTTGCTCAAAATTCACAGTGTTTTCTGCTTGCTTGGTATCATTCTGATAATTTTCATTATGAAGCTGCTGATGCTTTAAGAAAGTGATTAAGTTTTTGAAGTTTCTATTACAAATGATACATTTAAAAGGCAGATTATGGGTTAACTGATGCCTCTCCAGGTGGACTAGCTGCCTAAATGTTTTATGGCATACATGACATTCAAATGGCTTTTGACCAGTATGTATCAGATAATGCCTAGCTAATTTTGATGGTGTTTCAAACTGTTTACAGCAAATGTCACAAATATATGGCTTTTTCTTGGGTATCCTGTCAGCTGTTACACACTGCTGAACTTTTAACATTTTTAAAAAGCAATTACACCTCGCCTACTGTTAGTTTCTTCAGATAGGTATTTCAAGTGAAATCATCAATTGCACACTAAGATGGAAGGCTGTAGAAGCAGCAAATTTTCTTAGGAGAGAGATTCTTAAATCCCACAGGTCCCTAAAATAAGAAAGAAAGTATGATTTTAGCCTATATTAATACATAATTGCCTGTTTGCCTCTTTTCCTGCATAAGAGAGCAAAAGCATTTAGACTAGAATATTCCTGATTTAACTTATCTTAAAATGCTTTCCTCATAACAGAGTAATCACTGGTTATGTTACATGATACAGAAGAACTAGACTACTTTCCAGAAGAAACAAACAAGTTTAAGTCAGCTGTGCTGTAACGCAGATACTGTTTAATTCTGCGTGTTACATCCAAATAATATACAGTTCAGCTACACTATGATATTTAGGTTATATACAAATGAAGCATATTCTTAAAAAAAATCCACAAAAACTTACTGTAATAAATTTCTCCCCTACAGCAGTAATTCTAACTCCCAGATATTTATGAAGATGAGAGAAAGAGAAGAACTAGGGATTCTTGGGCTTCAGAAAAAAAAATTAAATTAATCCAGTGTTAGTGAGAAGTAAAAATTAACAGTACATTGAAACTAAGTACAAAGTTACTATTCACATTTCTGCATCTTATCAACTGTATCCAGAAGAAATAGTAGTGTAATCCTTTTTGCTTTATCTTAAAATGGCAAACACCGGAACCGGTCAGTGAGAGCAACACACTAACTATATGACCAGAAAGAGGATAACCTCCAAAACAAGGATCAACATAGGCTATATTCGCTATCTCACCACAGAGCTAGAATATCAGAGCTGTCATAGCTAACCATGCATAAACACTGAAGTCCAAGTCAAGACCAGGTTGGACGGGGCTTTGAGTAACCTGGTCTAG